>WBMZ01012791.1:0-310123 GCA_013400975.1 Atrichornis clamosus
GGAGCGGGCGGCGCGGCGCGGGCAGCCCCCCGGCGCGGAGCGCTGCCGCCCCGTGCCGCCGCTCCCCAGCGGGGCACGGAGCCCCCCTTGCTGCCCCCGCACCGCCAGCAACCCCTGAAACGGCGTTTTCTCCGATTTCTCCGATTCCCACCGGCTCAAGTTTTGACACCGGCCGAGAAACGTGACATCCGCAGCACAACTGCGGGCAGTGCTCAGGCTGTGGCAGTGCTGCGAGCGCCTGAACTGCTCTGAAAACAGCAAACCCTTACTATAGTTCTGACCAGGTTTTCTATAGAAAAGCGTAACAATGCAGTAATATTGCAGGAAACATTTGTAATTTTTAGAGCTTTTGCATATGTATGTATAATGTCCTACATACTGTCCCTGTTCCATTTTGAACAACAAACTAGGCTTGTGGTTTCAATAAATACACATTGGAGTTGGTAATTAGCACAAATGGTGAGTAAAACAAGATGGCTGTGAGTGACAATTTTCTGCCTACTTACTAAATTTATTTTCAAGCGAATCATCTGCTTCATAGCAGTTTTAGAACAAGCTGGTTTGTTGGGATTTTTGGGTTTTTTGGGTGAGTTTTTAAAATTATTATTTTAAAACACTGAGAGATACTTTAAAAGAGAAATGTCATCTGTAAGTAGTTAGGTTGAAGTGAAAGATTCTTCTAGTCTGTTTCCTCTTCAGGTTCAAAATACATGTAACAGTTAGAAATAATCTGTGTACTTGAGTCATGGACTGGGTTAGCATCCAATATTCTGCGTTTGTTATCTTTCTAAACATCTAAAGTCCTTAGAATACATAAGCTGTTTTACAGGTAATTGGAAAGACTGAGCCAGCTATATTCCCTGCACTTCTATAATTTTGGTAGAACAGGCTTTGTATTTTAAAAATGTAAAAAAAGTTTTAAGAAATTAATTCTTGCATATCATAGAGCTTCTAAACGTACAGAAATACCAACCTCATTCATAGTTTATGAAACTATCCAGTAGAAGTGTGGTCAGCTGCATATGGTAGATCTATAAAACAGTTCACTGTTCTGAAACATCCAAAGAGGAGAAATAATATTACTCACCTTTAAAATCTTTACTAAAAATTTCTCTTTCAGGTAGAGGAGAACAAACCATTAAAGAAAGCCCCTAATCAGATTAACTGATTGGAAGTCTCTAAAGGCATAAAGGAAAATTCATGTAGAGTATTAAGAGTGGGATCTCTCCAGTATCCAACATTAAACTCTCTTAATATATTCAGGCACAGTCAAGTAAGTGGTGAGTAGAGTGGAAATCTGATTCTGAAAGATGGTTTGCATCCAGCTGCCAGCAGCTATTGTATTCTGCTGTGATTCTGTAGGAGCAAAACACATTATCTAAAATCTTATCTCTGCAATGCAACCTCTGTGTATTTCTGTTGATTTCAAATTACCATAACAAAAACAAAACAAAAAAAATCAGTCAAACTTCAGAGGTCTATGCCTTTTGAAATCTGTATTACAACAAAATCCTGGTGTGGGTAACTGAACAATCTTATTTTTCTGCCATATGGCCAACACTATTTCCCTTCCTTTTCACAGAAGCAAGTCCCAGTTCTGGCATGAACGCTATAGTATCCTTTCACTAAACTTTATAAACTCTGGAAAAACATAAAGTTGAAATGCAACCCCATTCAGGGGCTTTCACAAGCCAATACAGGTATGCCCAAGAAAGAATGGTGGGAATAACATTTTATTGTCCAACAGGGACTCTGGAAAAGGTATTTAGTCCATGGAACACTTTAAGAAATAGTGTGTGCTCTATGAAGGTGTAGCCATAGCTGTGCCTTCCTCAAGAAAAGCTTTTAGTGCTTAATAAAATGACATGGTAGATCTGAGCTCATGTTCTATATAAAAAAATTATATTTTCTTTGACCTTCTTAACTGAGTGCAAGAACAAGCAATGTGTAAAATGCAGGAAAATGATGATTTTTTTAACTGAAAATAGTACACCCAAGTTTCACCACTGGGCAGGACATACTCCTGCTTTCATTATGCCTAACATCAGTGCTCTGTTCTTATATCATAGGATTTCTGTTGTCTGAGGGGTAGAGCAGTGGCAGTGTGGGGACCTGGGGCCATTGGGGCATCCCTTTGTATTTCTGACAGGACTTGGGGCTTTTGAGCTTGCTTCTTGTTGTTTCAGCTCTGAGGGAGACAGCATATTCCCTTACAAGCAGGCAAACCAACAAACAAAATGGGTGAAACTGAAGGTATGAAGTGAACTTCCTAAGATTAATCCCCTAGATTTGCTTGTAAATGAAAACCATTGTAACTTGTCCATAAAAGATAACAGAGTGATGGTCTTTTGGTTGAAAATGTTGAGCAACTATGATTGAGAGGACCAGGAAAAAGAGTGGCTTGTATTTCCCAGGCAGGGAAGCTATAGGCTGAGAGAAATTATGATCAATTTATATATTTTCCACTGGTTTTCTTTGCAATGTAAAGAAGGCATATCTCCAACATATATACTTTGTTTGTTGTTATTTAATAACCATTTTCTTATAAGCAGGTGAGATGTAAGATGTTATAACAGGAGGAAGATAAAACTAGTAAAGTTTCAAAAAGGAGTTTCAAAAATTCATGCAGTGTTCAGAAATAAAAGAATTTTGCTCCTGAGTTTCTAGCCATGTGCTGTGATGTCAAAATGCTCCTGCCAGATGTAGGTGACTTCTTGACCATAACTTAGGTTACCAGACAGCTTGGGAATGTGGCCTGCCCTGCAGCCATCAGCAGCTGGATGTGCAGGAGATTGTTTAGTCCCTGGTACTTTTCACACTCATAATTTTGTGTTACAGAAATCCAGTCTCCTACTCAGCACTCAAGGTAATCAATTAATAATGGTAGTTATTGCAAAGAGCAACTTCAGGCTCTTTTTAATCTAATTGCCTGCCTGGAAAACAGTAATTTCTATAAATTTAGCACTGCTCAACTTGAAACTTTAAGAAAAATTTTCAATGTTAATTTCATTAAGTGGCCTAATTACATATTATAGAGGGAAATAAGAGTTTTGCTTTAAAAAAGTGTTGGCTTCATACGAGAACTTCCTTCACAGAATGGAAAGTATAGCACAAGTCATATAAATACAGAACCTGGGTAGAGTTTTTGCAATTTTCTAACTGTAGCACCCCAAAAAAGACTTTCTTTTCAAGTAAGTAGGATACTGCAGATCCAGTGCCAGAATTAGGCTTTCATTGCACTGCTAGTGAATTCTTATGAAAGGCTTTTGAACTGACAAGACTCTTTCTTCACAGCATTGGTAAGGTAAATCTTAAATCTACTAAAAGCTGACAGGTTTCATGACTGAGAACATGGCACTATTCCTACTACCTGGCAAAATAAAACTGTTAAGCCCAGTACAACCCTATACAGCCCTGCCTGTCATAGTTTAAATTATTTTCTAAAATGTAGTTTGATTAAGTCTTCCATTATCAGAACTTTGGGAAGTACTTTCTTGCACATCTAAACTTCTTTTTCTTGCAGTAACTAAAAGTGAAGAAGTAGAAATATGTATGGTTAAACACTGGCGAATGGATCGAGAGGAGAAATATGAAATTGTTGAGAAGTGGTTTTTGAAAGATCTGGAGATGATTGATGGAAAAGAAGCGGATACTGTAAGTGTTATGTATTACATAAATAGAGTATAATTTTCTTGTTTTGCAATTTGGGATACAAGTGTTAAAATGCATTATCTAAAAAATAAAATTATGTTACCATGGAATTTTGGCTTTTTTGCATATGAGAGGCTCCACATCACATTTGCACGTTGCAAGGTAAGAGGAAGGAGAGAATTTTTTTTTTTGTTATTTATTATAATAGCCTTCATCTCTCCGGCTGAGACCCGAAGCAAAAGCTAGATATTTTCTAATTTGTCAATCATAACTGGTAATAAAAGTTTTCTACCTGCAGCTCCCAGTGTAAATTGCAGTTAATCCAATAGATTTTTAAATTGTATTTGAAAATAAAATTTTGTTAAAAATTTTTATGGAGACTATGACCCTGTCCTTTGAATGTATGAACCTGTTCTCTGTGTGGCAAAGTCAATGTGTAAAATATCATGCAAGTGCATGATAGCTCATGAAATCGTGTTTCACATAGCTTAATCTCACATTGCTTGTATCAATTCAGTATTTGTCTATTTGTGTGTGTAAATATGAAACAGCTTTGGCTAGATATGTCTGACTTTGCTGCTAAAAAAGTCCTGATCTCTCAGGTACATTTTTAGAAGGGTAAAATGAGTCTACAGTAGTGCAATACATAACAACACCAAAACTAGAATTAAATCCTATTCTACAGAAGCTAGAAGAATGTGCTGAGGATAGTACCTTACTGCATGTATGAGAAGACATTTTAATAGTTGTCTGTGTAAAATAAATACAGTCCAGGAAAAAAATACTTTTTTTCCCTTTGAAAGTGCTTTTACTAGCATCTGTAATCTGAATTCCATTTTATATTCAATTGAAAGAGAAATCAAGAGTCCACAAGAAATGTTTCAGAGCCTTGTTCCAAGGAAAATGACACACGGGGGTTGTTTTCGCTCTGTCCCATGCTCATCACCCTCAAGGCTAAAACTAGGAATGTGGAAGACAGAGGAGGTGAACTCAGCTTAGAGTGAACCCCTTCACTCTGTGAGCTCTCAGCAGTTTAGGCCACAAAGGAAAAAAAGACAAAACTAATAATTCTTTACATCCCTTCTCCAAGTTAACTAGCTTCTGGAGATGTTCCTATCTTTTCCCCAGCCAAGGCAGCCAGAGGATTTCCTTATCACTTGCTGCATGAATTTAACTTTCTTCTGAAGTGTTGTGCTAAAATATTCTTCAGAAATGATTTAGTTTTTCACAACTGAGACGATCAAAATCTGTCTCATTTTTGATTAAAGAAAAGCCTAAATGAATCTCAAACTCAAAATTATGGGCTGATTAACACCGCTATAAATATTCATAATATACATAGAATTTAAAAGAATTTATCTGCTGCTATGATTAATTGTGCCAGAGAGCCAGAAAGCACAAAGAAATACAATTAAGGCAGGAAGGGTAATCAGTATTCTTCTGACAGACATAGTTATAGTCCAAGGCAAGTGTTTTCATATAGTGTGTTTTAGGCAACATGACAAACTGATTCTAAAACAAGACTGTACAATCCCAATAAAGTACAGTGTATTGCTTGACCAAACCTTGAAAGTTTTACTCAGAAAAAAATCCCAATGGCAAAGAATTACAGCTAACTATATGCTGCTACTTTTTAAAGTTTTAAAAGACCCTTTAAGACGAATAACAGAAATGTGCAAAGTCCTTTAGAGCCCATCAAACTGAGAAAAAGCCCTCTAGGGAGCTGGGCAGAGAACAACAGATTGCAATTCTAATATTGTAATGCATGTAGTAATTTCACTCTCTTTCAATTTTTTTTTTAGGATAATCCATATTTTGATATGCATTTCCACAAAATCTACAATCTGGAAGCATATAGTTGTGCATCTAAATATACCTTTGCTCGAACACTAAACAAACTGAATGCAATGTACCTTAAGAAGGACTTCAAGATTGTGAACTTTGATGACACCTACCTAAATGATGACTCAATCTGGTCATCCAGCAGTAGGGATTGCTTAGTACTTATGAGGGTTTGCTTCTATGCTTCCAACCTTTTATGTCTCTCCCTCTGTCCTTTGTCCTAAAGGTGTATTTTGTAACATTAAGCTGACTGGTTGCTTTCAGTGACCAGCATTTCATAAACCATCTGATCAAAAAGTTAGTAAGTGATATGCAATTTTACGTATAAGTAAGAAGTGGAGCACGCTTTTTACATAAACAATTGACCATTCATTTATATGTATTGGGAGGCCCTCACTCTAGCAAAGACTTACACATGCAAGAGACTGGAAATGTAGTAGTAGTTCTCATGGTCAGTGGTGATTGCTTATGTAAGTAGAGTTCAGCATTTGCTTATATGTTCATGGAAGTATAAATTACCTTTCATTAATAGCTGGAAATATTTTACAGCATTAAGAGCATTAGCAGTTAGTTTATATCCTGAAAGTAGAAAAAGAAAATAACTAGTAGAGTTCTGTATTGAAGCGAGGACAAAACTCCACAACTCAGAAAGTTGTAAAGTAGGCATGTTTAATCAGCATTGAGGCACACGGGGATGGCTCCTCAAAACGTGTGCACTGTTAGCATTTTTCCTCTCTGTATTTATCCTCTAAAATATTACTTATGCATTAGATTTCCCAATACGTCTATACATATTCATTACCTATCCCTGCTTTATATTATAATGAGCTTATCAGTCATTTCCATACAGCTGCGCCTGCGCATTGCCTCCTGGTGGTGGTCTATAGGTGGTCTTTAGGATGAAGTAACGAGTCTTCCTCAGAGTTGAATTTTTCACCTTCATTCCGTGTGCACGCACCCTGGTGCCTTGGTCTTGTTCCAATCCTCAGAGTCGGTTTTGGCCAGTTTAAAGTCCAGAAAACGGGAAGCAGGTCACGCTTGCTTCTTCTTATTAATAGCTGTTCCTCCCTGGAATGCGTACCTGTTCCTCCCAGGGATGCTTGGCAAGTGCTTATACATTGTTTTGCAAGCATTTCCTAGCCTATATAAAGATTTTTAACCATTAACCCTATATCCTATATCAGTATGAGAAGGCTGCACATTTCCGTTTCTAAATGTGTTGAAATAGAACTCTGTTACAGAGATCACACCTGCATCCCTACAAGAATCCAGCTCCCATCCTGATCACTCGGAGTATTGCATTCAGGTACCACGGGACCAACTTTTCACCTACGCAGTTATATTATTTTTCCACAGAACATTTAGTACTCCCTTTGGCCTTCACAGTATTTGTGGTACTGTCTTAGAAAGTAAATGTTTATATTCAGCATTGCTTTATTTGCCAGGCCTTTCAGAACTTTTGTATCATTACTGTCTCCTTTCTTGCAGTTCCTTGCTTATGAACAGGATTAGGGAACAGAAATTGTCTCTACTTCTGAACCAAGAGATCAGAAAACACTATGTAACCAGTAGGCTACTACAATTACTTTTTAGGCAAGTGATAGTCTTTTCAAAATTCATAGAAATATAAGAGTTATTTTCACCAGTTCCTAGCTAAGTGTTAGCATATTCAGTGCACTACTTAAAGGCATATTAGTACTTAGAGCTACATTTACCATGGGGTGGAGTCCGCACTGGATAACCCAATGCACGTAGGTGTGCTGTGACATTTGATTATTACCTACAAGAAGTATTTGCCCAACATCCAGGTTCCACAAAACCATCTTATATAAGAAGTATAATTCATGCTACTGCTATCTATGATACATTGTCTTGTTTGAACTGTGTATTACTTGTTGAGGTCACCATGTTTTTCGTAATATTTACAAATTCTTTGCTTAATAGGCACAATGAAATGTTTTCTGGGTGGAAAAGCTTCCATCATTCAACTTGTAATTGTAATAGAACATAGAACCTCTAAAAATGAGCACTTCAGAGCATTCTTCTGAAATAAAGTACATGTATACTGAATTCCTGACCAATAATTGTCTGTATTGTGTTAGGAACTGATGATAGCTAAAAAATCACTATAATATTCAACCATATTTAATTGACTTTCATCAGTAATTTATATATTTTTATTCTTGTACTATATAAACATTTAATAAACTATATTAGAAGACAAACAAACCTGCATCTTGTCTGGAATAATGCTCAATTAAAATCTCTCTGGTATTTCTTCTGTCTGATAACATAGTATTTCAGACATTCTTCACAACAATCAGACTGAACAAAAGGAATGGAAAAAAAGAGACATTGTCCAGTTACTATCAAAAGGAAAAATACTTTAAAAGAACTTTGTGGACCTAATCTAGTGACTCCTTACTTTTACACAGTTCTCCATAAGATGTCAACTACCCAGACACTGTGTAATTGCCAGATCGTGCTGTGGGAAGTCTATCCTGTCACCCTGTGGTGAGTATAGCACAGCTGCACCACAGGATATAGAGAATACGCTAAATTATACATGGAAAAGACCTGACAGACTAAATAGCCCATCTTACAGTTAATGCAGAATTATTTCCTACATCATAATTTCCTGATCTTGGATAAATAGAATGTAGTTTGAAATACAGTATCTGGAGATTCATCTAGTTCTGCAAGAATTCTCCAAAACTGAATAGGAAGAAACTTATGGGAATAAAGAATTAACACAGATACATCTGTAACATTCCTATAAAAGGTTTCAGCTACATGGTGGAGTGAATTAATACTTGAGATTGTGGAAATAATGCAGATTTTCTTCAGAAGACAGGAATAGTTATCAGCCATATCTGTTCCAGAGAAAAGAATATACATGGCAGCCTGAAAATGAAAAAGAGTGATCATAAGCAAACAAAAATTCATGCTGATATAAGAGGCAGAAAGAGAACAGAGGCTGTCATAAAAGACAGATGATGGTTTTTCCTAAATGTATTTTTAAAAATACTTTAACCGACATCAGAATTAAGAATACAGGGAAACCTATGACAATAGAATTTATTTAAATTTTATTTCTTTAAAGCAGAAATACTCCTGTATATTTATCTTTCATGGATAACTAGTCTTTTCCTGCATCTTAACATGCATCATCAGATGTTCTGAACTGCACCTTCTCATTCTTCTTCTCCTTTGTATTTTGAAGTCATACATACAGTAACACTCCTCTTTCTGATGCAAGCCTATATTGCTTTCCCTGTCATCTACCTATTTCCCAATACTTTCAGTCACTTTCAACATATAAATATTTTTCTAGTAAAGTTAATGATTGTATTATGTCATTTTTAATATGTAAACTTAATATTTTGTCATGATTTAAAGTCAGTATTGGAAGATCAAAAGCCTTTTCTAAAGAGCATCTGTGGAAGGCTGAAGGAGGAGGGGAGAAGATGGCACTGTGCATCCTGGAATATGATCTCATGTCAGTTTTTAATGTGTAAACACATTTTAGCATTAACAACTGCATTTTGGTGTGTTTTTTCTTTTAGTATAATAAATAGCTAAAGATAGGAAACTAGAGGGTTCCATCTAATAACAGCAGCTATATGAAACTTTGTCCAGTGTTTTATGGCTGCCTTGTCCAGTCATTATAGATCTAGCCAGAGGCAGTTACATTTTGTGGCTTAATTGAGAAATTACCAAACTTTAACTTCTATTTTAACCATGGCCCTCATGAATGATATATTATAGAATGTTGTTTTGTAAGTCAGAAAATCAAAGTACATTCAGCAAGACTTAATTGGTCAATCATATTTAATCACAAAATATTCTGAGAAGGGACAGCAAAGATTGTCGAGTCCTGCTCTTAAGTGAATGGCCTGAATGGGGGTCAAACCTACAACACTGGTGTTGTTAGCACCATGCTGTGAATCAGCTGTGCTCATCTCAATGCTTTCAGTCAAGTGGAAAAACGATACAGGAATTACAGAATCACTGTTTTACCTGTTAAAAGATGGAAAAGATGTTTTCTGTTGTTCTTTATCGGTCATGACCTGACAAATATATTTTATCAGCTACACACTAAAGCCATACTGATGTATTAATGTAAATAAATCATACAGTTCAAGTAATCTGTTATGATTTCAGTCTATCCTTAACTCTGCACTCAATTTACATTAATAATGCTAGAAATTAGGTAAGTGAATTGATCATGTGGAGAATCTGTGTCACAGCAAAGTTCGAACTGGAAGGTAGTTCCAGTCTTCACAGAATTCCACAATGGCTACAAGTAGATATAGCCAATTTGGACATCATTTCTCATGGTTAGATGCCAGATCCTAAATTTCATGATCACTAGTCACAGCATAACTGTTCTGTCTGGATTATCACTGACATCAAAGACTGTCAATTACTCTGGGTTCTTCTACGTAGGAGCAAAGCAAAAATCTGGATGCTGTTCACAGAGTATGAATATGAGCTGAACATGAGGCAGCTTGTGCCCAGCTGGCCAAGAAGGCCAGTGGCATCCTGGCCTGTGTCAGAAACAGTGTGGCCAGCAGGACCAAGGCAGTGATTGGCCCCCTGCGCTTGGCACCAGTGAGGCTGCACCTTGAGTGCTGTGTTCAGTTTTGGGCCCCTCACTTTAAAAGCAAAATTGAGGTGCTGGAGTAAGTCCTGTGAAGGGCAACAAGGCTCGTGATGGGTTTAGAAAGCATGTCCTATGAGGAATAGCTAAGGCAGCTAGGTTTATTTAGCCTGGAGAAGGTTCAGGAGGGACCTCACTGCTCTCTACAACACCCTGAAAGGAGGTTGTAGTTAGGAGGGCTTGGTCTCTCCTGCCATGCCTGCAGTGAGAGGACAAGAGGAAATGGCCTAAAGCTGAGACAGGGAGGATTCAGATTAGATATTAGAATTTCTTTTTCGCTATTAGGGTTGTCAGGCATTGGAGTAGGTTACCCAGGGAGGTGGTGGAGTCACCCTCCCTGGAGGTGTTCAAGAGGCACCTTGATCTGGTGCTGGATGACAAGGTTTAGGGTTAGGGTTAGGTAATACAGTTAGGGTTAGGCAATACCCAGCAGTAATAGTGCTGGGTGGATGGTGGGACTTGATCTTAAAGGTCTCTTCCAACCTTGCCGATTCTATGTAGTTACATTAGTCCCGATGCTGCGGCCAAATGGAATTACAGCATGCAGAGATGGACATTGTAATTCAGAATTGAAATAGTGCGACACTGTATGCATCTTTCAATGCCAGGTTTGCTGCATTTCTTCTGAGAACACGTTTGTCTCCTAACATACATTGAACGTGCGGCAACTCTGCTGTGACGTCACCGGAGAGCGCTGACGTCACCTTTGCGTTTGGCGGCCTTCCCCTGGGCCCGCCGCGTCCCGCTCCTCCCCCGCCAGGGGGCGCTGCGCAGCCTGCCCGGCCCGAGCCGCGCGCCGCCGTCACGTGGGCGGAAGGCGCAGCTGGAGGAGCCGCGTCCCGTTCCGCCGCTTCCCTTCCCGGCCCTTCCCGGCACCTCTCTTCCCAGTTCTTCCCGGCGCTGCCCGGCCCGGCCCTGTCTCGGCGCCGCGGTGAGCGCGAGGCGGCCCCGGCAGTCTGCGCCGCTTCCCCCGTCCGTGTGCGGGGCGTGCCGCCGTGCTCCGCGGGCCGGCTCGGCCGTGCCCGTGCCGCCGGGCTCGGGGCGGGGCGGCGGCGGGAGCGCATCGGGGGCGGCTTGTGCAGGACTCGCAGGTGGGAGGCGGTGAGACGGTGTCAGACGGGCCCTTGGGAGGCCGGCGCTGCTGTAGGTAGCTATTCTGAGTTTTCCTGTTAAATGAATGATTTTTGATTGATTCCCAAGGATGCTGCGGTTGGGCTGCGCACTCGTGGTACGTGCTAACCCGGTAGGATGCACGAGTAGCGTGTTCTCCTTTTGGCACCCTTAAAGAAGCCAAACAGTGCGGAGTGGCCTTACCACATTGCTGTGCCCCATCTGGCCTGTATTTCCTGGTCAGGCTGCGTCTGTGATGTGATGTCTCTGACAGATTTCACGTAGCCTTTGGAACATTACAGGGAAAAATGCAGCAATGTCTAAAGGGGTTTATTTGAATCTGGAGTGGTCTCTACTTTATTGAAGCCTTTTTTCTGAGGAAGGAGCTTTATTTCCAGCTCCTTGGGCTAAATTCTATATTCCTTTGAGACGGCAGGACTCAAGTGTGAAAAGCTTAATTATGTGCTTAGTCCTGGCACATTGGTGACTGTGATTAAAGGGGCTGAGTCTGTAACAGAAATTGGACTGTATGTGAGAGCCAGTCTTGGATCTTGGGTTTATTATGTGATGTTTTATTGGAAAGGTGTATTTTGCATAACCTGGACAATTTGTGTTAGGACTGAAATGGAGAGTTAGCAATTTGTAGAAGTTTGATCATGACTTACAGCAGAAAATAAAATTGTAAGTCAGGAAGGAAAGGAAATATTTCTGAAATGCAGCAAATATAATACAATTATTATTATATTTTGTGTGTTCATCTTACACATCTGTTGAAGAGTAATAGGAATGGCAACCTGGTACAATTTTGAGAAACAAAAGATAGACCCAGTATTTGGTGAAGAGCAGGAAAATTTTTAGCAGCTATGGAGTGTTACATTGCAGTAGGGTGTTGTATTAACAGCGTGCCCTGAGCTCTGTGCACTTGACAACACTGCTTCCACCTTGCCATAGTAGCCCTTGCTTTCTCAAAGTTCCTGAGTTACTAATCTATAACATTACTGTAGTGCCCCAGATTTTGTCTTTACTGTGAGTTTTAGCACTGCAAGCAACTCAGGCATCTTCAAGAGAACAAGCCAACCTAAAACTTAACTCCATATATTGTCTCAGCATCAAGCAGTATAGCATGTAATGTGTAACATTAATCATGTTTTTAATGCACTGTAGAATTTTAATGCACAGGTTTAGAGTAATATTGGAGCTTCTGTATTTAAATGAAAACCCATAAATGTGGTGTCTGACTGTTGCTCTATTCAGTCTAGCTAGAATCTCTGTGTAGTGTGTGGAACTGTTCTGAATCAAGTGAATATTGCTGATTCCTTAATTTTCTGGAGCTTAATGAGGTTTTTGGTTTTGTTTTGTTTGTTGTGTGTTTTTTCTTACGTTATTGACTTCGGAAAGCTTGTGTATTGGATGCTCTTTTTTTCTTGATTCCAGTTTCAACTTTTTTGGTCAGTGCCTCATATTTCCCTTTACTACAGAGAAGCTTTTTGTTCTCCATTAAATTAAGCTGCAGAATGATCCACGTGTTGATAAATTACAGTTGTCTAATTGAAATAAGATAGTGAGCTTTTATTTGAACTTTCTCCTGAAGTGGGCTGGTCTTCTACCCAAGTCATGCTTGTCTATAATATGATTCATTAATTTACCTGTAAAATTTAATTTTAAGAAAATGTAGTCACTGTAAGTATATGACTGGTTCTTTTTTGTGTGTGTGTCTGTGAAATGTGCCTGAGTTTATTCTGACTTCCTAAAATCTTTCAGCTGAGAGAAAATGACTGCAATCAAGCATGCTTTACAGAGGGATATTTTCACTCCCAATGATGAACGTTTATTGAGCATTGTGAATGTATGCAAAGCCGGCAAAAAGAAGAGAAACTGCTTTTTGTGTGCCACAGGTACATAGGAATACCACGCCATATTTCTTGTCTTCACTTTTGTTTTTTATTCAGTTTGGTTTAGCTTTATTTACAATAAAGCTTTTTCTTGACCCATTTAAAATGGGTGCTTTCCATTTCTAATGGAGAAAATCCATTGTAGGTTGTACTTTCATTCTTGCTTCTGCTAAAAAAGAAACAAAACCCTGTACATTTATTTACAGGTCTCATTGTAATTTGAAATGAAAGAATCAAAAATTATTCTTTTGAGACTAGTGGCTTTTGAAGCAGGCTTTATACAGTGCTTAGAACAGGATTTATTAATCATCTAGTCTGATAAGCCTAAATCAAATGCTCTAAAGAATACTGGTTGGAGTCCAAGGCAGAGGACTGTGGAAAGTCACAGTAACTGAATTGAGTTCTAATGTTCCTTTAAGTGTATGCTTATTACATTATATCTCTTTAAAAAAACAGGTGCTTTGGCTTGATCTGTCAATAAATTAGCTTGCTAGAATATTTTTTTTGACTGAGAAGTATCTGAAAATGATTTTATTTGGACTGTAATCTCCAGTTATGTCTGTGCTTTGTCAGTTTCATGGTCGTGGTCCAAGATCTGCTGTATCAAAGAAATAGCTGTAAATTGGCTTCATTACTTCACGAGCTGTATAGAGATGCATACCTGTTTGATTGAAACTTAAACTGAGCTGTGGATATTGTGGATGAAAATGTTTCAAAGGATCTCTTTTCATCAAATAAATATTACAAAATCTACCCCACAGATAATTCATTTCAGAAGTTGAAGTACAGCAGAAACAGATGTTAAAGTAGGTTGTGTGTTTTGAAATTACTCTCTTACTTCATTTATTAGTTACAACGGAACGACCAGTGCAAGTAAATGTGGTAAAAGTGAAAAAATCTGACAAGGGGGATTTCTACAAAAGGCAGACTGCATGGGCACTTCGAGACCTTGCTGTTGTTGATGCCAAAGATGCTGTTAAAGTATGTGTTAACTTTTTTATTTAGTCCTCAGAACATCCTTTTGGTTCCAAATTAGACTTAACTTCCTTGATACTAGGGGCTTTAAAGCTTAGATTGATAACATGTTAATGGAGATGGTAGATGGCAGAATTAAAGTTGGTAGTTGCATTATGTTTTGGTTTCCAAACATGGACCTATGCAACTGTTTTGACACAGGCATTTCCTGCACTAGTTATGAGGCAAGTCAAATTTTATGTAACAATACTGTTTGTTTGGAATTATATGGTAATTATAGTTATCAATATAAGCAACGGAAAAAAAAGCTTTTATTGTAGTACACAGAAAATAAAATTTCCTATCACGTGTGGTTTCTTATGCTGCCTGTTTCTACAGATAGTAGTGACTATGTAATAAGTAGCAGCAATAGTAGATTTTACAAACTATATATAAGTAAGAAACAGGCTATTACCAGTTACAATCCATTCTGAGTTCATAAGTGACTTTGGACAGGATAGTACTTTATTCAATTGTTATCAAAGTAATGTTTGTCAGGCAATAAATCTATTTGAAAACACTTCTATAATTGTTTTTTGCTATTAAAATACCATTTTTTTTCTATGCTGTTCAGTCCTATTAAATACTGTCATACCTTTAACATATATAAAATGCTCATAATTTTTTTCCTTTTGCCTATTCTCTTAAGTATCTTTGAATTATGGTGTATAGGGTGTCAGTTAGTTATTTCAGTTACCATTTTTATGTTCAGAAGGCATTAGCCATTCTGAGGACAGTGTTTCAGGCCAGACAGCACTGTCGAGTGTTTGTTGAAAATCTTACAGATCTCTATATTATGTGTTGTTGTCTTATCTGCTTGACAAAATACTGTCTTCATAGCCTGGATTATGGTTTTTCAGTATTTTAGCACCTTTATTAAGATGCATCAGGGCACTAAAGTTGCTGTAGGAGTCTAAGGCTGGTACCTGTGTAATTTCATTTTTATCCTGTCATCTCAGTAATTAAATGTGTAAACAATCTCTGCTACTTAGAGAATCATTTGACTGGAGCCCATAATATATCTCATCTTTTGCAGGAGAATCCTGAATTTGACTTGCATTTTGACAAAGTGTACAAATGGGTTGCAAGCAGCACGGTGGAGAAGAACACCTTCATTTCATGTATCTGGAAACTCAATCAGAGATATCTTAGAAAGAAAATTGATTTTATTAATGTTAGTTCACAGCTGTTGGAAGGTAAATTTTTACAACTGTATTTGAAGTATAGAGTTTAGTAATTACTGATGTGATACAGATATACTACAAAAAATATTCCTAATCCTGATGGGTTTTCTTATTCTTATTTCTTTTCAACTTTATATTTTCTAAGTCTTCAGGTAAGCAAGATGACTATATAACAGATTTTCTGTTAGAAAACTGAGAACCAAGACAAAATACTTCATTAATGAAGTTCTAAATATTGATAAGCTTACTGTATTTCTAAGACATTCTGTTTCTTGAGCAAAATAAAATCTACCTCCAAGTTCTGGGAGGTCTAAACGTGTAAAAGATCTGTTTTTTTCTTGGTTTCATTTCCCCTGAATTAGTAAAATGTTTTAAAAAGTGACACTTCTGTAGCGTTCTAGAGATTAATGACGTTTTAGATGAGATTTCTAGTTACTAACTGTGATATATGTGCTAAATTCTGCTGAACCCTGTTACAGTTTATGTGACTGGTTGCTAAGAAGGCTTTGTATCTTGTTTGCTTCTGCTGTAGTAAACATTTTTATAGTCACATTATCTTTTAATAGTTAAAATTTTATGGTAAAGCCTAGTGAGTAAAACTAGATCACATTGAGTCTGTCAGAAGTGGTGAAACTATGGCATTAAATACTGGACTGGTGTGTGCAGAAGAATTTGAATTAGAAATATAAACCAGAAAGGAGAGCATTTCTGTATTTTGGTGTTGACCAGAATTTGTTTTAAACCAACCTCTAACATTTCAAGTTTGTGCAATATTAAAACATTCAAACTTACTGCCACTTAAAAGTATACACACTGTTTGTGCTTTATCTAGCTAACATTCTCTGCTTCCTTTCCTCTGCTTTTCCATACCTTTTAATTCTTCAGAACTTCCTAAGGTTGCAGAAGGTGCGTAACACCTTTTTCCTTTATTTTGCCCTGTAAGCAATTTTCTTACTATGCTTTTTATTTGGTTGGTTGTTTTTTTAGTGCTTTAGTTAGCTTATCAAGTTGCTAAAGATAAGAGAGATGTTTCAAATGTCCTAAACACTTCCTGGCAGGACTGTGTTAATATTCTGTAAATAATTTGTCAGCCTTTGAATAGCATGTTAAATTAAGTGAGCACTGCTGTGAGAAATCATAGTTAATGAAACCATTGTTATTTAATTTTCACTTACCTCAGTACTGATTTTTGTGCTGTGAAACTCACCTTAAGCATCAAGATAACTTTTATTTATTCAGTGGTATATGTCTTAATCAACTTCAAAAGTATGTTTCCCTTAGGCACTTTCTACCAAAAGAGAGAATCTAACTTGTACTGATCTTGCACTAACAAATCGAGTGTAGTACTGTAGTATATTCTGGTGCTGATTACCAATGTAACAGGTGAATAAACTGAGACTAGGTTTGTTCCTTGCAATAAAGGAAGGTGAGTATTTGTATTTTGCTTACATTGCATAATTTGGAAAACATTGCTGCTGGGAATCAGTTCTGGAAATGGTAATGAAGCGCACAGAAGACTGAGACTTGAGAAAAGTGTTCAGAGGTAGCAGGTGCTTGTTAGGAAAGTTGTTTAATGGATTAATTTACTTACAGATAGTTAAACATACTTAAGTACTCTTAAAATGCTTGTTACTTTCTGGACTTGGTAATGTGTTTTATTTTCCTTCACTACCTAAGAATCTGTTCCAAGTGGAGAGAATCAAAGCGTAGCAGGAGGTGATGAAGAAGCCGTGGATGAATACCAGGAGTTAAATGCAAGAGAGGAACAGGATATTGAAATAATGATGGAAGGGTGTGAATATGCTATTTCTAATGCTGAAGCCTTTGCAGAGAAATTGTCAAGAGAGCTACAAGTGCTAGATGGGGTAAACATTCCTTCCCTTGTACAGTGTGTCAGCGTGTTGAACTGTTCTCTTTGATACTGACCACATGGCATTCTTGGAAATGGTAGTTAACGTGATCTGCCACATATTTAAATGTAAATGTTTTTAAAGAACCCAGCATTTAGAGGTCACTTGGAAAACTTAAGGAGATGCAGGGGATACAGACCTGAGGGAACCATCAACAACCTCCTCAAATTGTCAGGTTGTATCTTTCTTGTATCTTTTGAAAATGGCTGCTGTCATAGAGTCAGCAGCAGAATACCTGACCTTATCACCTACACTGTTTTTTTTGGAACTACAAATGTTCTGGTGTAGTAGGGATTACTGTTCAGCTTTTTATTTTTGTCCAGATCAATACTTCAGTTCTAAGAACTTGAGCAAAGTTTTGGTTTTATATCTTTTTGAAATAAGGAAGTGTCATAGACTGAGGAACTTCTGAGTTCAGTAACACTATGAGAATGTACTCCAGCTTACATTGTTTTGTTGATTTCATCAAGAGTCTTGGAAACTGTTTATTTGACAGTAGTAGAGACAGAAGGATACATCAGAATGCTTTTGAGATATAAAAATGTCTTAAAATGTGGCTTTATTTTCTGTACAGGCAAATATCCAGTCCATTATGGCCTCAGAGAAGCAGGTGAATATCTTGATGAAGTTGCTGGATGAAGCTCTGAAGGAAGTTGACCAGATTGAGCTGAAACTGAGCAGTTATGAAGAAATGCTTCAGAGCGTAAAAGAGCAAATGGATCAAATTTCAGAAAGCAACCACCTTATTCATCTCAGCAACACAAATAATGTTAAACTACTGTCAGAGATAGAGTTCTTAGTGGTAAGCATTTTTATTATGTTTACTGTGGTTGTTCACTTCAGGTATAAAAATCTTTTAGGTTGCTACCCTCTTTAGAATGAGGTTCCTTTAAAGTAGTAAGTTTATTTTTCTGTTTTGTTGTTGCACTAACTTCAGGAAGTCACAATGATTAAATTGTATTTATCCTTCTTGGTTCAGAAGCATAGCAAACTAACCTGCTTCTGGTTTACGAACAGTACTGTCCGTTACTTTGTAGAATCACATGGATTTGGCTAAAGGCCATATAAAGGCCCTTCAGGAGGGAGACCTGACATCTTCTCGAGGCATTGAGGCCTGCACTAATGCGGCAGATGCCCTTCTGCAATGTATGAATGTAGCTCTTCGTCCAGGTAACGTTTTTGTTAGACTGCAGTCTAACGTACAAAATTTATTATGATAGTGCCTTTCCAACCAGTCTCAGATTTTGTTCTGTAGATGGAAGGAATTGTGACCTCTGGTCCTCTTGGTTCCTATATACGATACATTACTACATATTTTGTACACTCTAAAGTCCTTTTTGTTTGTAGGACATGATATGCTTCATGCAGTGAAGCAGCAGCAGCAGCGGTTCAGTGACTTGCGTGAGCAGTTTGCACGGAGACTTGCCAGTCATTTGAACAGTGTATTTGTTCAGCAGGTATTATTTCTTACTATTTAATACGAAATTTTTGGTCACAAACTTTTCTGGAGAAGAAAAACAATCTATTCAAAAGTGGACATATTCTGTGATGTAATCAGTAAATGCTAGAAACACTTGAGGCAGAGATACTGCTAAGCATTCTGAACTATAATTTCCTACAGTAGTCTCTTAAATTAAAAAAAGCCCAAACACCTCTTTTTACTGGGCTTGCTATCTGAATTAAATGCATTGTGTGATATATAAGGAGTTATTTTAATTGTAAAGCTTGATTAATTGAGGAGAAAAAGCATTGACTTTTTAAAGGGATTTTAGAGGCTGAGAACATGGAAGTTCTTGCTGTCTGAGCCCCAAGGGCTATAAAAAATCCCCCCAAACAAAACCAAAGATACAAAGTAAAATGTCTGAACCTTGGTTTTGTTCCTTTAACTTGAAATATTCATAAATCACTGTCCTGACACTTGTTTCCTAAAGCCTGGGTGGGGTTTTTTTAGCCTCAGTTTTTTAATTTTTGTATTTTTTATCTTCAATTAGTTTACTCAGAACTTCCTTCAACTCTATAACAGGTCCTCCTATCATTCAGTTCCAGTGAGTACATTGGGTTTGATACAAGATTATCTAACTATTTTTTTTTTTCTGAGCTTGATTTATCTAACTAGCAGCTGCATTTTTGGCTTTCCAAAAAGAAATTTGTCCTTACTGATTGCAGAGCATCAGACTTACGCTCCTTCTCACTTCTGTTATTTTTGTCAGCCCCTAAGGTTTGTTTATCTGTTTATGAACTAACATTCCTCTGATCTGATCTATGAAAATTGCTAGGAGACAGATTGTAATGTATGGAGGAAAGATATTTTCAGGAAATTGTAATCTGTATACAACTGTACAGATACTGCAATTGTGTGAAATTGCAATATTTGTAAATAAAAAATAGTAATTCTGGTTTTATACATATTAGCGCAATAAAAGTTTAAAAGTTCTAAATTTTATGTATTAGATTGTGTGCAGAAAATGGAATAGAGTTACACGGGATAATTGTACAGAAAATGGCACTTGAGAGTACAAGCCTGGCTTTTTATGGCAAAGATAAGTGCTTCCTACATTTTCTTCACTTTGCAGAAGAAATTCAGCTCCACAGCATGTTAATTTTCTTGCCTTTAGCTTCTGTTCTTAGAAGGTATTTTTCTCCTGTCACTTTTCATATTTTGAAAACCTGAGTATGGATTATGTTTCCCAGGCCTTAAATGAGCAAGTAGAAGCTCTGTTGTGTAAGTCCTGTGTAAATGCATTCACAAAGTTTGAATACTGGACTTGTGTATAGAAGTAGCTGTTTAACAAAATGTTCTTCTGATGTTCTGTTTTGAGGATTTTAAAAAATGGTAAGAGATTATTATTACTGTGTAATATTATGTGTATTAGATGAAATATTTCTAAAGATGCTTTTCAGTGCTATTGAGAATGATCTTACCAATGGGCAATTTACTTCTTTTTAATTCTGATACTAGCAGTGCCCTCACATTGTTTTTCATATAAACGTGCCCTCTGAAAGGTTTTGGCTTGCTGTTAGCTGTGAGGGATTAATCAACAGATAAAAATTATGACATTGCTGTTAAGTTTAAGCAGAAGGAATTCATTAACTGCAAGAGATGAGCCTCTGCAAAGCTTTTTCTTTGTTGTAAAAGAGAAAAAAAGAGTTTGTGTAGTTCATTTTGAGGTACAGATTCAAGTGTTGGAGTTATAAGAGATTTTTGTGTTACCTTACTAAAATGAGTTTGTGTTGTTAGTTTGAGCAGTATAGCAATTTCTCAGTCCAATGTTTTTGAAAACTCCATCTACAATACTTTGTTAACTTTAATGTCTGACGAGTTGCATTATTTGTTTAGAATGTTTCTTAAAAAAATATATTAAAACTCTTTAGAAAAAACTAAACCAGATAAAGAATTCTGAATTAAAAAGACAAAAGAAAACATGATGATGTCTAGGCAGCTGTTAATATAAGCAAGACATTCTGATTTGGACTCATTCGATGCAAAAACAAAGTTGGATTGACATTTGGACCTAAATGTATTACGTCGAAAGTATGAAATCGTTCTGTATTTTTTTAAAAGCAAAAAGCCCCAATGCTTGATTCAAACCACTGTTGTAAGATACTGAAGTGCTTCACCTCCTTTACGTAAAAATGAGAATAACTATTAAAAGTTTTAAACAGAAATGCAACTTTGGATTGCCATTCACTGCAGCGTTATAAGCTGTCTACTAACACTTAATGTAGTTGTCTTTATTGTGTAATACTAATAATTGATTCACCTGTGTGTCTCTAAAGATTTTTTAACAACCAGGTTCAGCTTTCTGCCTTTGAAATAGCTTGAAGCTTTCAAACTATGAAATTTAGTACAACAACTACAAATTTAGGGCATAATTTAGTACAACCAGAATGATTAGTCCTGTAGAAAAGTTGGCCTGGAAAGAGAAATTTACCTTGGCAGGAAATTGGTCATCTAGCTTCATGAAGACTGCAACTACTAACCAAAGAAGTTGTGTGTAATAAAGGGACGTGAATAAAATCATTAGATGAAAGAAGCAATAAAAATTTGGATAGCTGAGTATTTCCTAGCAGGGATATAAACTAGCCTTTGAACCGATGTAGTGATGAAAGCTGTGGAAGCCACCAGGTAAATTATGTTAAACCACAATGAACTTGAACATAAAAATGCACGCTGTAGGAATGTAACACACCAGGGGTAGGAGGGAGAACCATAAATGGTTTTCTATAATTTAGTTTTCATAGAAGCATAGCAAAGATCTGTTGAAAATATTTGCTATATGTATGCCCAAAAGTATGCCCACAGTATTGAGTATGACCTCAGCAATCACAACTGCAGCTGTGTTGCTAATGCTGGCTGGATTCCAATTCCAAATTATATGTTCCAGTAATTACACTTTGCAAAGTTAGGTATTTGTTGAAGTCAGACTACAGGATTGTTTTTATAAGCAAGATTTATAGTGTCATCCTTCCCTGTTGTCTCTGAGAATAAATTAAGCTGGCCAGGACTTGTTTCTTTGGGTCCATTTGTGTCTCAGTTTATGTAGTTGAGAGAACAAGGCTCAAAGTAAGTTCATGTTCAGTTGGATACAAACAAGTACTGGAACAGGTTGCCAAAGAAGTTGTGGATGCCCCAACATCTGGTTGTTCAAGGATAGGGCTTTGGGCAACCTGATCAAGTGAAAGGTGTCCCTGCTTATTGCAGGGGAGCTGGAACTAGATGAACTTTAAGGTCCCTTCCAACTCAAAGCATTCTATGATTGTGTGTAGTGGTTCAGCTTTATCCAGAAGCTGGGATGTTTGCGTTGCATTACTTAGTGAAGGTTAGTATTTCACAAATTAAATCACAGAATAATTTTTTTTTAACAACAAGTCTGGGATTGTATTGTGGAAGCTTTTAGAGCTTTCTTTAACCAAAGACTTGAACTGATTAGTACCCAGTGCAACAGAAAAGGGTAAGACAAAGTTGCTTTAGTTTTGACTCTGATCCAAACTGGCTCCTGTTCCAACTTAAAAACATGCAAAGGCAGTTTTTAAACAATACAGCTTTTTCTGCTGACTCGTCATATTCAAGATGGAACTGTCCAGGAGTGTTTCCTCTCTCAGGAATTGATATTGACTGACCTGCATAAACCACCTGTGTATGATGCAGGAATTGGAGACCTGTTAAATCTTTGTGTGCTGCCATGGCACAAACTATACTTAAGATCAAATTTTGTTACTGTATTTACTGCAAGCCCAGGAAAAAAGACTTCACAGAAAATATTAAAGCCATTTGAAAATTAAGTCCCATCCTACCTTCTGTTAACCCGGGGACAGTGGTTGTGTGTTCTGCTGTGTGGCTGCAGAGGTGTTACCTTGCTTGCTCTTACTGAATTGCCCAGGAAGCTTGTGAGTTCCAGACAAGTAAAAGCTAAAAAAAGCTAAATCATGTGTTGTTCCATCAGTATGATGGGATCTTTGCTTAAACGAGGAGCATGAAATTAGTAACTTGTGTTAAATGAATTGGTTTGTGCTTTACATCATAAACTGTTTAGTAAATGTTCACTGAAAGTGTGTTGTGTGTGTGTCTGTGGAGGGGGAAAGAATGTGTGAGCTGATGTTTTTAAGATTAGATCAAGGAAGGCTTGGCCAAAGTGTACTAAAGTTAGTTGAATTGAAGCAGACTTTCAGAGAGGTGTAAAGCTCATCATTAACACCTAGGCCACCCATTAACTGGGGACTTGAAGTGTCTTACAATATATGGGAATAACATCTTTAAACAGAAGCAGCTTTTTTTTGTTGTTGTTTTTGTTTTGTTTGGAGGAATAACGTAATAATGTCTTGAAATTTTTCAGGAACAATTGACCACTTGTCATTAAATCTTCATTCAGGTGTACATTGCAGTCTTACGCAAAAAGCGCCAAAGTCTGAGTCACTCTGGAGGCAAAGAGCCTTAAAGTGAACAGGCTTATTAAAATGCATTACCTGCCGTGACTGCAATAACTCGGTGTGTGGATTATGTTAGGTGTCTTTTTCAGTCTGCATCTCTAGACTTTGCTTCTGTGAAAGGTATTTTGAGGCTTTTCTGTTTGTCTGAATGAGATGCTGTCTCCATATTAAGTTTTTCAGGAAACTTCTAGTACATCTGTGTAGTGCTTTCAGATCTACTTTAATACTTTTTCTTCTCAAGGGTCACGATCAGAGTTCCACTCTTGCCCAGCACTCTGCTGAATTGACGTTGCCCAATCACCATCCATTTCACAGAGATTTGCTTCGATATGCTAAACTGATGGAGTGGCTCAAGAACACAGATTATGGAAAATATGAAGGGCTAACAAAGGTATGTGAAGTGCTCAAATGATGCTCGAGAATGTACGTAATAGACTGGGTTTGAGAGAAAAAGAATTGCCTGTGTTTATATACATGTCATTTTAATATTCCTCTATATTAAGTATAACTCAGTGTTCCTCTTGTTTTGTTCCTATTTGGCATAGGAAACTTCACTTTTTGGAATTTGTGGTATCCTGCTTTGTTTGTTAGGTTTTTTTCCTCAAACATTCTGTTCTGAAGTATCATAAGATATTTATCTTAGTATTTATGTAAAACAAGTTTGCCATTGTACAGCCTTGTAAGAAAAATAATTAAGCTAATTCAAATAGATGTGCTTATTGCCTGTGCGACATCTCTGTTTCAACAGACTTTCATTTCACTTGGGAATATCAAAATCTTCAGAAGTCTCTTGTACCGTAGATTAAATAGAAAGGTTTTTCCTTTGTGTGTAACTTTTAACTACCTTCTTTATGGAGTGAAAAAATTAATACAGAAGTATACAAAATATTTAGGTAAAAGTCAAGGGTAAGTTAGTCCCTACAAAACAAGTTTGTTTTAAAGTACTGCCATTCTCAAATGGAAGATTTAAATTAGACTTTTAAAATGGCTTTGAAATAGTTATTCCTTTGCCTTCAATGTAAGGTAGATCACCAGTGAATGGTTGAAATCTTTGTGATCTTGTAATAAAAATTTGTGAGAATGACATCTTTATGTATTATGTGTGCTTTTGGGAGCACAGTAAGAGTCTGATAAAAGAGGGTATAGAGAATGGTGCTGAATTCTCTGCATTCTACCCTTGAATTGAATTCAGTGATGCTCTACCACTAGTAATCCTATTTGTATATACTACATTACATATCTTTCCTTATGGAGAAGAAATAGAAGTTTCTGATTAATGCTCAGTGAACTCACTATGAAAATGGAGATATATATAGATACATATAATATATATATATATACACACTTATGTAGTATATATACGTAGTATGTATGTAGTAAAAAAAAAATATATATATATGTGTATACACTTATGTAGTCCAAACCAGTTTGTTACTTAGTAGGACTTGTAAACTGGCAGGGTTTTAAGAACTATTTACCTGTAATAAAAGAAAATTGGTATAAATACTTGTTAACTGATTTTACTTTTTTTTAAAGAATTACATGGACTATTTATCGCGACTTTATGAAAGGGAAATAAAAGATTTCTTTGAAGTTGCCAAGATCAAGATGACAGGCACAACCAGAGAAGGAAAAAAGTTTGGTAAGCTTCCAGAAGGCACATATCTTGGCTTTGAATCTTATTATTTGCATATAAAACACTCATTGCAACACCTAGGTCTAATTTTATAATGGTAAAAAATACTTTACTTCTGGCAAGGTAGAAGAAGTAGGATGAAAACTATAATTGGTAAAACTTCTGACTTCCACAAGGCCAATGTAGCACAACTGAAATCTTGTGAAATTGGTCAAAATAAAAGGATAAAATCCAATACTTCTCTGAATTTTCAGATCTACACTCACTTTTTGTTACTTGAACTCTCCCACTTTATTACCTGAACAAACTTGAAAAATCAACTCTTGTAATTCATGAAAGTTTGGGCAGCATTTGTGTGTGTTCCTTCTGCTGTTATTTTTGCTTTTAATAAATTTTGGGTGGATTTTTAAGAAGCAAGTTTTAATACTAATTCTGCCTAATAAAACTTGTGTATTTTACTGGGTTTTTTCAGTGGGATTTACTTATGTAGCCTGAGATTAGAAATCATAATTTGTTAACGTGTAGGTATTTATATTTAAGGGAGTATGTATTCCTGCTAGGATTAGTCTAACGTGAATATGGAAATGAAATTTAGAAAAAGAACCTGGATACTTAGAAAGCAACACTGGTGTATTTATGTATTGTCTGTTCTGTATTTTGAGGTGCACTGTTTCAGGGCTTGTTTGAAATATTTATATTTGCCACACTTCACCAGTTTGCAAATTTTGAATTCCAAAATTACTTGCAGCTTTAACTAGTAAGTTCTGTCAGCCTATTTTGGGTCCTGAACTTATGGTTTGAAGTTTGATGGTAGAAAACAGGAAAATGTAATGAAAGAAAGAAAGCAGCGTAGTAAGGCTTGTTTGAGGGAGGGGAAAACAGGAAAGATAAGTCTTGGCAAGCTGTTGGACATGGAGAGCAAGAGGTGCCATAATGCGTAATCATCAGAACATTTAAATTCAAAGGTCTTGAAAAGCAACCTTAGTGCAGGAAAAAACCCCTTTATTCTAATACAAATTGAGTTCTGAAGCTTTCTAAACAGTTTGTCTTGCCACTTGTTTTGTATTTGTGAGGAGACAGTTTTGGTAGCAGTTCCCTAGCTGGTGTAACTGTTACGGAGCAATCAGGCATGTTGGAGAAAGAGGTCCTTCAATTCAAAGGCTGCACCTTTGGGAGACTTATGTCATGTATTTGTGCAAATTTAATTACTTTGTAACAGCTTGTAGGGTGTGTTATTTCAAAGGCTTCTGTGTTCAATGTAGTGATTGTACTATTACTAGTTGCACATTTATTCAAAAGACATCAATTCTTAATAGTAAACTTGGTTAAGGAGTAGTGTAGGTGCATAATGCTCCAGTTGTACTTAGACACTAAAGATGACCTGTTTCCAAGCTGTGTTGGTGTGTGTTCTTGCCTTTTTTTTGTGCTTTGGGATTAGCACTGCTATTTGAATGCCTCAAACGCAGAGGGGATGTTGGGAGAATTCTGGCATTCTGTGCTAGTGCAAGGTTCTTTGTCTGCATTTTTATGGCAAAAAAAGCCCTACCTGGGTCGTGAGCATTCCCACTCGTCTTAAGTACTCTTTTTTTCTTTTTTTTTTTCTTTTCTGATGAAGCCAAGACTTTGATACTTAAATACCATAAAGTCAGTGTTGGAAAGAATGCTACCACTGTCATATATTTATATGATGTAGCTTGTCAAAAGCAACTCAGGCTCCCCTGATTGTCCAGGGCCTGATCTCTGTAGTTCTTCACATTCTGTAGTAAGTCCCATGCATTTGGAACTTGAGGATGATGAAGAAGTGGGACCAATGCAAGACAGCTGCATATGCCAAATATATCACGCCTAAACCTTTTTTGTTCAAAATCTGCCAAAACCCCCAAGATCTAAAAAGTAGGCTGGAATTAAATTTGAATTTGATTTTATAATTCTCACTAGTGTTGCCTACTTGAGAACATCTGGTATTTAAGACATGTTTGTGGCATTTAGAAGTATCTATTCATTCTATTACAGTAGGTTCTGCTTGCCTGCTCCATTTTGGGGTGCTTGTAGCATCCATCCTCATCAAGATCTTTTTAATACCACATACTGCTTTTAGTGTATGTATGCAAATGCCTTTTACTCTAGGGATGCTATGATTTCTACAAATGCCCATTTACTCTAAATTTCATATTGAAGTCCACTTAAGGAAACATTAATTCTGAAAAAAAACTGAGGGGAAAAAAAAAATCTTGGTAAATTTTTTTACTATATATTTATTATTTTCATCCTCTCTAAATTTGCAATCATCAGCTTTTGGTACATCATGAATGCAAAAGATGTGTTCTCCGTGTAAACATCCTGATTTGCAAACAACAGAAAAGGTTAGCCAGTCTTCCTGTTGATATGAATGACTTTGTAGCATAGGTGTGTGATTTTTAAATTGAAAAGGTGGACAATATCTCTGACTCAGTAAAAAATTACATAAGTACATTTTAATTTCTTCAAGTCCATTATTGATATGATGATTTATCTTGGAAACTGAGTCTTTTGCAATATTAATTCTGACAAATAAAACCCTAATTTAATGGACTTCTCAGTTTGGCAGAGCTTAAATACATGTTACCAAAAATGTTCTTCAAACATACAAATGTTCTTCAATCAAATAAATATAAGAAAAAACAAATATTAATATCTAGAAGCTTATTCTATTCTCATGTAGTTCAGATAATTTCTAGAATAGTACCTCTCCAACTAAATGTGTTTGCAATGTAGTTACTTGCTGCTTATAGTTCTCCGCATGTTTCTTTCCAGTTAGAGCTTAACTTGCATCTTGTGCATGGTTTGTGCAAACTGCATTTTAACTTGTCTTTGTCTTTGATGCTTGCAACCTAATCCATCCCAGCTACACTGCCTCGAAAAGAAAGTGCTGTCAAACAGGAAACTGAGAGTGAGTATAACTAGTTGCATTAGTTGGTTTTGTCAATGCATGTGTGTCGATGTTACGATGTAGTGCTGCATCATGGAGAGTCTACCTAACACTGAAGCACTCTGTTCACAATGAAATAAACATTAGCAGAATCATTGGGTTTGCAAGGCAAAAACGAAGCACAGCTGTCAGTCCCAACACAGAGATTGAGAAGGTTTGCAGGTAAAGGCAGTATCTTTTGGTTTTCCCGTACTAAGGTTGATAGTAAAAATATGTTTGTGCCTGAGAGCTTTGTCATAGTTTTCCACTCTTCCAGTAGGTTGAAGTGACAACTTAGATTAGATCCACAGACTTTGTCTTGTGTCCCTAGACTAGATACCAACATAGCAGTTAAATGAAACTTGCAGGATTGCTTTTAAATTTCTTTGTGGTTTAGATGTGAGAAGTTTACTTGGAGATCAAATATTGATAATTTTGTGGTCTTTTTTGTTATTAGCTTTCTCAGTCCTCTTCCAACATTTCTGAAAATTTTTTGGGGAAAAAAAAATTAAAACACATACTCCTAGGAGAAGGCCCAACAATATAATGAAGAAATAACTGAATCTTAATTATGATCAAAAGGAGGGGAGAGCATTAGCAGTAGAGTTACTATGGGGTTGTATATCCAGCAAAATACCTGGAACAAATTGTGTAGACAAAAGGATGTTAACAGCAGAAAGATCAAGCTCAAGATGAAAAAGTGCCTGTGTGTCTATAAAGCTTTCTAATTTTTTCCCTCCTGTGGATCAGTTCTTCTGCTTGTGGCAGCCTTTGCCCAAAATACATTCACAAAGATCATAACTGGTCTTAGCTTCCAAGTTTTCAGTCCCAGTGTTACTGTATTTCAGAGTTTTGTTCCTTTTATACCTTTTTTCATACTTTACAATGAGAGTTTATACAGCTATATTGTACTTTGAAAATTGCTGAAGAAGCTCTGTTACCTTTTAATGAGAAAAGAATATGTTTATAGAAAAAGCATTTATAGCTTAGACAAAAATTGAGTTGTTTGATTTGAATATAGGACTACTAGCAACTCTTAATCTCATTTGTGTTCTATAACAAACGTGTTCTTCAGTACTTTATTCTGCCTTTGCTTTTCCTCCTTCATAGTGTTATTATTTCACAGGTCTCCATGGAAGTTCTGGAAAATTGACTGGGTCTACTTCTAGTCTAAATAAACTCTCTGTTCAGAGTTCAGGAAACCGTAGATCTCAGTCATCCTCACTGTTAGACATGGGAAACATGTCTGCCTCTGACCTGGATGTGGCTGACAGAACAAAATTTGATAAGGTAAAGCCAAAATATCTCATAGGATTCCTGTTTACTTTTGTATTAGAAGCATCTTGAATATCCTTGTATAGTTTAAAAATCTGTACTGTTTAAATCTTACAACATGCCAATTTCAAAGTTTGTGTGTACCATACATCTAAAAAGGGCAGTTCCTAAGAAATACGTAGATCAGAGTATTATTCTCTGATGATAAGATTCCATTTAGTTCCTTTATATGCTGTGTGTGATCTTTAAAGAATATCAAGGATAAAAATGGTCTATTAGGTTAAAGCCAAATATGTGTTTTTAAGCAAATAGGAATTGAACTGATGGATTCTCCACTGATTTTATTTTTCTCAATACGGACATTCATGTGTTCTGTCACATTTTGCCAGTATGTAAGCAAAAGTGAAAGATAAGAAAGATAAGAATTTTAGCCAGGACTTGAGCATGGCCCTGAAATTTTGTTTATACTGGTTTCCTGTCAGTTATCACCAGTCTTCAGCTTTAACCAATAGCACTAAGTTATTATTGAAGTGTCCTCATCCTGTTTTAAAACCTGCTGTCCTCAGCAGCTGTTGACTTTTTTTCCTGAACCTTTAAAAATTACAGTACTCACTGTTTCTTAAGGAATTAACTTCTCAGTGCTGTGGAAGGAAAAGGAGCAGTTATCAGTTGGAGATAAAAATAACTTTCTTGTTCTCTATTGAATTATTTGATGGAGACGAATGTTTTTCTTCTGACCTCTTCAAATCCTTGTTCAGTGCTTTTTCTGGGGCAGAATATATGCCTGAAACAATATTAACTGTTACGTTATTACAAACCTGTAACAACTTGTCTGGAATTCAAAAGCTAACTTGTTAAAACAGATTTATTCAATTATTGTGCTATTATTTTCAGCTTCTGACTTGTATCTCACACCCATTGGGGATATATGAATGTGACTAATATATACAGAGTCACAAGCTATTGAGCTGACCTACTGGATTGTTGGTTGCTTTTTCCTATGGGAATTTCCATAGCGTGCATTTCCTATGTGGCTAGATTGGTTTCATTTATGTAAATTATTGCATGTCTTAATCTTTACTTGAAGAGAAAATTCTGAGTTGTATAAAGATGGCAGATTAGAAATGTCTAACATCTTAGGATCTAGTAAAATAAAATTATTTTAATTAATTATTGCCAAAATAGTGTTACATTTTAGTTTAAAAATTGTGATGCATACTTCAGTACAAAACCTACTTGCTTCTTTCTGTAGCAGCTATGTAGAAACTCTCTACTTTTTTACAGAGCAGTTATCTTCTACATACACAGTTGATCTGTTTTTCTTCCCTGAGGCTTTTGATTTTGTCTTCTTCTGCTCACCAACTCAGGCAGAAAAGATGGTGGTAGAACCCATGACTTACTATTTAAATGCTTTTTATTATAGCACAAAAGTCCTTCCTCAGACTGTGACTAGAAAACTTCTAGTTGTGGAAAAACATTGATTGTTCTTTTCCTTACAGTATTATGTGAATAAGAAAGGATTATGTTGAAGATGCAGTTGTTGCTTTTAGAGATAAAGTACAACCGGTTCCATTTCTGTGAAGTAGTAGTAACCCTTCTAAAGCTTAGTGAAAATAGAAAGTATATGCAACAAACAATTAAAATTAGTATTGCTAACTGTCCATAGTATTTGGCATGTTGATAAAATATTTGGCTTTCTTTAGATTTTTGAGCAAGTATTAAGTGAACTGGAGCCTCTGTGTTTGGCAGAACAGGACTTCATTAGTAAATTTTTCAAACTACAGCAACATCAGAGCACCTCAGCAACAACAACGGTATGACTTATATTCTCTGTCATTGAAGTAAAAAGTATTGACCAGGCCTCAAAATAGACCCGTTTAAAAGATAACTACGGCATTTATTTGGCAATTATGTGATCCAGGTGATCAGTAATTTGTTTTTCTTCATGATCTGGCAGGATCTTTATTTTTGGCTGACCAATGCAAGATCTATGAAAGAAGGACCGATATGTTTCTTTTGCCATGGATTTGTCTCCTCATTGGATCAGAATAAACACTTCATCATGCTATGTAGGAAGACAGTGGGGAGTAATTGTGGATAGTGTTGTATTTGGTGAAACATGACTGGAAAATTACCAGAACCTTGCAAACTGCTGTATTTTCTACTCTGGAGGCAGGGGGTGGTGGGGTTATGGAGCTCCTACTTATATTGGTTTTGTCAGATATACTAATTGCTTAGATATAGAATTGGAGACAAACCTTATGTTTGTTTACACATTTTCCTTGTTCTTACAGAATGAAGTGGAGGAAATGGATGGAGTAGCTTTATCTCGTTCATACACTTCTGGTGTTCCACAAACAGTATCATCTGAGTATGTGCTGCTGTTTTTTATTATTGATTCTTAAGCCTATGTTTGTTTATTTGACATATAAAACCTTTTTCTGTATAATCAGAAATTGTTCCCTCTTGGTGAAAGTAAACAGTGAACTTTTAATTTGTACCCAAACACCAAGTGTGTCAGTAAATGGAAAAATTCTTGTGTGTAGGGTGTGTGTTTCTGTATATAGTGGTATAAAAAAAGTTTAATTCTCTTAATAGTTTGCAAATTGAAATTAGGAACTGTAATATAGAAAATATGCTTAGCAAAGTTCTGGGGGTGTGTGGCAGCTTCCACACAGAAAATACTTCTTGGAATATTTTATATCTGTGACTGTTGATTTTTACTGTGTGGCATTGATATTTCTTCCCTTAGCAACTTTCTGAAAATCAGGAGACTTGTTGAATCCAAATGAGACTACTCTATCAAATAAAAATACCAAAGAACATGCAAAATAGCCTAGTAAACTGTCAGAGTAATACTTTTCTCTTATGCATTTTTAATAGGAAGGACATGATCCGACAAATGATGACAAAAATATTTCGTTGTATTGAACCTGAGCTGAATAACCTTATAGCACTGGGGGACAAGATTGATAGCTTTAATTCCCTTTATATGTTAGTTAAGATGAGTCATCATGTGTGGACAGCACAAAATGTGGACCCAGCGTCCTTTCTCAGCACAACACTTGGAAATGTTTTGGTGACTGTCAAAAGGAACTTTGATAAATGCATTGTAAGTTCTTTAGTTACTCTGATTAACTACAATATTGTAAGTAATATTATAGGAAGCCCACTCCTACTCAGCTTGATTTTACATTTCATGGTAGTTAAATTTTTGCTTTAAATTTAAAGTGAAAATTAGTAACTTTATTGCTCTTCTACTGGCCAAGCCTTCGAAAAATTGGTGGTTGTCTTTTTTTTCTCTCCATTCCAGTTTTCTTTAACAAATAAGACCACTTATTCACTGCTGTGAGCTAGTTGACATTTTTAAGTCTTTGTTTAAATTTGTACTCCCACTAGGATTACTGAAGTCCATTAAGTAGAATGCAGCTCTCTGCCTTTTCTACTTGCCAAAACCAAACCTTCTGGACTTATGAGGGAGGCCTTTTGGCAGTAGCAGAGGGAGCCTCTACTGTCAGAGGCTTTCTTTTGCTAATACAGTTATGATTATTATATTAAATATGGCAAATTCAGTGAATACATAGTTGTTGGTATAACTGTGTCTTGTTGTCATAAAAGTAATTTGACTCTAGTTGAGCATAATAAAGGTGACCATTCTTGATCAGTTTAATGCTTAAGGTATTTTGAAAGCTGATTTTTTAAATTATGCTCAGAAATAAAATTTCAATAGAAGACTAAAGAGACTTTCTACAGCAACAGGAATGATTAGCTTGGCTGAGTCAGCAAAGCAAAGTTCCTTGTTAGATTATAAGACGAAAATTGTTAATTGCTTCTGGTGCCTAAGTTTGGGGTTTTTTCTTCTTTTTTTTTTTCTTAAAACTAAGTAAACAAAGAATAAAACCCCATCTTTCCTTTTTCTTTCCAATTATTTTACTTAACAAATTTTTCAGGGTGAAAAGGGAGAAAGACTAAATGGATGTACTAATTGAAAGAATTATTTCTGTGTTGTCTGTCAGTTTTTCATAATGTCTGCATTTTTCTTTTAATAGTTGTTACATGATCTGGAGTAATTTATTAGAGGCTAACATCTGTTACTGTTTTACATTTAAGAGCAATCAAATGAAGCAGATGGATGAAGTAAAAATCTCGAAGAAGAGTAAAGTTGGGATCCTTCCATTTGTTGCTGAATTTGAAGAGTTTGCAGCCCTCGCTGAATCAATTTTCAAAAATGCAGAACGACGAGGAGATCTAGATAAAGCCTACATAAAACTTATTAGAGCTGTTTTCGTCAGTGGTAGGTCTTCTGAGGTTGTCATAGTTACTAAAATAATTGTTTCATCCTGTTTATATATAATTTTGCTCCAATTAACGGATGACTTTTTAAAGACTGTGCTGAAATTTTGGTTGTCTCTGTTATTGGTAGGTGAGCAAGTGTAATTCTTTTGATTGTAATATACTTTTTAAGAGAGAATTGTAGATACTTCCCTTTGTACATACCTGTAAAGTAACTTTTGAGTTATGACAGAGGGAAGTGGTTAAGACTCTGGAGAGAGAGAGGAGATGGCAGTAGCATGGCTCAATCTGAAGTGGTTTCCTGCCTTTTTTTCCTCTGTAAAAAATAATATGGGAAGATCAAAATCTGCAGTAGCAGACTTTTCCTAGTTGGCAATTCAGTGTTCTGACTGAAATGAATTTGTGATCATTATTGCTATCTCTGGAGCCCTGGATTACTTTCATGATGGGTATCCTGGTACCCTCAGCAAAATGATTCATGGATGAACAGGCACAGAGACGTAATTGCTCTCTTTGTTGAAGCCAATGTCTTTCAGCCTGCTTTTAGCGTCAGTAAGGGAGTGGTAGGTAGAATTTTTTTTGCCTGCCTGTTGTTTTTTTAGACAGGGGGAGGGGGAAATAAAATATCAGTGTTCAAGATTATCCATTTTTATTATTAAATTCAGGGACTGACAGTAATCTTGACCATAAAGCTAATAAGCAAAATTGAGACTAAGAAGTACATTTTAAAAAAAAACCGCACTACCTTATTTCTGTCCTAGTGAAGATGGGAATCTATTTTTCTGTGACTTCCCTGAAACAGTTCTATTATGTGAAATTTATTAGGGGTACTGAAAGCGTGCTTGCAAGCCTCCACACAATGTGGCTTGTTCCTCACTTCTGTAAATGAGACCATACATAGTCATTATTTTTTATCTTTTTATAAGTGACATTTTTGTCATACAAGTTTCATAGTCTTTGAGCCTGTACTACCTGTTACTTAGATATAATTTTATTTACTGGCAATTCTGAGAATTACTCATACAAATGTTTATCAATTACATGAAATTCAAAATTCTTTTTTTGATAGTATTATGGTTATTGGTTATGTTTTTCTGAATTTGGTTGTCCTTTTGGTATCTTAAGTATTTTGCTTCCTGTTTCTTTCAGTTGAGAAAGTAGCTAATGAAAGCCAGAAAACACCCAGGGATGTGGTCATGATGGAGAATTTCCATCATATTTTTGCAACACTTTCACGCTTGAAAATTTCTTGTCTGGAGGCTGAGAAAAAAGAAGCCAAACAGAAATACACTGATCATCTTCAGTCTTATGTAATCTATTCACTTGGACAGCCTCTTGAGAAATTAAATGTAAGTATATTGAGTATTCATTTAAATAGTAAAGAATAGTTTTTGAATGTTTAGTTTGCACTATTTGATCTCTATATCACTGCATCTCTCATAACCTATTATTTTATTATTTTGGACTAGAGCATGTCTGGCAAGAGTGCTCACGAGGGTAACAGTCTTGGATGAAAATAGCTAAATTTTTCATGGCAATTAATAGTACTGAGTAAGCATCAGTGTCTTAAGCAAATGGTTTTGAGGAAGAAAAAATGAGGGGAAAAGGAATCGGGAGCTTTAAGATAATCTTGCTCACCTCAACTGCAGAGAAAATTACTGTAGTTTCTGAACTGTTCAACAATGAGAAAAGTTATAGGAAAATTCTGTATGTCTGAAGCTGAACTAAATGTTAAACTAAGCAGAGACTTAGGTTCAGACTCAGTTCTGTCCACTGAATGTCTCCCATTGTTCATTGCTTTTTCTAAACACAGGATTTCAGGCATCCATTTTTTGAGAAGTTCAAGATGTATTCTCTTTTTGAAATGCTTTATTGCTGTTTGCTACTTGTTGGCTCTGACCAGTGCCTAAGCTGCCATGTAACTAACTACTGCTCCCTCCTCCCTCTCCAGGGAAGACAATAGGAAGGGCAAAAGTGAAAAAGCTTGGGGGTGGAGATAAAGATTAATCACAGGTGAGGAGAGAGGAAGATAGAAAAAAAAGTAAAGTAAGTGATGCAAAAGCAGTTACTGACTACCTCTCACAGACTGATGCCCAGGCAGTTTCTGAGCAATATCTACATTGAAGCCAAACACCATCCCTGCCTCCTCCTCCAGCCCTAATTTTTAAATTGGAGTGTGATGTTATGTGCTAGGATTAGATCAGGTTTGACCTGTTCAGTAATAACCAAAATATTGTTAACAGCCCTGTTCTAGCCACAAATCCAAAACACAGCACCGTATGGGCTGCTATGAAGAAAGTTAACTAAAGAGTTAACTCTGTCCTGGCCAGACTCGATGCACTGTTGTGTCTCCACCATCATGTTCATAGAAATACTTCCCTCTGTTTACTTAAATATTTTATATGTACTATGTTGAGTCAACTGGTCAATGGCAGTGAGAAGGGAGGGCAATTGTGAACAAATACGCTGTTGTGTAATTATGGTTTAAGCAGAGATGCTCAGGTGGTTAGTGAGTTCTTCTGAAAGATTCAGTATGTGGATCCCTGGCTGTTAGCTCATGAATTGAGGATTTTGATGCTGACTGGTTATTAGTTATAAGGTTTCAAAGAAAAGCTTGATTTCTTCTAGAAAGGATTGATTTCAGTTTTATGCTAGTACTTGGAGTGCTGTATTTTTGGGCTGCTGTTTTAATGTTTATGGCTGAGCACTACTTCATGCTCAATTAAAAAAAAAAGGGAAAATACAACAGTCATAAAGCATAATCAAGACTTAACCACACATCCTTGTCAAATTAGTTAGTTTAGATTTGTGATAGTGACTAACGCTGTCACTTGTTAGCATTTTTTTGAAGGCGTTGAAGCTCGCGTGGCACAGGGTATACGAGAAGAGGAAGTAAGCTATCAGCTGGCTTTTAATAAACAAGAGCTTCGTAAGGTTATAAAGGAATATCCTGGTAAAGAAGTGAAGAAGGGATTGGATAACCTCTACAAGAAGGTAGATAAACATCTCTGTGAAGAAGAAAACTTACTGCAGGTAAACTAAATCATGACTTAAAAAACCTTATGATGTTTACACAGAGGCTCTTTGCATATGTATTATGTGAGAATGTTCAGCATAACTTTGAAAAAACAATTAATTTTGAGTGTGGCTTTTGGCTTTTTTCTTAAATCCCACCCTGTTTCTATTTGTTTAATATTAATTTGAACCAGAACGGTAGAGATAAAATTCAGAAAGAAACTTCCTTTATGATTCCGTAGCTGACCATTAATGGGTGACATCTGTTCTGCAAAATATACTGGAAGTAGAGAGAACTATATTTAAATGAACAGGTAATCTGATGTGAAATTTAGTTGTTGCACTATAGCAAAATACTTTCAATTAAATATTTTCTGATAGTTCTATTGTCTGATGTTTTTCTGATACTCTGTAAACTTTCTCACTGGAGTAAATGGTAAGTAGACTTCAGTTAAGTTTGCTTAAACAGCTTTTAAAAGTCTGAAACCTGAATTATAGCACTGTTCTGGTTCAAGGTGTTTTCCTGAAAGACAAAAGCAATACCTCTGTTAGAAAAAGTTCCCCATCTTCTTTACTACTTTGTGCTTTGCACATTTATTAGAAGTCATGTCAACATTACAGATCTTAAACTTAATAGGTAAAAAACATCAATTTTTTTTAATGCAGCAACTCTGTTTATTGAACTTCATTAGCAATTTTAACGGTAAAATGATACCTGAACTGAAAATCAATTAATGAGCCTATGTTTTGTAGTTCACATATATAGTGTATTGTGCCAATTGACTTTTCCTAAAGTTTGCCTTCTTTGGCAGGTTGTGTGGCATTCCATGCAAGATGAGTTTATACGACAATACAAGCACTTTGAAGGCCTGATAGCTCGCTGCTATCCTGGATCAGGAATTACTATGGAATTCACTATACAGGATATTTTAGACTACTGCTCCAGCATTGCACAGTCTCATTAAGTTGTAGAAAGGGAAAGAGAAGCTAGCAAAGTGTTTGCCTGTGTATAAGGGAATCAAACACTATCAATGTTATTTGGTTTTAAAAGGTGGATTTCCTTGTGTATGTGTAGTTAACTGCCATATATGTTGAGTTACACTTCTTCAAATGCCTTTCAGGGCAAAACGAAACCTTCGGGGATTTGTTGTGCTTCTACTGGGCTGAAGTACTGTTTGAAAGCATTAATTCTGTGAAACACTTTGGATACAGTTTTTCCCTTCCCTTAATATTCAAATACTTTTATTTATAATCCCATCTCTTGCTAAAAGCAGTAAGCACTACCTTCATAGTACGCAGAAAGAGTACTACTGTTTTCACTAATATTTTGCATCTTAGAAATTGTGTAAGCATTGAAGACTATCGGGTAATTTCCCTTCCTTGTTGTAGGAAGTATGAATGTGGAACTTTATGCAGTGGAACTTTATGCAGTGGGAAGACTGAATTCATGTTCTGAGATGTGATGTGACTATGGCTGTAATTCTTAATTAAACTATGTTCATCATATTCTTTATTTCTGTGGAGTGTCATTTCAAAAAGGTGAAAATATCCGAAGAAGTTAAATCCATTGTTTTGCTTCTGGTCACAGAAGAATTGCTCCATTTCTGCACACATGTTGTTTTTCCTCCTTGTTATTAGTATGATGTAGCATCCATACACCCCCACCGCATGTAAGCCCTTCCTCCTCCTGGAGCTTCAGCTGCCAGGGATTCAGGACCTAGGTTTTCTGTACAGCTTGATGAAGTTTCCACGTTGTTGGATAGAGAGGATATATATATATAGAACAGTACAGTAAAGATAAACATGCAGACAGAAAATGTAATTTTTTGAGATGCAGAGGCAAAAATAAAAGAACAGTATGAATGAGCAAGTTTTTGAGTTTTCTAAGAAAGCTGCTAGATGGAACTCTGGAACATTGAGACACCTGGATTTCACAGAATCATAGGCTCGCTTGTGTTGGAAGGGACCTTAAAGATCATGTAGTTCCAACCCCCCTGTCATGGGCAGGGACATCTTTCAGTAGACCAGGTTACTCAGAGCCCCATCCAGCCTGGCATTGGAGACTTCTAGGGATGGGGCATCCACAGCTTCTCTGTGCAGCCTGTTCCTCTGCCTCACACCCCCACAGTAAAGAACTTCCTCCTACTCTCCAATCTAAACCTCCCCTCCTTCAGTTTGAATCCACTCCCCCTTGCCCTGTCACTACCTGCCCTTGCAGAAAGTCCCTCTCCATCTTTCTTGTAGGCTCTCGGAGCCGAGCTGTCGGCGCAGGCCGCTCCCTCTGCGCGGAGGCGAAGCCTCGTCCCGGATCTACCGGAGCACCGGGAACTCCGGCGCGCCCGCGGCCAACCCCGCCCGCCGCCCGCTGCGGGGCCGAGGGAAGCAGGAAGCGATCGGCGCGGCGCGCGAGGGCTGCCGGGGAAGGGCATGGCCGCGAAGAGGCGCAGGGCAGGGGCGGGCGGTTGGCCGGGCAGGCGCGTCCCCGCCGTTGCTGAGGTGACGGGCCGGAAGCGGCCGCTGCTCCGCGCGCCATTTTCAAAGGTTTTCGAACGCTGGGACCTCACGGCCGCTCCGCAGCGGCCCCGGCTGCCGGCACCGGCCTTCGGTGGTGAGTGCGGTACGGCCGGCCCAGGGGAAGGGCGGGAAAAGGGGCGCAAACCCGTTTGGGAGGGGGCCGGCTGCCCCTCTGTGGGTACAGACTGGGGTTGCTGGAAGGTCTGCAAAGCTCCCAGTTTGAGGAAACGGGTGATGAGCAGGCTCATAATCGGAAGGGTTTTCTCCTGCTGCAGTGTGAATTTACAGGGTTTGGTGACAGGCTGCCCAGGCAGGACGTGGAGTCTCCTTCCCTGGAGACTTTCCAAACCCATCTGGACGCGTTCCTGTGTCACCTGCTCCAGGTGACCCTGCCTTGGCAGGGGGTTTGAACTGGATGATCTCCAGAGGGCTCTTCCAACCCTAACCATTCTGGAATTCCATGACATTTTAGGGAAGAAATCTGTTTTTCCGGAGCATGAGTTGTTTTTCCATTGTCAAAGTGCTGGGACTTCACAGCTAAACGTGGCGTATGACAGTCAGAAATGAACTCCCAGCAAATCCACTTGGAAGCAGACTTTCCTAGTGCAGGTGCTGGGTCAGTCTGTATACCTTGAACGCGATGTTGCAGCATCAGGCACAGCACAGCCCTCGGCGCCTGTGGCTGTACAGAGCCACGTATTAAATCTCTGCTGTAGTCGAGTGGTTGGTCCACTTTGGTACCTGGGTGAAAGCAAAACGAGCTCTTTATAGTGGGATGAGCTATGTAACCAGTAATTACAGGACAGGAATATATTCTAAACCATTTAACACATGTGGAAAAAAAAAAAAAGAAAAAGCCTTTAACATATAAATTCTTCAAAAGAGTGCTCACAACCATCCAGACATCATAAAATGAAGCATGTGAATGTTGTCACCTTAAGCAGTCTTCATGAGTGAAGGGGAAACACAAGATGAGGCTATTGACTCTGAACAGCTCTTCAGTGAACAACTGAAAGATGTGCTCATTTAGACATATTAATAAATCCTGGTTTGGAAATGCCTGATTTAAAGTACTGTTCAAATTTTCTCATTTCTGTTTTTCATCTAAAATTTCTTCACAGCAGCACTAAATTGCATGAAGTATTTAGATGATGGGTAATGTGAATTATTTATGCAGCTGGCTTAGCCTATCTCATGGGAAATACCTAAGTTGTTAAGAATGCTTTCCAGTACTTCACAAATTTACAGACATCCGAGGAAGTTTAACATACCTTTCATCATGACTCAGTTGCGATTCACAAGGCTATTAAGCTTCTTTAAAGAAAAGCATTTTCTGGATTGAATTGACTGGTGCAAATAATGTAGAGAACTTGGGTTTCTAGAAAGCTTTTTGAGAAGTCTCTTTACTAAATGCTCTTAAGAAAGCAGGTCTCTATCAGAAATGGAGAAAAGAAGCTAGTGGTTAAAAAAAAGGGTAGAAAGTACTACCTTACAGTGAACATGTAGAAGATTGTCACCTGTTTAATACTGACTAGTGATCTGAAAGAATGGGTTAAACAGCAAGGGACAAAATTTACTCATATGGACGTGTTAAGTGCAATCCAAGGATTGCAGAAGAGTTTCACTGTACTGGGTAATAAAGCAGGAGTTAAAGAACAGTGTTAATAAAGGCAAAGTGATATACACTGTGGTCTCTAAAGTGACAGTAAGCACAGTTTCACTGTGAATGCATCTAATCGATGCTTTAGAGTGAATAGAAAGACCAAATGTTCTGGTTTCAGCTGAGATAGTTAATTTTCTTCCTAGTAGCTGGTGCAGTGTCGTGTTTTGGATTCAGCATGAGAACAGTGTTGATAGCACACTGGTGTGTTGGTTGTTGCTAAGTAGTTCTTGCTTTCAGCAAAGGACTTTTCAGTGCCAGTGAGGAGCAGCACAAAGCTGTGAGGGAACATAGCCAGGATGGCTGATCTGAGCTGGCCAAAGGGATGTTCCACACCATAGAACATCATGCCCAGAATGTAAACAGGGGGAGTTACCTGGAATGGGGGCTGATCGTGTCTCAGGGACAGGCTGGGCATCAGTCATCAGACGGTGAGCAATTGTATTGTGCATATCTTGTTTCTCTTGGGTTTTATCAACCTTGCTCCCTCTCCTTTTAATTCCTATTATTATTATTATTTTATTTTGCTTTGTTGAAGTATTAAACTGTTCTTATAGCAATCCATAAGTTTTGCTTTTTTCTCCCTGGTTCTCCTCTCTATTGCTGTGGGACGGCGGGGAGTAAGCAAGCAAGTGTGGTACTTGGTTGCAAGATGGAGTTAAGGCACAACAAACACTGGTCAGTAATGTGAAAGAATGGGTTAAACAGCAGGGGACTAAATTTTTTCATTTTATGGACATGTTAAGTGCAGTCCAAGAGTTGCAGAAAATTGTCAGGGGACTGAGAAACAATGTGGGAGGTAAGAAACATTGTTAATAAAGCCAAAGTGGTACACACTGGGGTCTCTAAAGTGGCAGCAACTGCTCAGAGATGTCAGTGTCACTCTGAATGCATCTCATCAATGCTTTAGAGCGATCAAAAAGGCAAATGATGAGTTAGGAATCAATATGAATAGTGAAGGCTACAGCAAAGAATCTCTATGGCTGCTCAGAGAAAGGTCTATTATAATTATTTCAGTCCAACTTTAGGCCCATCAAGTCCCTGCATTATAGGCTAACAGAAAGAAAACGTGTGTAGGAGTAGGGTTTGACTCATGTTTTTTAGGTTTTTATACTCTTGCCGTGGCAACTGTCAGAGATACTGGGTGGATTCAACTGAATCAGTGCATCAGTTCATACATTAATTTTATATTTCCAGAAAAACAAATTTTCCTAATGGAGAAGTTACTAGATTCTTTCTGATGTCATGATAAGATTAGTGATAGACTAATCTAGGATATGAGATTTAGATTATGGTTGTCTGTAATGACAGAGGTCTGGAATTACTGACACACAATTTCTTTCCAACAAAGGGTGTAAAACAATCATTGTCTTTGAAGACTTTAATATCTATCTTAAGTTCTCTCAAATAACAACCCCCAATTCTTATTTTTATTCCAGGATGCCTTTGGGACCTATACTACAGTTACTAATTTCCAGAGCTTGTTGAGGATCAGATGAGGCTCTAGGGAATATAAAATAATACCTTTTCTTGTTTGATCCTGGTGGCAATAATGAATTAAATTAAAAATTTCAGTTTTTAGGAAGGGGAGTGATTCAACCAGAAAGTTGTTGATACCTCCCAATATTAGAGTATGTTTAGGTAACTGCACCTTAAATGCCCATTGCAGTGATTTAGCAAGATTACATGTGTGCTTCCTAGCCACAGTTATTGGAGTGCTAACATATGGCCACTTATTTTTCTTCACAGTTACTGCAGAAAAACGTTATTCCTGTACAAGCTGTGACACAGTTTTATTCTTGATATTTCTTCTGTGAAACCTCCTCAGTGTGATCAGTAAAAAAATCTTTGCTCTTTCTAAAACACAAGCTTTTAAACAAATCTGATGAATGATTTTAAAGTAATTTAATCTTTTTGATTGATACGAGTCTTCTTAAGGAGAAGATGGGCTCAGGAGTTATCAGTTTACTTCTGTAGTAATTTGAATGTATTCCTGTGACTAAATCTAGACACAGTAACACAATCACTGTTTTCCTGAATTCAACACAGAATCCTCAACATTAGTGCAGAAATACCAAGGGCTTATTGCTTTTAGCTTTAACCTCTGCCTGTCAGAGGAGTACAAAGAGCATTTACTACACATCAGGACATCGATTTCCACTTAGAGCACCGACAGTTCCCATTTGGTGAAAGAAGTGCGCCACCGCCTCCTTCAGCCATCCCAGCACGGTATGTAAGGCATTGTTCTCCATGCCATTGCTTAGTTAATATCCCAATATCCCAAACCTTTTCAAGCAAGTATTCCTGGTAGTACCCAGAATGGATGCTGTGCTTATAAGACTGGTGATTTTCTCTCATCTACGGAGCAGCACCTGGCAACCACGGGCCCGTTACTAGACTTCTTTGTAGTGTTTTAGTAAAATGGGATGAAATCTTAACTTTCCAGCCTTCGACATGCGAGAAACATGCACGTTTTCCTCACTTTATTAATGATAAATCATTTTGTTTTCAAATACATGTGTATATTTATTTGATATCTCTTTAAGATCTAGGGGATTGTGGTGATAGTTTGGATAATCTCTATGTTCCGTCCCTTTTATTTGAGATGCAAACACTTCCTCGAATTGGTAGTTTGGCTGCTGAGGTCTTTGCAGCCAATAGGTAAAATCCTGAAACTTCTGAAGAAATGTGAGGGAAAATGTTTTAAAGAAATAACTTTTCAAAAATATTTCTAACTACTGAAGAGATGTTTTCACATATTAAGAAATATCATACTAAGCTTTAGTACTTGATTTGTCTTCTGATTCTATGTCTAATTTTGGAATGACATAATGATGTAAAAGTTCTTCACTCAAGTGTACTTGGAAAAAACAAAATAATCATTTGGATTCAGATACAGTAATGCTGATCCAGTCCCCTTTAGATCAGCTTAGTAATGAAAAGGTGACTAATCAGTCAACTGAAAAAAACTCAACCCTCTGATCCTTGAATTGTATTTTACAGTAAATGATGCAGGTATGGCTATAGTATACCAGTGTTTTTTTCTTTTCTGTTTTCTGTCGTAGAAAATATATGTTCAAAGGTAATCTGTCTTTAACATTTTACACATTTAATGCAATTTTAGAAATGCTTGGCACAAGTTATATTAAGTACTGACTTGTAAACTTTGAAAGTAAGATTTCTATATGAAAGAAAAAAAGTACGTTGGTTTTTGAGAACAAGCTGTCAATTTGTATTGTGTAAGATACAATGATGACCATGATTCAAAAAAATCAGACTATAATGAGAAAACTAACTGTCAAGGCAAATACTTACTTAGAAAGAAATATGTTAATATGTTTAGAACTTTTCAATTGCTCTGTGATCCTCTTTTGATTTACTTAAATTTTAAGGACATGCTTATGCACTGTATTTCCTACAGAAAAAATTAGATTTTTCCATTACCTTTTTTCTGTATTTTTTCTTTTTTAAAAGACAGATGCTGTAACCAACAATCTTTTGCAGGTGTCCTGTTTTTCTTGACCGTGAAAAAAGCAGCTTTGGAGGTGTGTTTACAATGAGTACAAACGCAGAGCGAAGGTTTGTTAACCTCAGGAAACGTCTGGATCAGCTGGGCTATCGGCAGCCACTGGGAGTGGAGAGTTTACCTTTGGTGGAAAAGCTTTTTAGGTATTCAAAAGGAGATTCATTAAAAAAATTAATGATCATATAGTAGGTATTGTTTGATTTTGACACGTAAGAAAGAATGCTTAATCTGAAGATTATTTTCTAGTAATGTTATTTGAGAGCTGACATTAAGTTCTGGTGTATGATGAAGTCAAATGGGTTTGACTTCATCTTAAGTGATGAGAAATCTTAAGATTTAATTTAATTCAGTAGAATTGCTTATAAGGATCTATGCTGTTGGGAAATTCAACTTCTCTAACCTCATAAGAGAGCCAAGAATAGACACTATTGATATGTGCTTAAAAGGCCACATTCTTATAATTGGTTGTAAAAAAATAATCCCTACTGCCTGTTCTGTGACTTAAAATAAAACATTCACATCTCAGTTTATTATGACCTCCTTTAGAGACTTTTAAATTTGTTATCTCTGCCCTTTTTACAAGACACATAACAGAAAACCCCCAAATTTTCAGATTGCCTTTTTAATATAGATGCCATTTCATGGCTTTGATATTATTAAGAACACAGTAATTTCCGTAGTAATCCAGTTATATTGGCTAAACGTGCAAATGTAGCTATTCTGGTTCTGTTGCTCCCTAGCATGTAACACAGATGGAAGAACCATAGGTAGGCAGATGTGGAGTAATCTACCTTCAACATTAAGTCTCATTTTCGTGTCTACCAGGTAGGTATGCTCTCTCCATCACTAGTTTGATACTACTTTCACAAAAGTGTAGATAGTTACATACCACTGATCTCTCTTATTTATCTGATCCCTATGTAAGTACAGGTAACCTTCTGTGGTAAGTGCTGGAACTTGCATAGTGCTTGGAGGAAAAAATCATCTCGCCAAATCTCACTTTATGTAGAAAGGAGAGTTCATTGAATTATCAGACATAAACTCCTGATATGATTTCTGTCTTTTTTTTTTTTGTCCTTTCTTATTTACTGTTTTTTTAAACAAATTATTCCTATATTTAAGCTTTTCTTACATGAATGTTCTGTTGCCTCTGTTTGAACCCATTTGTTCCCCCTCCTGGGGAAAGGGTTTTGTTTCTCAGGTCGTAATAAACATTTGCATCTGCAGCATAAAGGCTGATAACATTGCTAACACATCTGATGCTCCTTTATCCTAGTGACTTAGTTCATACAACTGAGAGCTTGCGCAGAGCAAAGTTATCTGCTGGAAAAACTGAAAAAGAATGCAGCAATTATGATACTATTTTGGAACCTTATAAAACAGAGAATGCTAAACTTACCAGGGAAAATAATGAACTACATTTAGAAATACTAAAACTGAAAGAGCAGTCAGATCGTCATGTTAAAGGTAATATACAACTGATAATCATCTTTTTAATCCTTCTATGCCAAAATAAAATTGTGACTAAATCCTTGATCTGCAGATTGATTTATCTGCACTTCTAAGTGAGTGTGAGTGGTCATGGAGTTTGGTGCCATTGATGAATGAAGGTTCATTCTCAGACATTTCTTTTGCAGTCACAAAGCTTCTGAAGTTCTGCAAATTATTGTTTTAATCAGACATGAGAATGCTGGAAATTTTAACATAAACTTTCATACTTTGAAATGGTACTTTTTAATTGAAAATTAAATATTGCTGTTAAATGTGCCTTTGTTCCACAAGGGGAGTTTATTTGCAGAACATGTGTAAATTTATATTTTTGTGGTTTTGTTTGTAAATATATGCAGATATGTATGTGTATTTGATAATTTTATGCTATGGAAAAATAATATAGAATCTCTTTATGCTTATTTTGGTGCTACTAGGAAAAGTAATAGTGAATAAGAAAGATAATTCTGCTTTTCTCTCCCTTGAAGATTTGAAAGCCTCCTTAAGGAGGGTTGAACATGAAATGTTTGACTTGACATTTTTGAATAACCAATACATGCATAAAATTAAAGTGCTGGAAAAAGAGAACAAAGCCAAGACTGAAAAAATTCAGCAGCTTCAGGAGAAGAATCTACAAGCAGTGGTGCAAACACCTGGTGAGTATAAATAATCACAGATATTTTAACTTTTCTCTGGGCTTCTGTCTTGGGTTGAGCTTCTTTGGATCTTCAGAACATAATAGTTTTTTGTCCTCTAGTAAGAGAAGCTATTGTAGTAGAATATCCAGTAGAATAACATTACCCTTTGAAAATTTTGGCTCTGAATTCTGTCATTTCTTTGTATGAAGTGTCATTAGGTCATCACCTGTGTTAGGGAAAAATTTGAATGCAAACTTAGATTCAACAGAAGACTATTAAGTTAAAATGTGACTAGAAAGCAGTATTAATCAACAGCTATTTCTTTTAATAATGCACCTAATTTAGTTGGAGGTAGATTGTTTGATACTTACATATTTTTGACAGGTAATTGATGTGTAAGTGATTAATTCAGATTTTTGGAATTTAGATCTAAAAATAGCAAGTTGCAAAATATATCTAGAAATATTTCAAAATATGTCTAGAAATATAAGCTTACAGTATTTAAAGGATGTTTTGATAACTTAAAACGTTTTAGATGTTACTTTCAGGTTAATTTCTTTCTCAAGGTTTCCTTTTTCTTAATTGTTTCAAGCTAAGGGTTACAGAATTATTTTGTGAAATTTTGGAATTCTCTTTTCTTTGCAAGTCATTAAATTGTATGTGTATTTTTGGCATCTGAGGAAAATCCATAGATATCTAGGAAAAATTGAAGCTTCTCTGTATCTTTCCGTACTTTTCCGCACTTCATGTCCTTTGCTATAAAGATGACATGTAACACTTTTGTCTGTCTTTCTGAGTACTTGCCCCTTGGTCACCAGTCTTCTGGGACTTTTCTGTGCTATTCATCCAATATTGCATGTTCCTGTTTAATCATATGATGAAGAGTAAATGTTCTATCTGGAAATAATACAATGTTTTGCCTTTTTCTAAAATACGTTCTCTTTCAAGCAAGTAGCATACGCTGCTTGATAAGCAGTAGAGTATGATATTCACTGAAATGACAATAGAAGGAATAAAACTATTACTAAACAATGCAGAGGTTAATTCAGTCATAAGATAGTTCTTAAATGCAAAAACCTTTTTGTTGTTTTAATGTAGCTTTTTTAGTAAGCTAAATCACTAACAGCTTCAACAAGTTTGAACTGTAGAATATTTGTGATGTTAAACACTGGGGAAAATTACTTATGCTGAACTTTGCATGTTTCCTTATTATAAAAGAGAACTTCAACAAAACTGATACTAACCTGCAAGAATGGTATTATTTAGAATGTATAAATGTTATCAACTTCTTACAGAAGGATTAAAATGGTGAAACATGCCTATTCAAAAGCAGTGGAATAAATAGGAAAACTAATTTTGTATTAAAGAAGATGACTCCCTTGCTTTAACTCCAAGTAATATGCCTTTGGGTTTGGGCCTTTAGGTGGCAGGAAGAGAAGCATTCCCTTCAGGCGTCAGCGCATGCAGATAGACCAGCTTGTGCCCCCATCGGGTGTTAGCGCCTACCCAGTGCCTCAGCCAGAGGACCCTTACATTGCAGACCTTCTTCTGGTGGCTGATAATCGGTAAGCTAAAGAATCTTAATTTTGAAGTATAGGTGTACCTTTGATTTGTGCTGTCCTGCTCTTTTTGATCGATGATAAGATAAATTAATCTTCCTCCAGTTGAGTCTGTGTTGCTGGTGACAGTAATTGGTAAATGATGTCCCTGTCTTTATCTTGATCCATGAGCTTTTTCATCTGTTCTCCCCCATCCTGTTGAGGAAGGAGGGTGTGAGGGCATCTGGGTGAGGGTCTGGCAGCCAGACAAGGTCAACCTGCTACAATATCTCAAAGAACAACTTCTGCATTAATATTTTGTATGAACAAAACTATTTCTTTTTGAACGATTTGAGTTCAGGAGCAATGAGAAGATGCTAATATTAAATGGTGTACGTACATTTCTTCCATGAATTCACATAAACAATATATTGCTACATTTCAGAATTCAAGAACTTCAGTCAGAAGTAGCAGAGCTACAGGAAAAACTAGAGATATCTGAATGTGGAATGAAAAATTACAGCAAACAAGTATGTTTATATCATAATTAATGGTAGTATTATTGTTGTTATTATTAATATTAATATGAATATTATTATTTGGGTGTAGTAGCCACAGCAATGGCCTTGATGTTTTAAAAATCTTCTTGGGAAGGCATTGTAGGGCTTGTGAAATACAATTATTATAACTTGTCTATATTGAGCAGTTTCTCTTCTCTGCATTTGGACACAGCAGCAGTGATAAAATACCTACCTGGTGGTTTTCCTGATACATCTTATGTATTAAAATTACATTAAATAAGCTAAACTTGGTGATCATAACTAGAATTTGTGTGTGTTTTTTTCCTGTATAATTGTTAATTTGTCCAAGATAATAGTTTGATCTACATATATATTAGGCTCATTTTTTTGTCTTCTTGGACTGGTTATATTTTTTAAATTTTTAATAGTTACTTTATGAACAACAGATTTTACCATATTTTAATTAGAGTGGATTGATAAGATATGTATGCTCTCTAAGTGATGGAATTGCATCAAATATTTATATGTTATGTCTTTCAAAATCTGGGGATTGGTAGACACTACCTTTCCTTTTTCTCATGTCTTGGTTTTCCTCTTCCAGTATTTCCTTTTCTCTGGTGTCTGGAATACTTACTGAGTTAGCTTACTTAAAAGTTTTTTGCCTAAATTTAAGTATTAGTCTCAGTTAAGTTGCAGCATTTATTAACTTCACTGTAAATGGAAATTTTTTGTTTTCTTCAAGAATATAATCTAGTAGGAATTGTTTCAGTTTTTCCTTTCAAATTGTGTTTGATTAATTTATTTTTCTTTCAAAGAAATAACTTCTTTCACAAAAACCCAGAATTAGAAAGGATATGTATATACAAGATAGAAATTGCATTTTTAGTTGCTTATCTTTTTACTGAGTGTTACAGATGTGGTTATTTAAACAAAGAGTCTATTAAATGGTGTACAAGATACCATAGCATTTTTTTTGTCCCTCAAAGGTTGAGCTAAGAGACAAAGAAATCGAGCGCCTAATGCTGGCATTGGATGGTGGGCGTTCTCATGAGGTTCTCTCTCTGGAATCAAGAACTAAAAGTAATGAGAAGCTTATTGCCCACTTGAATTTGCAGGTAATGCATTTATTACTGTTGTTCAGTCAAAACTAAAATTATTAGTAGTCTAAAAAAACCCACAAAACTTCAGTGTCTTCAAAAAATCACTATAGATAAAAAATCAGTCAATCTATGTTGCTTTTCTTTTTAGGTGTCAGTGTTTCTTGTCTAAGAAAATTTCATTTCTTGTTTTAAAAGTCTGTAATGAAGGTTTTGGTAAAGAATTTGGTGAAGTCACATCTGTACATAGTCTGTTAATCTGAAAGTATTCAGCAAATTTCTGTATGACACACTGTTTTCACCAAGTCTTAAAATATTTATTTATGTATGTATGCTTGTATTTATTTATTTATTCATTTATTTATTGCATACATGCCATTTATGTTTTAGGAACTAACAATGGTATATGTCCTTATGAGAAGGAGTAGCGCTGTAGATATTCTCATGAGAGACTGGGGAATCTTACTCATTGATTTCAAATGGTCTCCACCTTTACTTCAACAGAGACTTGTGAGGAAAGGATAAGCTTAGGGTAAAGATGTTTGTGCCTACTGTCCATGTTAGCATGCATTCAGTATTGGTCTCAGAATGAGAATTTAAAGATGGGCTGGAGTACAAATCAAGTAAAGCCCATTTCTGGATTTATACCATCAATTCTCTGGTTTTTTTCCAACTGAGTTAGGTGTTTATGTGTACTGTTTGTGCATGATGTACAGTGGCATGGGAGCCAGGTTGAAGAGTTTATTAGCTTAGGTTAAGTGCTGCAAAAATACAGAATGAGCTATTACTTGGAAGCAGTACAACTGGGTTCAGTGATCCTGAATTAGTAAGTCATGATGAATACAAATTGATTATACAAATTGAGTCCAGAGCTGCATGAAGCTGGTTTTGCACCATAAAGACTGTTTGCTCAGGCTCAATCCCAGTATACTGCTTTTATTCTCTTAAAAGAAATGTATGGTTGTCTTTATATAGCAGTAGTCATGACTGTGAGAGAGTTCAGACATTCTTCTGTGTCTACAGCAATTCTGGGGTTTTGAGGAAGGTTGTGTGGAGGCAGAAGTGGAGCACCTCTGTTGTCTTGAATCTTTAAAGATACTAAGGGCTCCCAGTTCCTTACTGTGTATATTTTCTATTCCTAGTCTACATCCTTGCCACTCTTCCATTTGCTGTCAGGAAATGGTATACTGGGAAAGATAATGTCTGTAGAGCAGAATTTTTGAAGATGTTGTGTTTAAGGTGCTATGCTGTTTAAGGAGATATGTTAGGGGCAAGGTAGGTTTTGGGAATCTGATCTGTAGGGCTTCATTTTGTTGACGGAATAACAGTGAGACTAAACCTAGCAAATAATACCACAAAGGTGGAGAGAAGAATGTGTTCTCATACCTTGTGAAGTTTAGAAGACTGATTACGCAGGGTATACCAGCCTGATGCCCAAGAAGCATTTCTGTACAGATCACTGCTTTTCAATATTACATTTTAAAAATAAACTTCAGGCTTAGGAGACTAGATAAAGAAAGGTGTAGTTATACATTCCTTCACCTTACACCTTCATAAAATTGTACTTTTTTCAGGTTGATAAGCACTAAGTTCTAAAAATAGAAAATCTTGCCATTTTTAAAAGGATATCACTTTTTTATCTATGGATATAGATTTCAGAAGATTGGGAGGAACTCTTGCTACCTAGCTTAACAATGCGTATTAATATTTTAACAAAAAATGTCTTTCAGGTTGAGTATCTTCAGCAAAAAAACAAAGAACTTGAAAATCGCATTCAAGATCTCTTGGACACTAAACAGAATGTGACTAGTGAGGTAGCACATTTAAGCAATAAAAATGAAGAACTGTGCCAAGAACTGAATGAAATAGATCACTTGGCACAGCAGCTGGAAAGACACAAGGAAATAGTGCTTGAGACTGCAGATAAGGAAATAGGAGAAGCAAAGGTAATCACTGACATCACAGAGTGAAGGATCTGCTCAGTTTTATTTGGCTTTATATCTTCTAATTGTAACGAAAGACCTATTGGCTTGTGAAAGGAAGATTAAAAAGATATTTTTTCTTTTCCCAGTTTTCTTAACATTACACAAAATTTCTCACTAAAAGTGGATTAATCACAACAATTTTGTCTCTTTGCTGTATTAGGTGAGATGATTTTAGTTAAGGGACAGTCTGCCTTTCTTCTTCTATAGCTTATTATGAAATAGAACACTGAGATACTTAAAACTCTTGCTAGGTAATACATATTTGCTGCAGCAACTCATGTTTGGAGGGGTTTTTTTCTATGAGGAGTCATGCAGTGGTTCATTTAATTGCTGTCTTCCAAAAGAGCATGGGTGCTTACACCACCAATTTTTTGTGCTTTGACTTCATAGGAACCTTACTACTTTATTACAAGGAACTAATTATACTTTATTTCTTCAAAATAATCTGCTGCCTTATTTTTTTTGGTAACAAATGAATTGTTGTCATTTTGAATGTGTAACTCTTAACATATAGGTTAATTTTGGTTGATAGAAAGAAATTGAAAGAAAACACAGTGAAATACAGGATCTACAAGAAACAATAGCAAGGCTTAAATCAGTAAGTAAAATTATTTTCAGCTCTTGTTTGTAGCATTTTTATCATACTGTCATCCATGTGATAGTTTCATTATTATAAAAAAATACCATTTTAACAATTAACAAGAAAACTTTTGTAGTACCCCGAAACTCTGTTGTGAAAATTGCTAATTAATAAATGAAAGAGCTAGAGAAGCTACATCATATTGTTGCAAAAATAAACTGAAAGAAATGTCTTTAGACAGAATGGTTGACTATGTCCTTATTGTATGTTTCCTTATTTCTGCTTTCTGAAGTTATAATTTCCATGACATAATCATTTTTACCACAAATGAGCTGTAATATCCTAGAGGATTTTCTTTGTTTAGAAACTACTTTGTCTCTTAATTGACACCTGAAAAATTATCTAATACTTGGCTCACTTGGAAGAAAAGCATAGTGGCCCAGATGAAAAACATCAGTATTATCAATTCTTTGAAGACCAAACCCTTTCCAGCATATATAGCAAGTTGTGTACTAACTGAGTACAGTGTTTTGTTTTAGTATCTCTAGTGAACTTGCAAATACTCAGGGCATCAGATTATAGCCAAGACATGCCAAATAGCATTTGTAGCTTCAGAGTTGCGTTGACTGAGATGCTGTACTGTAACATACTTTAACACCAACACTGTTACCAAGTGCCGTTAAAATTATTTATTGCTTTATTCGTTAATTTTTTCACCCGTGTTTTGTGTCCCACTATCCTGTTGGTTGGTTTGCTTTTCTTGTTACTGATTGCAAACTGTGTCAAAAGTAATGCTTATTTTGATGCAATAAAAAGTAGTATGAATTCAATGATGGCCTGTAACAATTGTAACAATTGTTAAAGCATAAAACATCCAAGTTAACCAGAAGTAAAGAGTGTTGTATTTTAAAAGTTGAACAAAATGTTATATAATTTTTTCCCAAATGTCTCTGTTGGCACTTCTAATTTTTATAATAATACTTGTTTCTTCAGGAGTTGTGCTTGTGTCGTAGGGAGAATAAGAGACTGAATGAAGAACTCTTTGGGAAAACAGATGATAAAGGGAATCTTGAGCTGTTGTTAAACCAGCTTCAACAAGAGAAGCAAAGGCTGTCAGAAAAAACAGAGAACTTAGAAATAAAAGGTAAATCATCAAATATAGATTCTTGGAAATTATCTTCCGGTAATTTTTGAAACAGAACACTTACTGAGTTAAGAAACAGTTAATAATACTAAAAGATTTTTGATATATGCAAAATAAAAGAAGACTGTAGATCTCCAGTAATAATTGAAGTGAAAACTCTTGTCATGGAAAGGTGTTTTCATTCTGTATGTAAGAACTGAAAGTTGAACTCCTGCAATTCCACAGGACATCTTGCCTGCCATTAACTCTGGCAATTTCATACAAAGGAATTTCCAAAACTGTTTTTATTCTCTGTCTTGGAGTGAGTGAATGCAGACTGCTTTTTGTGAGAGATTTATCCAGTTGGATTTTGAAAACCTCCAGGGATGAAGATTCCACATCTCTAAGCAACCTATTCCAATATTCTTCTATTCTCAGAGTAAAATACTTTTTCCCAGTATTGTTTGTAATTGCTCATAGCAATTAATTGCCAGTGTTCCTTCTTTACCTGCCATGCACCTCTGTGACAGAACTGGCCCTATGTTGTCTTTAACTTCCTCTTGGTACTGTCAGTCTGCTCTTGGGTCTCGAGTTCATCTCCAGGCTGAACAAGCCAAGTTCTCTCAGCAGCTCCCCACAGGGCAAGTATTCTGCTCCCTCACCAGGTTGAAGGGCCTACCTTGCACTTAAGTTTATTGACATCTTTCTTGTACTAGGAGGGGCAAACCTGAACACAGTATTGTAAATGTGATCTAATGAGTGCAAAGTAAAAGGGAATAATCGCATCTCTCAGTCTGTGTCCCTGTTGATACAGCCATGGGTGCTGTGAGGCCTCTGTTGGTCTTATTCTACTCACTCATATTTAGCCTACTGTCAGCCAGGACTCCTACGCCCTTTTCAGCAGCATTTCTGCCCAGATGGTTGGTGGAAGTTAATCCATCCCAAATGCAAGTGTCTTTGAGGAAATTCATGACTTTCCTATACAGTTGTTTTTATTTCTTGGATTTTTCTTTTCAGAACGAGAACTTGTCCTAGAAATAGAAAGAATGAGATTAGACTATGGTATTGCTCTAGGAGACAAATCTCCATCTCGCCTAGATGCATTTGTAAAGACTTTAGAAGATGACAGAGATTTTTATAAGCGAGAATTAGAATATCTTCAGAAAATGATAAAACGAAGACCTAGCCCAAGCCGCAGGACTGCAGAGAAGGTAAAGTTCCTGCTGTCAAGACAAGTGGAAAAAATATTGTAAATACTGTAGAAATATTTAAGAAGTCATCAAATTTATTTTCAAATTCAGTAGCATTAAATGACTGTAGTAGTTTTTTAAATTACATTCTTAACACAAAAAATCAACAGAAACTCCAATGAACCTGCCTTTTTCTTTCCTTGTCACATTTTACATTAACATATTGATTAATTACTGCTAAGTTCATTTGAAATAAATAGAACTAGATAATAAGCAGAAAAAGGTTGAAATCTTATTGCTCACTGCTTTGCTTTTTCTTCTTAACAGTTAATTCTTATTGTTTAGATTATACCACCAGTGCCAGGCTTTTTCTTGCAATGAAAATTGTCTTGAATGTGTTTTTCATGTATTACTAATAGCAGGAGGGTTTTTTGGTATTAATTTTCCAGATATTTTAATCAGCAAACTTTAACATAGATTTTATTGATCACTTTTCAGACAGAAGAGCTTAAATTAATCACCAGAGAAAGAGATGAGCTGCGGTCCATGTTAGACAAATTTGAAAAACACATGCTAGAAATTCAGTCCAGTGTCAAATTACTGACTGCAGAAAGAGATAGATTAAATGTTCTTTATGAGCAGGTAAGAAGAGATTGTTTATAAATAACATTGAAATAGCCAATTAACTCTTGTTATGCTGTTGCTGTTTAAAATGAAAAACCTTGTAGAATACAACCAAGACTAATAAAATACATACCTATTTTTATTACTTGTAAATAAAATTACGTATTCTAGTTAGTTTATTAACTTGAAAGCCATTTAAATTATTGTACTGGCATTTGGAAAAGACAAAGATCAGGGAAAAAAATAATAGAATGCATGAGGAAGATGTGTAAAGATACAGCAGGAAAGCAAGAAAGGAGTAGATAACTGATAAGAGAACAGAGTTACATTAGGCTATACTTGGTACAGTAAAAGAATGATGATTATTTTGGTAGTGTAAGTTGTCATGCCACTAAGTGATTTAGGGAATATATTTTAGTTATCTAGGGAAAAATAAGACTATAATAGGACTTCTATTGTAATAACAGCATTTTGTTAGTGTCTACACTATATTGCAGTCCATGTATGCTAACAAACAATAATCTTTTAAAGTCTCAGAGTGAATTGAACAGGATGAGAAGAGAAGCAAGACATAGTTTAGTTTCTCAAAGTCATGTGGAAGAAGAAAGAGACATTGCACTGACTGACTTTAGAAGACTAATGGCAGAAAAAGAAAGTCTTGGAGAAAAGTTAAAGGTGAGCTTTTATAGCTTCATTGCTTACAGTGAGGTGGCGCATAGGGAAGGCTTATATGATAATGCTGTGTTTGTGTCTGGCTGTCTGTCAGTTCCCCTTTTCAATAACATAATTTCAAACTCCCTTGTGAGAGCTCATTGAATTTATATTATTATCAATTTTCAATTATTACTATTATTATTATTATTATTATTATTATTATTATTATGAATTACCAAGTTTTCCTGTAAACACAGTTGCTAGCTGGGGGCAGGGGGAGAGGAATATGCTTTAAGTATTTGAGGGCAGACATGTCATCACCTTGCGTGAAAAACCTAGATATGAAGCCCCAGCCACAGAATATTTTTGTGTGTATGCGCTACTTCGAACATGCTTGTATGTCACTGTTGTGAAAGAAATCCTGCACGTCACTCACAGGAGAGAAGCAACAATATCTTTTATTCATTTAAGGCAATGAGTTTTAAAAATTCAGTGGTAAATGCAATGGTGGTTTAACAAGACTTGATGGCAGTACACATGAGTATTTGCTACATAGAGACCAAGATCAGACAAAACTGTCAGGGAGACCCTCCCTTTGAGTCATGAGGTTCAGAAGGGTCCCCTTGCCATCCATACTCCTCAGAGGGGTGTGGCTGGATCCATACCTGTTCAACAGTTTGTGTCTAAAGGATTATAACAATCAATCATTTATATCACTTACCTAAGTGTTTGGAATTTTAGTGCTCTTTTTCCTGACTCGCTTACTGAGTATCGGATGCAATAAAGATTCTCTCAGCCTCAACAAACAACTTTCAGAGGCTTTCCTGCTGAAGGGGAGATCCTGGTGTGCAGCCTATGCAGGAGAGCTCAATGGGCCTTGGGCTGTCCACTATTTATGGACTAAGACAATTGACTTATATTTGCATACCAGCAGTATTTTGGCTGCCACGTGCTCAATTAGCCCTCCGCTGCTGCTGAGCAAGATTTGCAGCCCTTAGCTATGTGCTGTTAGCTACCTTCCCAGAGTCCCACTTAAGTTGGATGCAGCTATCATGAGGGCCACTAGTGGCTATTGCCTAACCAAAAAAAAAGTGATATGGGAGGGTGGAGCATACTGTCACAGACATATATGATTTCTATCATACAAACTGGGGTCTTTATGGGCTTTTTCATACTAGCTGATCTTTAGTTATTTTTGCATTTTGTAACAGAGTATATTTTAAATGGCATATCACTGAACTACGAAACATACATTCATTGCAATCCAAGGTTCATTATTTTTGACCTTTAAAAGATAGTTGTTATTGCAATGATTTTCCGGTTAGTCTGACTTTGACAGGCTGCGCAAGGAAGTGATGGAATCACCAACCCTGGAAATGTTCAAAAAGCATGTGGATATAGCGCTTAGGGATGTGTTTCAGTATTGAACATGGCAGTGCTGAGTTGATGGTTGGACTCAGTGATCTTAGAAGTCTTTTCCAACTTAAACGATTCTATGATTCGATGACCATGTGATGTCTGGTATTAATGTGCATTAATGTCTTATTTGGTTGTGGTCAAGAGCATATGATTTCAGGTGGGTTTCCCTGACTTCTTTATTGGTCATTAATGTAATGTGTGCAGGTTTTTTAAATGTTCCAAAAATTCAGAAATTTTAAATCATTTAAATGGACTGATCCAAAGACAACATATGTCAATATTGACTGTACAATGAATGCTTCCATAATTCGATTTTACTACCACAAAAATAAAGACCTGTTGTATATCTGAATGCAGTGGCAGTAACTGACCTTTTTGCTTAAAGCATGTGTGTGCAGTGGAAGGGATGTGCTTCCAGCTCCATCCTTTCTTCTTATAGGTGACTACCAATGTTTTGTATGTGTGCCACTTTTAAATACCTGCACAAAAACACTTATCTAAGGCATTTCTAGGAATTTTGAGAGTTTGTTTAATAACTTCACGACAGTTATGCACAGAAGTCAGAGAACAGATGAATAATTTTTTAAAGTTTCTTCATAGACTTTGAGAAAGGCCAGTTAGCTTTGTAGTGTGCTTTACATTTTGTAATTAATGATAATTTAATAAATTTATTTAAAACATCTTAGGGCACTAAGCTATACATGCATACAACCTGTAGCTCAGTAAGCTCTGCAACAGCTCACAAATATTAATCTGGTTGGGACCAAATATAAATATACTATTTCAAAGAATCTAAACCAACAACCAAAACCAAAATCAGTGACGTTATATTAAACTGTCGTGATGTATTTTCAGCTATTGTTCTGTAGTTTTACAGAGAGAGCTTTGCATTTGGTGATTCATCTAAGAATGTAATGTTTTGTTAAACATGAAGCTTAAAATTCTCTGATTAAATCTAAAAATGTCTATCTTGTTACATGTAATTCTGTATTTCTTAGATTCAGCAAGAAGCAGCAAACCTTGAAAAATCAAAGATGCAGCATGATATTTCAGAATTGGAGAATAATATTCAAGGAGTAAGTCCATTCTTAGGAAGTAAGCTTTTATTATTTCTAAAATAGGGTAGACAGTTCCAGCAATGAATAATTTTATTAGCTGTTTTCAACTGAAATTTATTTAAATGACAAGTTGTGATAGCTTTCTGCAATAATAACATATTTGGTTATTTATTTTAAATTGCAGCTTGAGATGGAAAAGCATGAACTAAAGACTACAGTCTCTATCCTGAAAGAAAGAATAAACTATTTGGAAAATGAATTAAAATTGAAGTCCAGTAAACTTGCCCAGACTTCTGATGATTCTTCTCAATTTAAAGCTGAGATTTGCTCGCTTCAGTAAGTCTGATACAAAATGATGTGATCTTTCACAGATGCTAAAGCAATTTTGTTTATTCTATGACTGTACAGCAGAGTTGAGTTCCTGGGAAAGACTATAAAATATTTTAAAAATCACTTGGTACTGATTGTATGCTAAGGAAAAATGGTTGTACGTAAAGTGCTGTAAAGCTACGTAAAGTAGCTTTCACTCAAGCTACTCCTGGACTTATTTGATGACCAGATATAATTTTTATGATGGATTGTGAATGAAAATTTTCTCCTCATTCTAGAATTGTTTCCTCCAATAACCATGTTCTCTGCTTATGAATGTAGCAGAATTGAAAATTTCTGGAAGGATTTCCAAGTGCTCTGTGTTAAAAGGAAAACAGATGCCTTTGCAAACTGCAGCAGTAGGACCTGCAGTCTCGAGAACTGGCATCTTATGATCCGTAGACACAGTCTGTGAGGATTTGACCAACTTGCTCAGAACTGGAGAATTCAAGTATATCTGTGTATTTTTAAGGCCTATTTATACTTGCAGGATCATTGTTGTGCTCTTTTAAACTTGTTTTAGAAAAGAGCTCCCATCAGCTGTCTAAATGTCATGGATCAAAAAAAAGGCTTAGAGAAAGTGGAAACACCTTATTGAATAAATCTGGGCAGAAATTTGAAAATAGAGGTGGAAATGAGAGCCTTTGATGTAAGAGATCACTACTAGGATAGGTAATGCTGTAGATGACATCTTTTGGATGTTTTACAAGGGAAACCAGGGTGTGTGTCTTATCCGCCGTTCCCCACCTGTGCAGTACACACTGCACTGTGTACCAGTTCAGTACTGGGGGGATGACTGAAGAACTGAAGCTGAGCAGCAGACCTTGTGGTTCATCTAATGCTCCTGATTGCACAAAGGGGGCTCTTGGTAAAATAATTCATGTATTCGTTTGTAAAATTGTGACAACAGTCAGAAAAATTAAAAATCTTGTTAGATTCCTTAGCATTTCAGTGTAAAGCATTGATATTGCAAAAAGAAGGAGATAAGGAGGGGGGCTACCATCATTTCAGCATTTGGTTTACTTTGTGGGTGGTTGCAGTGCTGTGTTTGTCCCCCTGCCCTTTTTTTTTCCCTCCTAAAGTTTCACTCTGAACTGGATGAGAGCAATTTTTATCCAGAGACATGCTGTATTCTGCATTGGTGAGGTTTTTAATAATGAAAAGCTTCTCTAGTTTTTGTGGAATCCCACTTGAGATGGATTTTTTTTCCTGACCCGTTTCATAAATAATCCGTTTAGTTACTTTGGAGTTTTGCTGTGCTGGTTTTTTTTTTCCCTAAGTCAATTTGATATTTCTTTCCAAGGAGAACAACTATGTAGGTAGATTATTTCAAATATCTTTCAGGCTCTGTATTTCTTAAAAGTAGGATCAAAATTGTAGCTGTCAATTTGGTTGCTTCTTAAAAGCTGGTGTGGCTGATAATCACTGCTATGAGCTACATATCAAAAACTTTGTAAAGCAAGAGTCAAAAGACATTAGTAGCGTGATAAAGAGTAACAGAAATCAGAGGAAGTGAATGTTTCAAATTATCATGGTGGCTCCACCAAGATTCCATTTCTCCATTTTGCAATGATGTTGAGGTGCACTTGTCCAGGGGTCCAGAGCAACCAAGTGGTGTTGGCCTCAGCAATCCCTGAGTCCTCCGTCTCCTCAAGGGAGAGGACTGGTTAGTATGACACAACCCCATGCTGCTGGTTGGTGTGATACAGCCCTGTTAGGAGGTTATGCTGGAGCAGTTCCACCACTTGAAGCAGCTTAAGAGCATAAGTTGGAGATCCTGAATAGGTCCCAAACTTCTTTCAACTAATACTGGTTTTCCAGGCTCTTAAATGACCAGCTTCAGAGGTCTGTTGAAGATTTACAGCACCGATTGTCCCTCAAAAATGATGAACTGCAGTCAGCTCAAGAAGAAATTGTAAAGCTAAAGGAGAAAATAGGTAATCTATAGCTATTTTTATGCTTGTTTCCTGTTTTTAAAATAGAAAGCACTTACTCTCTTATTTTTAGATAGGTTAAACCAGAGGAGCACTTCACAGGATGAAGCAGTCAATGTGCTGAGAAGTACAATTACTGTTTTGGACAAAGAAAAGGACAGTCTTCAAGAAACCGTAGATGAAAAAACAGAAAGAATTGCATGCTTAGATGACAACTTAGCTAACAAGGTATGTCCAGTAAAAGTACTACTTTGCATTCCACCTGGGGATTTTTAAAGCAGTTGGAGAGACATTTTGCCTTGATGACAAAGCCTGTGCAGAGCACTAGACAGTGCATAAACACTATATTTGAACCTAGCCAATGCAAGGAGTCATTTGCCAACTCAATAGCACTTTAATTATGAATGTTACTGTATTACCTAAATACTCCAAGAAAATAAAGAAGCATTTGTTTGCGTTTTGCATGGGAAGGTGTTTGTTGAGATACAAAGTTCTAGCCTGAGCTGACAAAATCTATAGCTGGCTTCCATCTTTTTTGATGACAAGACAATCCTTAGAAAAGAAAAGAAACTTGGAAATTACTTGTTGGTGAAGAGTTAAAATAAAGGTTTAAATGTAAAGTTCTTTAACTTGAAGTATCTCATTATGTTGCAATATAATAATAGACAATACAACTTTTATTTTCATAGGAAAAAACAATTACTCATTTACGTTTAACTCTCTCTGAGTTGGAGTCCTCAACAGAGTAAGTAAAGAATAGGATGCCTTCTTTGGAGGTTTTATTTTATACAGTAGTTTTAAAGTGAAAATGGATTATTTTGATGAAATCGAGTTAATTCCATTTAAGTCAAGTAGAGGAGTGTACTGTGTTGGGAAAGATGTACACAACTTCTGAAGAGACTTCCTCTGCAACTGTATTGCAGGCTGCTAAGATACTGTTAAGACAACCATTAACAACTCTTTGTCTATATTTATTTTCTTAAATTGGTAATGTTGCTAAACTATTAGTCAAGAAGTAGCTTTTTAACACTCCACTAGATATTATTAGATTGATCCAGGTTAAATTCAGAGCTGCAGACTTAATTATTGGCTATCTAATTCTTCAAGCTTAAGCTACCAATGCAGTCCTAATTAAAATGTATTTGTGTAGTTTTTAGCTGGACTCTTCTGATCTTTCTTACCTCTTTTTAAACATGACTTTTAAAACTGTAGATTTTTGAAAGAAAATATTTAAACACTAATATTTAAGCATTTGAAGTCCATTTTAACGGAATATTTGCTACATTGATGCATGAACTACCTGTGACAAAAAAATGATGAAAAAGTTTACTTAAATTTACACATATTTATATATCTAATTTTTTGTTTAATCTCTTCATTACTCTTTTGATAGTTTTCAAGTGTAAACTGTCTAACTTCTTTCTTTATGGTTTATAATATATGCAATGGCTAACAAACTGTAATCACTACCAAACACAGATAAGCATAGGTATCTGTAATTGCTTTTTGTCTAATAAGATACATCTTACCAGAGACATCTTCAAAATTGAAGATTAAATCAATTTTATTTCTGCATATTGACATTTTACATACTTAAATTTACATTTATATTTAGACTCAGTTCATCATCATTCAGAGAGTAAGAATTTTACCCAATCATTTTCAGCAGTATGTGGTATAGTACAGGAAGGGACAACTTCAATAATGTTTTCACTTGATAGCCAGATTAAGGACTTGCTGAGCAGCAGAGACCGTGAGATAGCCAGCCTACATCGCCAGCTTGATACATCCCAATTAGAGCTTGCAGAAATGGGAAGGGTAAAGGAAATGGCTCTGAAAGAAAACAGACGATTGCAAGATGACCTGGCTACAATGGCCAGAGAAAACCAGGTATGAAGACAGTATGTAGTAATGATGTATTAAACCATTTATTGCTTGCTTACTTCAAAACTGATATATCCTCAATTTTGATTGGTATGTTTAATTATTGGTATTTCTTCAGCACTGGGATATTGAAAATCACTGGTCAGAAATTGTAAAAGCAATACTTCAGGCACTTAAATGTGGTCAATGCAATGGGGGAGAAATAGACAAGCTTTCAGTTTAGTCACCTTCCCCTAGATCAAAACAGAAATCTAAATAAAATAAATCTAGGACACTACTGTTTATAATATAAGGTAATCATGTTAGTTGGTTATATCACTTGGCAGTAGGTATTTAATTGGTAAAAATTGGGTTTTATTATTTGGGGAATTGATTATTGAGAGAGCGAAAGAAACCCCACAAGCAGACTTCAGATTGTCAGGTGAAAGGGAGAGGGAGAGGGAAGAGATTGCTAGCACATCTGAATTTGTTCTAGTCCATTAATTTCATCCATCTACTTTCCATGAAGCGTTGGATTTATTGAGTGAGGTCTGCCATATTTTGAGATTAGGATGTTTTGGAATGTAGATTTTAATGTGTTGGAATGTTTTCTGTGAACCTTGGCAATGTAGATTTTAATGTGTTGGAATGGTTTCTGTGAACCTTGACAGGTGGCTTGCAAAGAGATATTGGCTGGGTTTTAATTTCCAGTCCTGGCAATGTTAGTTGCCATTCATATCTATTTCTCTGCAGGAATTTTGTTGTCAGTGATGAATTGGGAATGGTTAATGTTGGAGGGGAAAATATAAGAGGGCTTAACAGCTACAAGACAGAGGAGTTCAAGAATACTTATTATTACAGTGTGATAGTCCTGAATAGTCTGAATTTGTCTCCTGATTTCAGGAATGGATAAGGATATACAGTCGAGGAGAACAGGAAGGGTTCTCTTTCCATTATGTCAAGGTTGTGTGGGGTTTTTAGATGGTGAATTCAAAGGTGTCATCTATTTCCCTGGAAAAGTGTTCTTATTGGATTGTCTTTGCATTGGTAAGATAGGTGTCTTGTGGTGAGGTGATATCTTGTGTGCGTCTGTGTGTGTATGTATTAATATACAGATTCAGCTGCATATTGCAGCTTTTTGTGTGTGTGGGTTTTGGTTTTTTGTGGAGATTCTGTTCAGGTTCTTTCCTTGACTGCTTTCAGAGTTTTATGTTTGTATTAGCATTATATGGTTTTATCTTTCCTTAGTTCTCTAGTAGTTTAGATTGATAATGTATGTTCTTGCTTACAGCTAACCAATTGTTAGCTTCTCAGGCCAGAAAGCAGGTGAAAAATGGGTTATGATTGCTCAGTGGATACTGAGTTGGTTCGTGTGTATTCATAGGCAGATTTCCAGTTGGGAGGTATACAAGTCACTCTTGGCTGCTGATGGCTAAATACATTTCCTTATAAAGAGCATGCTATAAAGGCACAACTTAAATTTACATCAGTTTTAGAACTAGAGTTGAAATAAAATCTTTATTGTCTTGAGAAATTATCTTTTTCTTGAGGGTATCATTGAATATTTTACTGAAAGATGAGCTATCTGAAGTTGATGTAAGCTAAATAAAAATTTTGCAAGACAGATAGTTGAGAGATTCAGTTCTTTAGACTGTTTGATTATCACCATTGTTATTCTTGTGACATCTTCATCTTGAGATGTTCTCCAGGGGTCCTCAATTAAACCAACCAGTAGTGTGTAAGGCTCATTCTTTCATAAGCAAGGGACTTATATAGTATATCTCCATTTGCACTTTTTGCAATCCTTATTGCTCCATCTCTTCTTCCTTGGAATTCTCTGTCTGGGATCCATGGCTTGGACAGCCTGAAGTGCATCCAATCTCGTTAACCCCTCACATAGTTGGAGGAATAATGAGTTGGTTTTGTGCACCAGCTGGTTATTGGTGACCTAAAGTCTCCCAGCTCCAAGTGCATGATGTGGATGTCCCTGTACTACAGAATGTCTCCATGGACAATATATAACAAAATTGTCCAGTGTTTTATAGGGTAAGTAACATTCTTTATTGGGCTAAGCTTTAGGAAGTCTATGTAGAGAGTATGTGATCGTCATCTAAAGACCGGGCCCAGAATTTTGTTGCAACTTGATACATTCAACTTGTAGAAGAAATACAATTATTGCAGCTCCTCATGAGACTCAAATGCCTTTGACAATTTTGATCCTGAGATACAAATGTTTCTTTGAATCTGCTGTAAGTGCTGACACTAAAAATAATCAGGGCCGTGTTAACTAACCATTTATTTCAATTCCTCTCAGTCAATCCAGCTGAGTCTGATGCTAGAAAGTATAATACAATAATATGTAAATAAGTAAGAAAGATAGTACCCTGAACAGTTCTTGCAAAACCTATAGTGCAATTTATAGATATGTGGATGTATTATTGAAATTAGACCTGCCATTCACAGGTGTCTAATAAAATTAAGACTGAATATTATCATAATGTGATGACTAAAGCTTTCCCAGTATGTTTAGGAAGTCTACCACAGAGAGAAGATTTCAGCATACGTCAAATAAGGCACACAGTAAAAAGGTTGCCATTAATTAATATACTACAAAAAGAAGAAGGGGAAGAAATAAAGCAGTATTCTTTATTTCCCCCACATTTGAGCATGGGGATAGAAAAAGATACTTACAGTTTTTGCTCTCTAGGCTAGAGGACTCAGAGGGAGATTAGAGCTGAACCTGAGAGCACTAGAGATAGCAGCTCAAACATCTCAAACAAATTCCACGGTGCATTTTTTATGTCTGAATAAGATCTTAGTAATACATTTAGTTATTTTATCTTGCAATTCTATTTTAAAATAAATGTTCTTTTGTTATTAAGTTGACTTTCTATTGACCTAAAACTTTCTTTCACTCAGGGGTAGTGAATCTTAAGGCTATAAGAATTCCAGCTCCCAAACATCAGTATGTTGAATTTTCCAAAGATTTGTAGAATCTGTCTTCAGGCAAGCTGCATATTTTATGAACTAGTGTGATAGTCATTGTTTTTTGTGATAATTCTTGCCTGGAAACTCTTTGGTGTATCTAAGGTAATAGGGGATGTTTCTGAACCTTACAAATCCAAAAGGGCTTTGTAAGTAGAATAGAAAAAAAAATCTAGGGGCATATGCAATTACTTTGATTTAATCTAGTAGAATATTATATAGTGATTAATTTGCTATAATGCATAATTCTGCCTTTCTGTAATCTCTTTAGGCTATCAGTACTGAGCTTGAAGATGCAATGCGTGAAAGAGAAGAAATGAAAACCAGAGTTCATAATTATATAACTGAAGTTTCCAGATTTGAGACTTTGATGGCTTCAAAGGTAAAAATATCATCTGTAGGCAGTCATTACTGTATTGAGTAAAACAAATTAAGAATTGCATGGTTTGGGTCCTGTTCTCCCTGCGTGTCCCATTTCCTTCTTTTATTTTTTCTTCTTTGCAGTGTTTTAAGCTACTAGGGGGTATTCATGTAACACCTTATTGGATCTGAAGCACTGATTAATTCTAGCACATCACAATTTCATTGATCATGTCTAGTTGGCCATAATACAGGAGAATGACAAACGTGTCATGTTTGAAAGTTGTTTTGCTTTTGAGTTTTGATGAGGCAACCATAAAGTAACTGGTACTGTTTCATGACCGTAGGCAACAAGAGGCTTATACGATGATTTTAAATATTTTACCCCTTTTGAAAAGGAAAATTTTTATCTGTAGTTCTGCATGAAAGTGTAAAAATAGTACTGTTAAAACAATGCTCTTGTTAAATGTCTTTTATCCTAATACTTGGATTCAAAGGTGTGATATATGTGAATTAAAACTTATAATTATTTAAAACAAATAGGATTTGTGTCAAGGCAAAATGAATTGGCAAATTTATTATGTGACTTTGGATTGGGAAGAATGAGTTTTGGTCTGACTTCAATTTGCATGTCTAGATGAATGCATGTAAAATCTACCATGTTTTACAAGTAGAAACTGAAGCATGGGGAAAAAATTAAGGTCAGTAGTATGCTAGCTTAGAACTATCCATTTAAAACACTTGAGGTTTATTTTTTAAGAATTTTACAATATATCATATGTCCAAAGTACTTCAGCTACAGATGTGGCTACACCTTTGACAAATGAGAATCCAGTTATTCAAGTTGGGTACCAGGAAGCTGTAGAGTATATAGCCATCAACCAGTTATGAATGGTTGATTTCAGGGATTTGTCTAGTGTTATATCTGAGTAATGCCTCTGGAGACAAGAATTTACTTTTCAGCACAGTGTTCACTGCTTAATCACAAGTTCCTATTTCCTAATGCTCCACCTGATCCTGTTTGCACCTTCCAAGTTCTGCAGGATACACAGAAGGAATTTCAAACACAGTAGCCTTCCTCATTAGATAAATCTGATTTATGCTACCAACATGCATATCCCACTGTGCTTTACATGAGCAGGGAGGAAGGGAAGGGAGGTAAATAAGAAAAATTTATCACTGCCTTATAATATGCACTTGCAGTTTGGCCAAATTAAAATACTCAAGGAGTATTTTTTCTATCACTGCACAAATGGTAAGCACTAAAGCTCACAGTTTTGTGCTCAAATTGATTACCAGTGTTTCAGGCACTACCATGATATGAATATTTGTAAGAGCACGATAAGTAAAAAGCTGAAAATGGACTTCTGCTGGAATTTCTTGGCTAGGGCAGCACTCCATGTATCTCAGTAATGTGACCCTTGACAATGCAGGGAGATTCAAAATAACCCCTCTCCTGGGAGCCTTGAAACTCATTAACAACTTCTAAGTGTAAGTACTTCCATTTTAAGAAAATTGAATACCATCACTGTATTTATTTGCTATTTGGACTTGTAAAAGAGATGATGCTTTTTACTAGTTGCCAGATAGTGGGATTAAGAAAATGAAGGGAGATCTACTTTCTGGGAAAAGAAAAAAGAGATACTGTAAGGAGTAGGCATGAAATAAGATCAAACAACTTGAAGGTATGTTGATCATTGCAGAGTGATTTCCTGTTTCATTAGGAAAAAGAAAACCAAGAATTGTTAGAGAGGTTTCAAATGCTCCATACGCAAGCTGAAGACTGGGAGATGAAGGCTCATCAAGCTGAAGGAGAAAGCAGCTCAATACGGCTTGAACTCCTTTCAGTAGATACAGATCGAAGACATCTTCGAGAGAGAGTAGAACTTCTGGAAAAAGAGATTCAAGAGGTAATAACTTGTGCAATGAAATTCTGCCAAGGAAATTGGCATACATTCAAGTGTTTTTTAAATAAAGTCAATGTACTATTTTTAATGCCTTGATGGAAAATCATTTCTATGTGTGAATGTTTCAAATATGAACACTTGAGTTTTTGAAACAATAACTGATTTTATTTAGATGTGCTTTCCTTCTCCCCTGCTTTCCCAAAATTAGAATAATTACATTTATTTTCATAGTTTTAGATCTCTTCTGTTGGGTTATCATTGTTATTATGACATTGTAAGAATCTTTTGTTTATTTGCTTCAAAATATTTGCATATAGCTTTATGAGCATTTTGTAAGCTTAGTTCTTACATTTCTTTGAAGCTCTGAATGACGTATTTGAAACATTGGTGGCTGGAGTCAAGTTAAAAATCTGGTAGACATCCAAATTCAGAATCAGGATTGCATAATACTGAATCCTAGACCAATATCATAGAACATAATGAGGTTTATATTTTAGAAGGAATAACTCCATGGAGATCAAAGGAGTTCTAGAGCATAATTGTTGTGGATTGACTACATTTTATCTCATACTTTTAATTAGCCAAAAAGAGCTAGAGACTATATTGTAAGCCAAGTAAAAATAGGTTGTATGTTTGGGGTTTTCAGCTTTTTAATTCTCTGAAGCTGGAATACAGCCTTTTTCACTCTTTTATAGTATTTGTATAATTCTTCAAGATGGTGATTAAAAATTGCAGAGAGGGTTTATTAGTTGTCCTTAGCTGTGTTTTAGGGAGAGGCAAGGAATGTACTTTAAAGTTAGTTTTATAGGGAAAGTTAACTTTGAAGGGAAAATAAGTTAAAAAACCCCAAGTTATTCAGTAGGAAACTGTTAAATTTAACACTGAAGGTGTATCCATATTTGTCTTCATTTAGCATATTGTTGCACATCAAGTATATGAATCTCAGATCTCCTCCATTACAAAAAATATGTCCAAATTGGAAGAGGATCTTAAACGTGAAAATCAGGATAAGTCTTCTGTGTTGGCAGACCTGACTTCTGTGAGGGAACTCTGTGTGAAACTTGAGGCTAGCAAGGAACTTTTATCTCGACAGCTGACATCCAAAAGCATGGATTATGAAAGGGTAAGCAAAGGCAAATTTAATTTCCTATAACAAAGTAACTTCCTTTGCTTTTAATAGTTTTTAGAGACAAGAACTACTTTTGATAGGAAGGTAAGTTAATTTACATCACTAGTTTTGCATTTTTGTATAAATTATATATTTTACAGCATATAGATCTGTATCTGTGGGTTTTGTACAAAAAGAGGGAATTTCTTTGATTCATTATCACTGCAAACTGTTGCAGGTGTAATTTTAGCTATACCACAGATTATATGTATTTCTTTTTGGGTTTTAACTTACCCAAATTTTATAAAAAGCAAATAGTGCACTTCTTATTTAGATATAATAGACCTTTCTCTAATGGCTTCTTTTCAATTAAATTGAAATTTAGATACAGCTGAAATTCATTGAATATTTTGAAATAGTTTTAAATACTCATATTTTCTGAACCTTTTTCTTTAGAGCTGACTTTGTCTTTATTTAGTGACTTGGTCAGGCTTTCTGGGACTGTAATATTCACCTTGAGAACAGTAGAATTTGTTTATATTCATAGAACTGAAGAGGAAAACAAATATTTCTGCATTTTCAGAAAAAGCCAAGAGGCTAGTTGTGAGCTGACCTAGTCAAATACAATGAAGTATAGTAACTACTGTTTTTGTACTTGTGCAAAAGTCTACTGCTGTTAAAAGCCAATTTGTGTTCCAGGTACTTCCTTAAACATTTCCAGCACTCAGTAATGCAGCTCCCAGGAAAACATTTGATAGATGTACAGTTTGACTAGTTTTAAATCAGGTATAATATAAAATATTTGTAGGTTTTATGTTGTTTTGTGAGCTCAGTTTCCTATTCTTTTTTATGAAACTTCCGATCATTTCAGTTTTTATAACAACTCTTCTTTAATGTATAAAATTTGTGCCTTAGCTTCTAGGAGAATTAGAAGATATAAAATCAGAAGTAGAGTTGATGAAAAAGCAGCTATCCAGTGAGAGACTTACTGTTCAGAATCTTGAAACGTTATTGGCTACTAGTAGAGACAAAGAATTTCAGAACCAGTTAACATCCCAAGAGAAAGATACCGAAATTCAGTTACTGAAAGACAAGCTAACACTGGCTGAGAGCAAACTGTAAGTTTTAACAAGTGTATGTGTGTTATGTGGTTTACAAAAGAACTGTTTCTTTGTGACAATACTTACTCACAAAGTCTGGTTATTCAGTATGGCTGAGCAGCTTTTTGCAGCAGTGTCTTTTGGCCTTTCATGGCATCATTCACTTAAAGTTTTACAGATCTTTCATATTGCTTTCATTAATCAGCGCTTCGGTGGACATCAGTTTAGTGCAAGCAGTAAACTTAAACAGGAGTTCCAAAGGAAACATCCTCTAAATAAAATTTTGACATATGTTTACTGCTCACAGAAGAAGAAACCCAACAAGTATATTAAATTAATGGTAAATGTGAATTGCTTATCTACTGAAGATGCCTGTTGTCCTTGCTTTGATTAAAGTAAGAATCACTACATAATAAATAGTGAAGTCATAGTGCTTTAAAAAAATTGCTGATGTTGATATTAACTGTTAAGGAAAAGGTCCTGTATCACTTATTATTCTTTGGAAATATAAACAGAACTAAGCCTGACACCTACATGAAATGTGGCCAGCAACTTCTTACACTGTGCATCTGCCTAAAGAAGAAATAACTTTTAACAACACTTGTAGAAGACTAATCTGTTTGAAACAAGGAAGTTAAGGGGGGAGGTATTTTTGTATGTGAAATTCATGTACAAGAGAAGTGGGAGATATAAACGTTTTTCTTCATGTTATGGAGCAGGGAATTTGGCATTTCCATGATATGCTATTTTAGAATCATTTGGGTTGAAAAAGACCCCTAAGATCAACAAGTCAAGCCATTAACCTAAAATTGCCAAGTATCATGACAGGGTAATTCTTGTAAGGATATGTTAGCCAGTGACTAGTGTAGCTCTGCATTAAATAGCAAGAAGGAGGAATAGCAGCTGAATGCAGATGGTGGTGAAGAGTACAGTCAAAGTAGAACTTCAGCAAAGAGATTCACTCATTTAGTAAGCACTAAGGTAGAGAGAGAAAGGAAACATATGGAAGTTAACAGATAATGCTCCTTATGAGATTTAGAATATAGCCTACTTAAACAGGTAAAAGCTGTCTGTAACCTGGGGACACAGATGTGCAAGAAAGAATGCTTTTGGTTGATTTATGTAGAGACTAAAACTTACAGCTTATGGTGGTCCACCTCAAGTAGCAGTGACCTCAGTGAATCTGTAGATGACAACATTATTAATTGCCCCTGTGCAACTAATTGCTTAATGTTTTAATATTGCTGATTTTTGTTTACTTGGGGAAAAAATATTAATTGCGTACAACAAGCATAAACTAATGTAATGTCCTGATTATGAAGTTTTGTGTGAAAGTTAGAAAAAATACAAACCAACAAAACCCCAAAAACAAACTGAAAAAAGGAAAGAAGGAGTTTTAAATTTAAATTGAATTTAATTACTCTGTGTACAAACATTGTACAACTCTGCTTAACTAACTATATAGTAACCTTTTCACTATTTTTCTTTTGCACAAGGGTAGGGTTCATTTGTTTTTTGTAAATGTCAGTACTTGTGTTGTTAATAGGGTGGGATATTGTAGGAAGAAGGAAAGCATTCTCTTGGAGGAAGAGTGGCCATTCTGTTGTTTTCCTCTGTTTGTCTCAAAGGTTCTGCATGTTACTAGGCAAATGTTCAGGTGTGAGAACTAGTTGTATGTACCTTATTTTCTACTATATGGTTTGTGGTAGTTTCAGTCTAAAGAGCAGGAACTTTAAATGCTCACAGCTGTGACTGAAGTATGTGACAGTTATGCTTGTGTCTTGCAAAATACAAAAATTCATTTGGCTTGGCAGAATTTCAGTTCTAACTGACAAAAATCATATGCCAATATTTTTGAACATTATTTAAAGTTTTGGCTTTATTGTGCCTGTCCTTCCACTGTATTTAGAAAATGGCACTGATACAGCCTCTGACTTTAGAAGGATTCTCAGAATTAAGTTTCACTTGTGAAATTCTCCAGTGCTGTAATTATGAGTTCTGTAAAGAGTAAGTATTTGTGTTACTTTGAGTGATACTTGGGTGATAGTACAGTAAATGAGATCTTGAGGCTCTAGAGTGATTAAAGAATTAAATAAACAGAGAATATGGAATAGCTAAACTACTTGTTGAGAGCTATCTGTATCTACTGTGAAAGAGACAGATGTCCTGTGAAAATTGTTTCCTCATATAAACTTATATGATGATNGAGTTGTGTTACTTTGAGTGGTACTTGGGTGATAGTACAGTAAATGAGATCTTGAGGCTCTAGAGTGATTAAAGAATTAAATAAACAGAGAATATGGAATAGCTAAACTACTTGTTGAGAGCTATCTGTATCTACTGTGAAAGAGACAGATGTCCTGTGAAAATTGTTTCCTCATATAAACTTATATGATGATTAGTGTGCATAAGGGTTTCAAATTAAAATATTTCTAAACTTTTGAGCAATTTACTTGATGCTGTTAATTTTGTTTAAATGTCATTGACATGGAATAACCTCAGAACTCACAAACTGTTTGCTTTCTTTCCTTATTTTGCAATAATGATATTGGGCCCTGAATTCTTACCTCCATCCTGAAAGCATATGCCTGTCTCTGAAGGACTTATTATAAGATATCATCAAGATCTCTTGTCTTCTGCATCTGTTCTCAACATATTGGATCAAGATACCATTCTAGGAATTTTACTGATGAATAGGGAACACGGGAAAAATTTCTGCGGTTCTATTGGGAGCAAATATCTTGAGTAGTTTTCATCTTCCTGGAGTCAAATACCAGCGAGTGCCAGCCAGGAAGTCTGTGACTGACCTAGGAGTGGAACTCATTTTTCAGAATTCCAATCCAGTGCTTTAGCAATAAACTAGTACAACTTTGCTTCTCCAGAAGTGACTTTTGAGCACTCCACCTCATACTGGCTTTGAAGACTGTATGGAATAACACAGCTGTATAGATTCTCATTTAGAAAATTTATTTTATGCAGAAAATTTCTTTTTCTTCCTTTATAATGTAATTAATGGTATTTTGCAATCAAGCATTGAGTTGGCCAAGCTGATGATTTACTAAGGAGTATATTAATTATGTTTCTTAAGATTTTCAAGGCTGCTTTTCATTTTGATTCTTGCAGTTGAAAGAGTTGGGCCCAAACACCAAGCGTATAGTTGACAGGCTTTCAGACTCTGGGTTTTGCTGGTCTGGTATTTGGATTAGTACAATTTTTACTGAGATTTGATTCAGTTGTGTTCATGCCTAGCTGGATAGTTTTGGCCTACTTGATAAAATTCTTACTGAAGCCATATTTGTTACATTTGTATTTTTTTGTGGATATTGACTGTTTTTTTCTTCTATTTTTACGTGAAGATCATCTCACATTGCAACAGATGATAGTAAATCAATAAATTAATGTTTTAATTGTTTTGTCTATTTTTATAAAACATGTTTGTGTTTACCTTTGTCTGAAAAAGAACATGATGTAGTCAGGATGTAGTGAGAGGCTTGCCAGCTTCTGACTTGGTTCTCACGATAGATTCTTCCAGAAACATTCTGTTGCATTCATTTGATTTTTGCTACTTCTAATTTGTCTTTGATTTGGTCTGTGAAACAACATGTTCAGTATCTGGTTTTGTTTTATCTTGCTCTAACTTCTCTGAGCTCCTAGCTGATGGTGTTCAAAGAAAACTTTGTTGCTTCTCGTGATTTTTTTTTTTAGAAGCAGCAATAATAGAGAGGTTTCCATACTTCGAAGTAAAGTTGCACAGCTGCAGACTGACTGTGATGTTTTAAAAAGGAAACTGACAACTGAGCGATTTGAACGGTAAGGTGCTGGTTTTTCAGTGAGCTGATTCTCTTCATTTCTTCCTTCTCACTTTTAAAACTGTTGCTTTTTTCAGTAGTGAGGAACTTTTTGGAAAACTCTGTTCCTCTTGTCATGCAAAATCTAATATTCTCATCTTGAAAACTGCATAATTAAAAAAGAAAGAATCCTATGCAGTTTCAGAATTTCCTTGTAAGTTTTGTGAGTTTACCACTGCCTCTAAAAATTAAAAAAAAAATCCCATCCCATGAAAACAAGAATAAAATTGAGTGACTTTACCAGAAAATGAGACTTTTTGCAAAGTATTGTGAAAAATCACACCAGGTAAAAATACGGAAAAAAAGAAGTTACGTTTTCTTCCTTTAAGATCCTGCAGTACCAAAGTGTTGTGTAAGTGGGGTTGCTGTTTGTTGGCAGGGAGCGAGCGATTCAGGAGATGCGCCGGCACGGCCTCTCCACGTCATCGTTACGGGCCTCGCCTCCCCTCACTTCCACACTGAGGTCTCCCTCACGTTCTCCAGAACGCGGCCTTGTCAGGACTACTGATCAAGCAGCAGCCGAAAGGTAGGTGATTTGATTGTAGCATATTGCTTCTCTCTGAGAGTTAAGTTTAAACGCTTTCTAAAGAATACCTTTTTGGTTATATGAAATTGTTGCACACTTCAGGTGTTTCTAAGTTCTGCTTTTCCTATCTCTCCTACTATAAAATATTGATTGCAACCAATATATGCAAAGAGCTCTCCAAAGACCATATAATATAATGGATTCTCATTCCTCTTTTTGTTGATGATCTTGCACCACCTGACAACTTTCAAATATATGTTGCGTGCTTATTACTACCATTAATTATATCCAAATATATTTTGCCAGTTTATTATTGTTAATAGTTATCTCCCAGCAATGAATGATTCATACTAAGAGGAATGCCATGAAGTTCTCTCAAGTACAACAATGAAGGAAAGGCACCCCACAGAAGAGATTCCAACTAAAATGCCTTTGAACCCTATACATTAGATTAAACTGTCTCCAAAACAAGTGCATAAAAATAATTAATAGATTTTTCATTGTTATTGCTTGAATCTATGAATGCCTAAGATTGTGATCCTATAGTCCATAAAAAAAGAAATCAAAATCAGCCTTTTACCTGTTCATTTTCACTTACATTTTTGTTCTTTTAGAGATCATTGTTGTTTTAGATTATGTCAGTTATGTGTTACAGGCCTGATTATTGACTTTATATCCTGCCTGTCCTATATTTCATAATAAATTGCAGTGAAGAGGGGAAGGACAGGAAGAGATAAAGAGTGATTCTTGTAGGAAATACATGTGCTGTAACAGCTCATAAATCTAACTAACAGATTTTAAAGTTTATTTTTGTTGATAAATACATATGGCTTGTTCTTAAGCTTACTTTTGTTAACAAAACATATGTTTCTTGAGAATTGAGCTCAGCATGGCATAAACCCACATTGTCAGCAATTTTTCTTTTGGAGTTTTGGGGCAAAGCTAAAATGGAAACTGTAGCAAATGTGATGCCAAAAAAATGATTTTTGCTTTTACTCTTCATATATATATGTGTGTGTATGTGTATATATATATATATATAGTAGTATGTTACTATATAGTTAGAGTTTCCTAACTTCAGGCCCTCAGTCATTGTCCTGTTTAGAGAAATCAATTCCTGAGGGCCATACCTGGTCTAAGTTTCTTCTGAGAACCAAGGACAAGACACCATCCCAGTATATTCTCTCATAAACAACAGGTGTCTTCCGGAGACATTGCTCGTAACAGATGGTGAAGAGAGACACAACTAACACCTTCCCAAGACATTTTTCTCGTAACAATTAATACCTTCCTGAAAACTTTCTCATAACACATACCATCTTGGACAGGGATGAGCTAATTGGAGGTTCATGTCAATTACTTCATCATCTGTGTTCCTAATTGGAGATTCTTGTTAGTTATGCTAATTAGTTAAACTTATAAAACGATACTCGTTCTATGTCACGTGTGCATCTTCTGCGGGCATTTTTCAGCATGTGGTGCACCATGAGGGACCTTCATTAAATTGGTGACCGTATTTTATCTCCAAACTTGTCCGGCTCTGGTTTTCTAGGGGCCGAGGCGGCACCAAATGAGGTACTGGCAGTGGGGGTGAAGCAGCAGTTACGACTTTCGCTTTATGGGTGAGCCATCAGGCACACCCTGTTATGTTGCAAATCAACATTGTGACTGACATGATGAGTGATAATGTATTTCGGAGAATGAGTATCATCAGGAGAGAAATGTCTTTAGCCTTCCTTGCTTTACTGTGAGTCCTAAGAGCAATAAAAAGTCCAGTTGCTATGCTTGAAGGGTCCCACGTAGTGCACTATTTTTATCCTAATATTTGTATACTTAGTTTTAGCAATGGCAACTCTGTACCATATCCTATCAGAAAATATCCCATTTTCATGAAGTATGTCTTTTTAAAGAAGGTGGTTTTTAATAAGTGAATTCACTTGCAATTGTTATGCATATCTTGCCTTATAAACCTATCAATGGGTCATTACAGTAGACTGATCTCAGCAGTACTGTTACCATCCTTCATCCTCCGTATTAATTCCTTCTTGGGAGCTCACCACAGTAAAGGGTACTCTGTAATTACTGTTCTGTAGTGTTAAAACTGTCTCTTTCTCTAATCTGGTTTAATCTTCTCAAGAAATTTTCTCCTCCTCATCTCACTTTTACTTTTGTAAATCATTTTAGCAATGGGTCAATAATATAGTTTTAGGTAATATGCCAATAGTTGATATTTGGGAATAATAGAAGAGAATATTAGGAGGCTAAAACTAAGTATTAGTTTTTACCCTAATAGTAATTAGTAAAATATAATAGTTAACTTTATTCTGACATATTTTTTTTTTCTCTACCAGAAATGTGACCTTCAAGGAGTAGCCTGTACTTGAATAACTGAAGCATTACCTTGTTACAAGGACTTTTTCTTTTTAATTATGAAGGCTGTCTTGTGTTCTACCTCTGTTTTCTTCAAGTCAGTGATTACCTTTGAAACCTTTGAGAACTGGTGAAGTAATCAACTTTGCAAAATTCTGCTTTCCCGACTGGCAGGAGTGACTGGCTTGTTAGTGGCTGTTTGAGGGTTTTGTATCAAGCCTGGCTAAGTTTTGCTATGATTTGGAAACATAATAATTCTAAAAAGGAAACGAGTGCTTGATTTGACAATCTCTTGTTTTCATTTTACTTTTTTATTTGTTTGCTTTTCTCATATGATTGCAGAAATGCAGTCATCTTAATGTGAGCTAACATAGAATAACATCCCCAGTTGTCCTAAAAATGCTGAGCCAGTGTATGTTTTATACTCATGATGATTTCCTATGTTTGGGCTCCTAACAAGTGTTTTCTGTTTACAGGTTATTCTTCATGGTATTTAAATGTATTATCTATTCTGTGAATACATTTTGTTTACCGTACCTTTTCTTAATAAAAAATATAAATCAGTTTTTGTCAACTAACTCATCTTCTTTTGTTTAATCTTTGTGTGAAATTGCATTTTAAATATCCCCACATTAAATAAAAAGTGAAGAGAAAAGTTACTTTTTTAAAGATGTATTGAAATACTTTAAATAGTTTAAAATTCTGGAGTATTTTATATTCAAGCTTTTGAATCATGTCTGGAGATATTTTTCAAATATTGGTTTTAAAAGTTCAGAGCAACACCTGGAACTACTCACACAGTTAAGCTTAAGCTGTTGGAGAGGTGACAGGACTTTATGTTGTGACATACGTATTAGGTAAATGAAGTGAGAGCTAATCTTTAAAATATCTGATGTATTTAGGAGAGGAGTATTTAAAACTTGGGCTTTGAAGTAAGATGAGATTAATCATCACGATCTTATGATACCTTACGATCTTCACATCCATCTATGCAGACAATTGTATATCACACCCTTCTGTTCAGGAACATACAGTTTTCCAATAATTACACACGGTCAGGGTGACATGATGTGTATTCATAGGGATTGTAGAGAGGACGAGAAATGGGAGGATGCATTGCCACACACCCTTGCACTGGCCCACAGGTACTGCTCTGCTTGCGTAACATTCGATAAAAAACTGATTATCAGCTAACATTAGAAGCATCTCTAAAGTGGAAACAACATATTAAATGATATGGAAAAAAATTCCTCTTTTTGCTTTTAGATTCGGTCTGTTTTGCGCTAAGATTGTTACAGTTAAAAATTAGGAAGAATATTGTGTTAACTGGACATATTGTCTCATATATTACATATTAAATTTTACTAATTAAAACCAGCTTAGAACACCCATTCAGAAGTAACTGAAAATACTTATCTCACATTAGGTTTCTGAGCCATGAAAGGAACTGTATATTCATGGTGGATGCATCTAACACATTTTACTTTCATTTGCCAGTTACAGGAATGAGGAGGTTGTTGTCTCTGATTGTTACTTACGTATTAATACTGTTTGTAATTAAGTCAGTAGTTTCCACTGATGCTAATTGGCATTAATTGTTCAGGTTGAAGCATTTTAGTAAGGAGAAAACTCATGTTCTGCTCTTGATATCTTCAGTGGTAACTTTTAAATATCTTTAAATATCCTTTAAAACTACCTATTGTAGTCCACTGCTGGAGTGAGTTGAAAGGGGAGTGTGGCAGACATGAAATTATGGGAAGACTCCATGTACTTAAGTTGTCTGTCTTTTGTTACCTGCGGTTGGGGAGGGGGGAAGAATAACTTTAAAGCAGTAATCATTGGGGCTGTTTTTCTACAAAACAATGAAAGTCTATTGTCAGAAGCAGGGGAATCTAGAGATAATAAAATGACAGGTGTTTTCAGTTTATTAGAACCTGAATTGCTCAATTAAACATTAAAATGTGTTCTTAAGAAATTCTTAGAATTAGTTGGGGTTTTTTTTCAGTATCACATTATGTCCCTAAAATTTAGATAATTAACCTAGGGTTCAGTTGGAAACCCAAACTTGTTCTTTTTTTGTCACATTCCGTCTGAGAAACACTGACATTCCCATGTGATGCTAATTAAAAAAAAAAAGTTAAGATTAGGGATTCATTATTCCAATTGAAAATATTTTATACAGAAATGGATGTATATATGGCAAGCTTGACCTAGGCAAATGCTGTTATTCCTAAATGAAACCATACGACTGCAGATTTTTGGGGTTTTTAAAAATCATTCTTTGGGACAGAACTTTTTACTTCCTCTTTGGTTTTGCTAACAGTGTAAGAAACCAGTGGCATGTGGTTTTGGTACTCTAGTCCTATAACTTTGTATAAAAAGATATTCCAGTTTCCTTTCATCCTCTGACCCTTCGTGGGCCACACAAAGATCATAGTAGCTGCAGCAGCATTAATTCCCGGCCCTAAAGTCTTGCCGTTCGTCCTGCAGTATAAATGGGGAGCGGGAGCGAAAGCCTCGGTGCTGTGCAAGCACTGATCAGCGATGGCTGACACGGCGGTGGTATCAGCGGCTGCCGTCTCGCCGCAGGGTTTCGGCCACAAAGGCAGAGAGCCCGCCCGCCTCCTGTTGGCTGCGGTGCTACCTCTGCCGCGGCAGAACCGGCCCGGGGCCCTGCGCAGCCTCCCCGCGCTGGCAGCCCTGCACACACGCGGGCTGCAGACGCGCCCTGCCCGAGGTAACCAACTCCCCCACACGCAATGTCCTCCATCAGGTTCCAATACAACGTGGACGCGGATGTTCTTGGAAAGTGCAGCAAAGCACCCCGAAGATGATTAAGGGAGTGGAGCATCTCTCACGTGAGGACGGTCTGAGCAAGCTGAGGGTGTTCAGCCACGAGAAGGGAAGGTTTGAGGTGGGGTACATCTCCATGTGTAACTGTGGGTCGGAATGGGAGTAAAAGTGGATGGGAGTAACACATTTGAGACAATCTCTTCTGAGCTGTGTCCAGGGGAGGTACAAGATAATGAGCACAAATTGAAATACAGGGAGTTTCATTTAAACAATAAGAATTTTTTTTTTTCCCATGAGGGTGTTCGAACAGTGCAACAGACTGCCCAGAGAGGTTGTAGAGTGTCCATCCACAAAGGAATTCAAAAGCCTCTGGTTGTGGACAACCTGCTATAGGCCACCCTGTTTTGAGCAAGGGGTTGGACTAGGTAGTCTTGAGAGGGACAACAATCCTGGGGCTGTGGAAAACCTGCCTACAGATCCACACAGCAGTATGATCAGGTAGTGCGTATCCTGCTGGGGTGAAATTGACCCTTATTATCTCTTTTATGATCTTTGACATTTTAAAAATTACAAGTATAACAATAATTGCCATTCTTTTGTCTCGATATTAGATGTATATATGTTAAAACTCAGGTTAGTTTTGGAATTTATCATGGTAGTTGCCTTTCCCACCTATGTGTGCTGCGTGCTCGACATCATCCAAGCAGAGCTGCCCCACAGAGGTTGTCAGTGGTGTCCTTTACCATTTCAAGGTGATGGTGCAGGAATTTAACTAGAATGGCATGGTGGGATTTCGTGGTTTTGCAAGACTTGGTTTTTGGCAGCGGGGAGGGCATACAGGTCTGGCTCCTGTGAGAAGCTGCTAGAAGCCCCACCACCATGTCCTGCAGGGCCAGTGTCTGGCTGGCTGCAAAGATGGACATGCTGCAGGCCAATTAGAAGTAGCGGTAACTCCCCTGTAATAACAGATTTAAGACGGAATTTAAAACAATCCTGGTGGCACAGTTTTAATTCCAGCCAGGGAGATGGGGGTGAGTGAGAAGATGTGAGCAGAAAACAACATGGAGGCACCAAGGTCAGTTTGGAAGGAGTGGGAAGAGGTACTGCAGGAGCCGGAGCCGAGATTCCTCTGCAGCTGGTGGTGAAGACCATGGTGAGGCAGATTGTCCCTCCCTGCAGCCCATGGAGGACCACAGGTGTGCAGAGACCCACCTGCAGACGCTGGAGTAGGGGGATGCTTGAAAAAAACTGCAGCCTGTGGAGGAGTGACCCACGCTGCAGCAGTGTGAGGGCCGCTGTTACCTGTGGGATGGACTGATGTTGCAGCAGTTAGCAAGAAGGCTGCTTGTGAGACGGACTTTCTAAAGAGAGTGGTTCCTGAGAACTGTCTCCCAGAGGGGACCCCTACAGAGGCAGCAGGGGGAAAATGACTCCAGCTCTGCAGCAGAAAGAAGCCACAAATGAAGACCTGACCTAAAAAAAACCCAACCTAATTCTTGCCTCCCTGCACCATTTGGATAGGAGGTAGAGCTGGGAGGAGGGAGTGGGCGAAAAGAAGGTGTTCTCCAAAAGCTTATTTTACTTCATTTACTTCTCATTATCCTGGTCTGTTTCTGTTACTTTTAGTGTAATAAATTTTGGCCCTTTTAAGTTGAAGTCTCTCTTGAATCCTTGTCATGAAACCTCGTGAAGGCTTTGAATTTTTTTTCTCTCCTCCGTCCAGCTGCTAGCGGGGAGTGAGCCTGGGTAGTTCCTGGCCTCCGGCCAGGCTCAAACCACTAAATGGGAAATGAAAGAAAGAGGGGAAAATGGGAATGTCAGTGGCTTCCTCCTGGTTTTAATACTGAGCAGGGTGGCTGTATTTTCATGAATGCAAACACAGAAATGCGTTTCAGTGTGGTTAGTCAGCTGTGAGTCAGTCAAGGTCTTCAGGAGCAGATACTGCTCTTGGGGAGGTTTACACTGAGCTTCTAGTCCAAAAGAGCACATCGACATCTGAACTTGTTTTTATTTGAACAGAGATGTGTGGGTTGCTGGACTGTAGCTGTGTCTGCAATCTTTATCTGTACTTATTTACTTTGCATAAATGCATAAAGATGTTGAATGGGAGGTAAGGCACTCCCGGCTTGCTCCTGGCTGTTACACGGTGTCTTTGTGCCACCTAGTGGACCTCGGTCTTTTCCAGCGATCATGGCACATCCTGGAAAGGTTCGGGTTTCTCCATAGACATTCTAGATTTTTATTATTTCAATAATAAAATCTACTAAACTCAAAGTGAGAGGCTTGCTAATAAAGCTACATGTGCCTGAAGCCCATTCATCTCTTTGCTGCTGAGATTTGTGAACTGCATCGCTTTCCAGAAATTATCTGTTCTTAAGGGGGGGAAAACACCTCATTTTCACTTATTTTCTGCTCCAGGAAAGTAAAAAGGTTGACCTTTGCCAACAAAGGTCTGATGTAATTGAGCAATTTGGCTGATCTGAAGGAATTGGCAAAAGCTGGATTCACCTCCTTCCTAGTGGCTGCTTCTGAAGTTTTCTATCTGTACCACCCAGTTCTACCTCTTAAAAACATGTAAGTGCTGCAAGAGCAGCAAAGCCAAACACAGCAAAACCCCGGAATCTTTCAGAAGATTGCTACAAAATTGAGCTCTGGTAATCGAGGTGCTTTGTATCTGTATATTTTGGATATTAAAATATATATACATACAATACCTAACATCAAGGTAGCAGTCAATATGCTTAACAGCCACCTAAATGGTAGACCTGGGGCATGAGCTTAAACATCTGAGTTATCTGTGCCCTTTATACTGTGGCTTTAGTTGTGAGTGGACTGAACAGGGAATGGACTGCACCTTCCAGAGCTTTTATAACTAGTCACCTCTAGAAGACTGCAGGTGAAAAAGGGATTTCTAGCAATTAGTGTTTATTCCAGAGTCACAGATTAGTTTTTTATACAAATATCACTTTGACTCAGGAATTCACTGAGCTACAGAGCACTAAGGAGTGGGCGAGTATCAGTAAATGCCTACCTAAACTTGTATTCCTTCTCTGTAGGCTCTGGTATAGGGCAGAGTCTGAGGGGGAAAAAAAAAAAGGTGTGAGATAGCTCTTTGGTCCAACCCAGCATGGGTCTGTAAGACCCATTTCCTTTTAAGAATGCCAGAAGGACCACTTCTGACTGGGCTAAAAAGTTAAGGAGCAGACAAAATCTGAAGCTGTAAGGCCTTTTTCTCCAGGGATCATCTGAATCTGGAGAGCTGGCTGGCAAAACACATCTTTCTCAGCAGTGGAAGATCATGAATCACATGATCAATTTTGGTTCCAAAAGTGGAACAGTCTGGATGGAACTATATGCAGCATCTGCTTTTACTACACTCTCCTTGGGAAACTCGGGGAACAGGTGTCCAGCACTGGTAAAATCCTGCAGTATAGTTGAATGGGAAGAGTGGGGCCCCAGAAGAGCTGGGATTTAAGAATATGAGAAAGAAGAGAGGCTGAATTCTGTGCTGCTGTATTGGAAGACAGCTGATTTTTGGTTTGTTTCTTGTAGTTCCTCCTATTTTTTAGTAAATTAAGGGGATAAATATTTGCCTAGCTGCAGCACGGGCCAGGCGCTGAATTCAGTCTTCGGTCTTGCTGAAAGAGAACAGACGGGGGTTCTGAGGGGGGTGCAGCCGGAGCAGTGCAACGGTGCTGAGTGCCTGTGAGTCCGGATGAATCCAGCCTTACCCCTTCCATCCCAACACCAGCAGCCGATCGCTACTCGTGGGGCGAGCGCAGGGATGCGGGCGCGGCCGGGGCGCGGCGCTGCGGGGCGCCCGTGAGCGGCGGCGGCCGCGCTGCCATGGGGCGGCCGCCGCGGGGGCGGCATCCGACGGGCTGGGCGGCACCGCGCCCGCAGCAGCCACCGGCGCTTCTCTTCTGGCAGCAGGGAGAGGGAGCACAGGTAGGACCCTGCCGCTCCACCCCTTCCCCCCGCGCAAGGGCCGCTGCGGTGCCGGTAGCGGGAGGGAGCCTCGCCGCAACCCGGAGCTCCGCAGCCTCCCGCGGGGCTCCGCATCCCGGCCTCGCCGCTCCGGGAGCGTCCGCCGTGCGGGGCCGTGCGGGGGTGTCCCTGCCGCTTTGTGCTGCCCGGTCTGGGCTACATGTGCCCTGTGGCTCGGCAACGCCTGCGGCGAGCAGCCGAGGGGCAGGAGGCTGCCCCGGGAGGACGGCCAGAAAACCCCCCCGTAAGTAGTTCCCTGCCGCTGTTGGGCTGCCTTTGTTCGGTGGAAGGTGTAAGGAGGCGTGTGGGTGATTTTCAGAAGGTGTCACTTCATTGCTGCCGCGGAATTCAATGGCTGGGCTGGTTCTGTCCAATTCCTCCTGCTTCCCCTTTGTTAGCGTTTTCCCGGGGAGTCCTGTATTGTTACAGCTTCGCTGAAAAAAAGCCGGAGCTGTCAAAGAGATGACTTTGTTCCCGGCGATGCTCCTCCAGAGCAGCATCGCTTTGTTCAAGCTCCCGTAAGCCATTTGTCACACGAGTGCCGCCGCGCTGCTGTAAGGAGCCGGCTGCGCTCCGCGCCTGGCGGGCAGCGGGGCCGCGTCCCTCTTCCTCACCCTTTCCCAACAGCTGGAGCAGGTAAGCCAGAGGTAGTACCATTTCACATGGCAAATCGTTGTCTTGCGCGATCTCCTCAGGAAACGTCCGTTTTAGAGGCAGAAATATGTGTAATGCTCACCTTTTCTATATCATGGAGAGATTTTGAATGAATGACGGTTTGGGGGTTTTTAATTGATTTTGCTGGTATTGCCACAACTCAGTTACAAATCTTGTTCTCTGTTTCTGTAGTACGTAAAACGTTACTATGTCTCTGCTCTGTCATTTTAAGTGTAAAAATGCCCAGTTAAAAGCACAGTTCAAGGGGTAAATAGAGACCTGGAAACCACAACTGTGCATCCTGAAAATTTAATATGCCTGACAATAATGGCACTGAAAATGATCTGCTGCTGGGGGGATGGGACCACGGAGAAAGGGAAGAGTAATTTGCAACCACAGGCCTAATAATAGATATTCTGTCTATAATAGATACATAGATAATATAATTTCTTATACTATCAAACAGATTTTCTGTACATATCTTAAAAAGTGTCTAGGAATTGTATGAAAAAAGCTCTTTTCTTAGACTCTGGGTTAATTAAGCTACCTGATAACAGTAACATGTTTTAACAGACTAAAGATGATAAATTAGAGCCGAACTGACTTTTATTTGGTATTTAGTAACGCTTGCTCAAGAAATTCTCATCATTGAAATAATTCTAATTGCACCTTACATAGACAACTAAGTCTTGTAAGGATACAAAACGTTAATCAGTGGGCATAAATGTTACCATGAGTTTCTTTAACAAAGCCATTGATACTGCAGTAGTTAGCAGTTTTGTATGTAACTTACTTTGGGTGGTTTGAATCCGGGTTGGGAATTCATTGAATAGACAAATTCAGCTCTTCCTTGGCTGCTATTTGTTTATCAGATTAGAAGTTGTGTTTGGGGTTGACTATTTCATTGCAACTATTAGCTTGAATTTAACACTGTGAAGTGTATTGAAACTTTATATGAAAGTCATTTGTATATTTATTTGTGTTCCAGTTGGATAATTACAAGACTTACCTCGGAAATATTTTTTAGTAAATATGGCACATAGCAAGGAGATTGCTGCTGATTGGTATTGGGTCTATTTTTCTCCAACAGGAAAATTTATCTTAGAGAATCCTGTTCTAAAATTAAGGGCTGTTTTCAAATATCAGTTTGGGTAACTCTGCATTTTAGAGAGAATTGCTCCACACTTATAACCAAATATTATTTTTTTCCCTATAACAGGATTTTTAGAAGTGCACTGATAGCAGACACAGTTGGTCTGAAGTATGAATGACTTGCTGGGTCCAGTGCTAAGAGTTTGACCTTTTTTTCTTTTTATCCCCCTCACCCCCACGAAGTTTGTTCCTTATAGGTCTTATTTTAGTCTGCTGTCTTGTGAGGTTATGCAGGTAGCAGCAGTTGTGAACTGGAAAAGAATTCAGTAAAATCTTTATTTTTAACATACAATTCCTTAAAACATTAACAAATTTATTTCCTATTAAAAATATTGTTTGGCTATAATAATTTACTTTAAATACAGATACTAAAAAGCAGCTGTTTTGGTTTCACACTTCTCATTACAGCAATAAGAATAACTTTTGCAATTTCTTCTGCTTTGGCTCTTAGTCACTCTGAATAGTGTTTTGCCAGGTATCTCAGTTACTGAAAAAGGATGTGTCTGTGTGAGTAACATAGTTTAGGATTATTTCAATATTCCTACTGTAGATGTGTCAGGTAAGCTCTTGTTAAATAAGAAACACATGGCATAATAAGTGTTGAATGCAATGTGATGATGACTTTATGAATATGAATATATTTGGTTGCTGTTTTACAATGAAGTCTAACATAAACAAAATTTTTACATAGACACTCTAAGCTTGAATGACTGTTTCAATTTCTTTTCCTCACAAGCCAAGAGACAAGATTTGTTTTTCATATTCTGAATTATTCATATTTGAAAATTGCTGACTGATTGTTAAGAGGGATTTTTTTTCCCTCCCAGAAAATCAATGCGATCTTTATTCCATAAAGGCCCATATAAGAGAATTATAACAAAAATGGATGAGCCTACTACTGGCATGTTAGAAAAGTACAGACAATTATTTTGGAGTCAACAGACTCAGGGCAATGTTATTGCATAATAGCTCCCATCAGCATGATGCAAATGTTGAGATGCTCTAAATGTTGAGATGCTCTAAACACCTGCATTTTGTCGTGGAGCCGATGTATTTGAACAAGATATCATAAAGTTGTATAAAATGCACATTAAAATAGAATTAATTGGTGTTGAATACTGTGATAGAAGGTTATGGGGTTAACTTTAATTACGTTAGTACTTCCACTGGAGGGGCCAAATTTTATTTTTTATCTATAATTTAAATCAGTTAGTGATGGATAAAAAGTGTGTTTGTTTCCATGGAGACTCCACTGCCTTTAGGAAACAATCAGTTGTTATGTAGATCTTACACTTTTTGTGTCCCATCACTTCCTGAAGGGACTTTCACTCCTTTTGGTTCTCTTCATTGCATATCACACGACTTCTCTCTTTAAGAGCTATTTTGTCAGAAGCATACAACATTTACCACTGCTTCACATTCTGCATTTTCACTTATACTGGTGAAGCCTTACAAAGAAATAAAATTGACTTGTAACAAATAATTTTTCATTAATGCTGTTCAAGACTGGTGTATCACGTGAGCCAGATGATAGTGATTTGGTAATTAATTTTGATGGGAAGAAAAATGTAGCGATCTTGCTGCGTGTTTTCCTGGGTAAGTGGCTTATACTGCTGTTTTGGCACACATTGAGTGAAGCTGTTTCAGATACCACTACAAACGTGGGAAGTCCATCAATGCATTTTTGAACATAATCCAGTTTCTCCTTTACATATGTATGCTGTGTATGAAATTACAGGAATACAAGCTTCATGCCTCTAACTAGGCCATTTAAGAAAATAATATCATGCAGATGATTTTAGTTCAATTAATTCACATCCCAATGCTGCTTTGAAATGGTTAAGCTTAACGTTTTAATAACACAAGTGAAAGCTGGTTTTTTCTTCTCCATTATTGCCTTAAGAAAAACAGTATGAAAATGATCCAAATAAGTAAAAACTTTCCTTACACTTCAGTGTTTGGGAGTGCAAACTGCTGTGATTTACTGGCCTGCTTGACCATCTCTTTCATTACTCAGCATGTTTTGAAAGTCAGCTGTCAGCCTTGGGCAGCTTCATAAAGCAGCTCAGCCTAGTGATTTGTGGTGAGTCTTCTGTAGGAGGATGTGCATGTAAAAGATTATGTTTACTGTTAAGTTGAAATGTGGAGGGAGTGTGATGAAAAGTATTCAAGTGAAATGAACCATACAAGATTCTGACTTTCATGTTGCTCTTCAAAGAAAGTAGATTTTCTTCAAAGTAATGTGCTGTCTTTCTCTGTGGCTTTTAAGAAAGCTGTATTTGAAACTCTTTAGCACAGAAAAAAAAAAAAGAAAAGAAAAAGGTACAATTACAGTGATCTGTGGAACAGGTTGGGCCAGATGAGAAAAATAGTGATAGCCCTGTGAAGCTGTAGTGTTGGTGGGTATCTGTTGGCACACACATGAAATAGTTGGGTTGAGTGGCATCATCTGCCAACAAAATCGAACTACCTCCTCTGTTGCAGAACCTCTTTTCTGTTGCTTATAACTTTGGCAAATTTTAGTTATGTGGTCTGTAGTCCATCACATGTCTTTGTGACTGAGGTTAATTTTTGTTTTAATTAATTAGTTGAGCATTAGACTAGCTCTTTTGCCTTGTTAAAAAAATAATTAAAAAATCCTAAGATAGTTCAGAAGCATGGTTCTGTTGTTCTGGTTTTTAGCTAGGCTCCAGATCACACTAAGGTGGTGTCCCTTTGCCAGATCTTCATTTATACTGTCTTCATGAAGGTCTGCCCAAATTTTCTGTCCTAAGTCTACATAATATTGTAATTTTTATACACTCACCTGTGAAAATTTTAGCAAGTAAAATGAGAGATTGCATGTTTATTCAGTGCCCAGTCCTACAGAATATTTTTAACAGTGACCTCAGTGGTCAACAACTTCTTGCAACATCTGCAGTAGCAATTGGAGAGGGACTGTGACTATGCTGGGGACAGAATTAAGTTATTCAACAGACCAAACATATTGTAGTTATCAACTGTATAAGGAAAGGATTGGGTGATTATTCTTTGGAAGAGCTGTAGTTTATGGTGGATTACTTGAGTTGCTGCTGCAATAAAAATAAATGTTCTATGGTGATACATATATAGGATAACAGCATGGAAGACATGAGAAGTCCTCCTCAGCTGTAACACATTGTCCAGGTAGGCTGAACACTTCAAGAAAAATGTGTATGAATTGGAGAGTATCCAGAGGAGAGGAATGAAAATAATTAGAAGTTTTAGAAAATATGGCTTATGAATGAATGTTGAAATGTCTGGAGTTGTTTCAGCTCAAAGGTTGAAGAGTGCCACGGTGAACAAGACATGATAACTTTCTAATGTCACAAAGATGTTGTAAAGCAATGTTTTCTATGCCTGTGCTCAACCAGGTGATATGTAGTGGGTTCAGCATTAATGAGGCTGAAGTGATGGAATAGATTACTGAATTTTGATTTTTATGGTTTTAGCATCATTAAAAGTTGTTAAAATATTAGTCAGGAACAACATAAATATAGTTGAATTCTTTCTGGAGGAGTGTGGTGAAACAGATTGCTCTTTGAGGTCACTTCTAGTCTCCTGAATCCTCAACATCTATGCTCCCTGGTGTTGACCAGATTGTACCTTGTCCCCTCATAAATGCTGTGTCTGGCAGAATTGCCTGTATGTGACATCTCCAAAGTGAGCAGAGCAGTTCAGAGCTTTCACTGGGATCTCTTGATTTGTATCAACTCTGACATCCACTCCTCTCCCCTTTCAAAGTGATTCCTCTGTTGATGCTGGGGCAGAAAGTGTGAGGGGTGAAAGGGCCATGTAATCTTGGGAGGAGCCTGAGATCCAGCTGACATAGAGAAGAGCAGGATTGAAGAGCACAGGTACAGATTTCACACGAAACTGGGCTAGAGTAGAATATTACGAGAACAAGGGACATGACGAATGTGAAGGGGAGCTAAGACTTTGGGACAGATGACTGGGACTTGGTAGAGAGTAGGATATAGAGTAAGCTAGTGGGTGGAAAGTCAGGTTGCTGGCAGAGACTCCCAGTATAGGAGAAGTCGTGACAGGTGCAAAGTGGAATTGAGAAAGTAAGGAGAAGACAACAAAGAACCAAGGGACATGAAATCACATGACTGGGAAAGTTATGTTGGAGACTATGGGACAGAAGTAATTAAAAGCTAGAAGAAAATGTCAGAGTCTTTCCTCTCAATGTTACATTGTTTTCTAATCTTAGCTGAGAGTCCACAATCCTATCTTAGCATTCATGCTTTGGGAGACCATCATAAATGATTTCTTGGTCTTTTCAAGTGGAGAATGATCACCTGTGACTGCAATCAAGTATCAGAGATCAGTGCTGGGGAGGTAGAGACTATTCTGTACTATACTGATCTCAGGTGGTGAGCAAAATAAAGGTTGTAAAAGAAGCATTTTTCAATTTATTTTGTTTTGTTTAGGGTTTTTTTGGACAAAGGTGATTGACACATTTGCAAGTGAAAGAAAGGAAGTGTCAGAACTTCACAGAGCTGTCAGAGTATGTAAGTGGCTAAAAAAAAAACTTAGGCTGATTTTTTTTGTCCTTTCCGGATCCTGTTCCAGGCTTGATAGATATTTAGCAGTAGCCTACGCTGGCCCATCTGGGGGCTATGATGATGAACAGTGCCATACTGCTCTCAGCCCTGAAGCTTTGGCAGTCATTCCTTCGTCCGCTGCTTGTGTTTGGAGGAAGGACAGACACCCTTAGCTCATACATGTGGGTTTTGATGTTCCTCCCAACCACCCTGTTCCAACCACCCTGTTCCAACATCCCCTGTTGTCAGTGCAAGGGTGGGTTGTACTAAAGAGCCCTGCTGTGTTTTTTCTGGCAAGTAGATTAATCTTTCAGCCACCCACACAGCCTGCTGAACACTGTCACGAGTTACTGGGATCTGGTAGCCTGACACCAACACCTGATATCCGACAAACTGTGTGCTTTGGGTGATTGTGTTTCCTTGGATGAGGTGTCAGAAAAAGCAATGTAGGTAAGCTTTGGAGCACACAAATGTTTCTTCAGATGTAAAGCAAAGGCTGCATTTGGCCCAAGGTTATAGCCCCTCATACACCTGCCTGTGGGAACACCCTTTCCAGTAGTTAAAGGATGTATTCCCACTGCCTTAAAGTTCACCATTCCTGGCATTCTTCAGGAGCCTTTCCAAATAGAGGCTGCATCAGTAAGAGGCAGATGGACTGTAAGCCAGAAGGGTCATTGAAGTAATTTTTTCTCAGCCCAGGTGTTTTAGTGGAACTATTGTACATTGTCAGAGTGAAAGAGAAGATGAAGACCCATTTGTGACTCTGAGAAGATGCTGAATGCTTTTTTTTAGTAAAACAGCACAGTGACAGTGGCATTAGTTGCTACACCGCATTTTGCCTGATTTTTATCTGCAGCATGCTTGTTTACAAATTGCAGCTTGTCTGGTTTGAGAAATCACCTTGGTAATGCCCTGGCCCACTTGGTGGGTTTAGGGGAAGGTAGTTTGATTCTCTCTGGGTGATATGTGGGAGAAATAACACAATTCTCAGGAGGTTCAATAACAAAGTTTTACTTGCAAATTTTAGAGCATGCAGGTAGAACAATGTACTTGGCAAATTTTGAAACAACATCCAAACAAAGTAAGGCACTTCACGCACTTTAACTCAGCAAACTTTAACTTGGCTGACTTTAACTTATCCAAATGAAACAAGGCACTTACTAAGGCATCGACTGGAATTTTTTAGTCTAGTTTGCTATATATTTTGAGAAGGAGAAGTTAGGAGATGAAAGAGAGAGAGAGAAAGAGAGAAAGAGAAAGAGAGGGTATATAGTCATCACCCTGGGATCCAACGGAGGATGCCAACTCAGGACACGTGTTGCTGTCCTTTTGTCTGCTAGGGCCCTCCCCCAGGCCTGTGCTTCAGAGTTTCCTGAGGTTGGCTGGTGCTATTTTGGGGCTCACCACAGGCCATGGGGTCAGGCCACCATTTTGGACCAACCAGAGGCTGACTAAGGCCCAAGGAGGGCAGGGTGTAGAGCACCACCCCACAGACACAGAACTTGCCCTGCCCCCTGCCACTTCCCACCAGCTTGTTTTGAGCCAGTCAAACATTCCTCTGGTCTCCTACAACCTTCAAGGCTTGAGTCAAAGAGCTGGGGTTTTTTACTGAAGGGTTTGTTTACATATCTGAACTTCTGTAAAGCCTTTGACACAATCCCTCACAACATCTAAACTGGAGAGAGTTGGATTTCATGTGGGGACTATTAGATGGATAAGGAATTCTTTGGACCATCCCATCCAGAGTCCTAATGGACATCAGTGGCAAGTGGTATCCCTCAGTGGTCCATACGGGAACCAGTGCTATTTCATATCTTCATTAATCATACATCCAATAGGATTGAACGCAGTCTCAGCAGATCTGCAGATGACTCCTAGCTGAGTGGTGCTGTTGACACACCTGAAAGACAGGATGCCATCCAGTGGGACCTGGACATGCTCAAGAAGGGGGCCCATAGAAGTCTCATGCAAATTAACAAGCGCAAGATGCTGCACCTGGGTCGTGGCAACCCCTGGTATCAACACAGGCTGGGGGATGAAGGGATCGAGAGCAGCTCTGCTGAGAGGGACTTGGGAGTGCTGGTGAATGAGAGGCTGGACATGACCCAGCAATGACACAGCCCAGAAAGCCAAACGTGTCCTGGGCTGCATCCAGAGCCCCGTGGCCAGCAGGATGAGGGAGGGGATTCTGCCCCTCTGCTCTGCCCTGGTGAGACCCCAACTGCAGTGCTGCATCCAGCTCTGGGCTCCCCAACACCAGAAAGACATGGACCTCTTAGGGGAGGGCCACCAAGATGATTATAGGGATGGAGCACCTCTTGTACAAGGAAGGGCTGAGAGAACTGGGATTCATCCTAGAGAAGAAGTGGCTTTGAGGAGACCTTATTGCAGCCTCCCAGGACCTGAAGGGAACCTACGAGAAAGGTGGAGAGGAACTTTTTACGAGAGCATATAGTGGCAGGACAAGGGGGGATGGCTTCAAACTGAAAGAGAGTAGGTTTAGATTAGATATTAGAAAAAAATTCTTTACTAAGAGGGTGGTGAGGCACTGGAATAGAATGCCCAGAGAAGTTGTGGATGCCTCATCACTGGAAGAGTTCAAGGCCAATTTGGATGCAACTCTGAGGAACCTGGTCTAGTGAAAGGTGTCCCTCCCTATGGCACGGGTGTTGGAACTATAGGATCTTTAAGGTCCCTCCCTACCCAAGCCGTTCTGTGAGTCTCTGATATGTACGTGGAGTATGTAAATGTTCATGTAAGACTATATACCTTGAAGAAGCTCCAGCTGTTGCTAAGTGACTTTCCATCTGCACAGATTTTCTATGTACCTCTGCATCTCTTGAATTAACCTGTTCACATGGGGTTCTAAATTTCATGTGCTTCACTTTGTATGTGCTTCAGTTAGGAGTTTTATCTAATTTTAATAATTTTAATTAAATCCAATTAATAGAATTGCTGAGCATTATAACTGACTGCAGTCAACAGTTGTGTTTTAAAAGTGTCAATAACTACATAGCATTAAGTAGTCTCAAAAAAGCAAGCATAGATATTTTAAATTGGATACTAAAAATTACTGTGTTTCTGCTATAATTTCATGTGTGGCTTTACTTCTGCCAGACAGCACAAAAACATCCTCCTTGCTTCCTGTTTGCTCCGCAGTGTTAACTCTTCCCTTCAAGATTTTTTTGTCCCAGTATCCAGTCTGGCTGGCTGGCCACTTTTGAACCTTGGGAACCTTTGGCTCTCCGAGATTTACACTCTTTGGTATTGCTACTCACTTGTGGCACAGGGCACAAGTGACTACAGGTATCTAATCCTATTTCTCCCAGGGACCAGACTCACTCAGGTTTGCCCAGACACACAACTAAACTGCTTATCAAATTTGTCATGCACATTTCTTTATGCAAAACTTTATTACCTATGGCAAGCAAAGCAGTATTCTGCAGTGCTTGACACAGTTCCAAGTGCCCAGCAGTAAATCCACAAAAGCCTAAGAAATGACCCTCCATTAGGTATATATACATGCCATCCGTTTTTTACAGATGGTACCATGGACTCTGCTGTTGATTATGATTATTGTGTAGCTTTTACAAATTATCAGCCATTTCTTCTTCCACGTGCAAACTACTAATGCAAGTTCCCCATGTTAGTTGTGCTGTTAAGTCTTTTCATGTTACATAGCTGTTAGAAGGTGTCATTCTTAAGTTTGACCCTATTTCAGTTGCACAGCTATAATAATTAGTATAATTTAATATTTGATTTCTATCTAGAGAAAGATATGTTCCATAAATTCTATGTATTTTTGTACTGTAGATCTGTGTCTAGATCTGCACGGCAAGAGCCTACATGTGGAATACTGATGATACAATACTGACTGCACCAGAAAGATTTGTGAGGAAATGAATCATTTGGTCTGCAGAGCAGAGCATGGCGGCTGGGTGGCAAATCAAGCCTTTGTTTATAAACAAGAAGAAAAAATTTTGCTTAACTGCCCATTAAATCATCTTCAGTTTTTCTGTTCTCTAACCTGTTAATTCTTATCTCATGAATAATAAAAGATTTAATTAATGTTTTGAGTGCAATATCATATATGTTTGTGTGCCATTAGATAAGTTTGTGCAGTGTTTTGCTTATTTTGGGCAGAGGTTGCCAAGCAGATGTTTTATGTTCTTTATAGCTGCTGTCTGTAATTCACTTTACTCTCCCTCTAATGCATTTGCTTTACTTGGGGCACAGAATCATAGAATTTTTTAGGTTGGATAACACCCGCAAGATCATTGTGTCCAACCTTTGACTGAACACCACCACCTTGTCAACTGGATCATAGCATTAAATGTCACATCCAGTCATTTCTTGAACACTTCCAGGGATAGTGACTCCACTACTTCTCTGGGCAGCCCATTCCAATGCTTGACAACTCTTTGAGTGAAGAAAATCTTCCTGGTGTCCAACCTGGCACAGTTTGAGGCTGTGTCCTCTTGTCCTGATAAAAGGTTTCAAACCTCAGAATGAGTTAGCCAAATTATGAACATTCTTATTTTTGAAAGGCTGCTGATGTTTAAATACCTAAACTGAGATATTTTGGATCTTAAGAAAAACTCCATTTTAAAATGAGACTTTAAAAAAAATTCAGGTTACCCTAACTGAATTTGAAGGATTCCTAAAGAAAAAAAAATATTTCTTAAAGTGAACCCCAAATCTCAACCTTAATTTCCCATAGGGAAAGAAGAAAACAAAAAAGGTATTGACAAGGGTTTTTTTAATTTTCACTCCAGCTTCACAGTACTATATGGTTTAGGACAAAATACTGAGTTCATAATTTAAAGCTTTAGAATATTGTAAATTCAGCATTTTCAGACTATGATGTTGCTTCATTCACAATGAAACAGAAGGAAAATGGGGATAATACAGAAACACCCTAGGAAACTCTTTGGCTTGGCTTTAATTTTTGTCATTTAGTGAATCAATTTAATTCTCTTCAATCATCTCTTCCAAATGAACAAATAAGTCCCACTCCCCAAAGAACCCTGTTTCTTTTTTTTTTGTTTTCTTTTTATCTTCAGCAAAGATACAAGTACAGAAAGAATTCTAGCACTAATAGTATTTTTGTAAATGTAGGTTCTACATCTGTGGTTATTAGGAACTATTGAATTATAGAGTAATGTATTTATTAAAATATTATAACACAGTAAAGGTACGTGTATAGAAATTCACAAGTATGTTGTTAAATATAATGTGAGAGATAATAGAATTATTTATTATCCCAAATTAAAAAGTCAGGAAATCATTTCATGGATCATAATTTCCTAGACCAGCACTAGCCTGCGTAATCTCAATTCTGCAGTCCCTGTGCAAAAATCAGCCTTACAGCACCTGCTTAAAGAGCCACCTCACTGCACTGCCATCCCAAAGTGCCAGTGCTGGGAGAGGGGATTTCAGCAGGGAGAGGCACATGCCAGCATGGGAGCGGAAGCAGCACATGCAAGGTTTCACTGCGTGTTCACTGGAGCGGTGCCAGATTTGCTTGAGGAAAGAGACAAAAGGACTATGTGTTTCTATTACGCCCTTCAAAAGTGAGGTCTGTGCGGAGGTGGTGGAGTCAGCTCAGCCCCTGGGGAACCCAGTTACTCTCCTGTGTACGTGTTTGTTGCTCTCTCTTGAAGAGCATCAGTGGTTTCACGTCTGAGGGATTTGATCCAGTGGGGAAGGTACCTGGTGCCAAAATTTAAAGAAATAGATAGCTGTTCCAGCACAAGTACACGTACAAATGGTGGCAAGACAAGGGTGCTTGGGGACTGGTGCTGGGAAGGGCTTTAGCGCTGTTTAATCCTTCAGACTGTTATCTGGTGACCTTCTTGTGTGCTGCTTTGTGCGTGTTTGCTGTGGTGCCTGTGCTCCATGGCTGGAGCTCATGCTGAATTCTGCCTCCGCTCCTCATGCCTGCAGGGACCGCAGTGCCAGCTTTGCTCTTCTCAGCAATTAATTGCAATTACTCATTGTTCTCTTATCGCTTACAGGTTTCAACTCTCTCCTGTGATTTTAAGCTCAGAAGTTTTTGCTAACCTGTCAGTCTGCAAACAAAGGGGACAATTGGATTTCTGTTGTATGCCCTTTCCTGAGTGCTACTGTGATTTTTTTAAAGCCCCATTAATTAATTTGTAGGACCTTGCATTCTTGGTCTCAGTAGAAAAGAGTCAGGTTGGGCTTTTTTCCTAAACCGTCTTTTAAAGTTGCAGAAAAAACTCCTTGTTATAATGAGTTATCAAATTTAAATAATTAACCTATAAAATGCCAATAAGTAAGCTCTAAATTTGCAATAATTTATAATATTAATAATAAACCAAAAATACTTAGTGCTGTTACACGGTAAGTGATAAACTGCGTTGATTAGGGTCATGTAGTGGTTACCATCAGCAAAGAACTGATGTCAGACTTTTCCTAGGGATGTAAGAATCTGAAGACATTAATTTTTTCAAGAAACTATATATATATTTTTTTTAACCTCTTGGTGTATGGCAGTAGGAAGCATTCTTCTGTTTCAATAAAAAAGTGAGGAATTAAAAGCTCAGTGGCTGTTTTCAGGCTTTTCATTGGGTGATTTAAATCAGGAAAATACAGATGAGTACACCATGTGCTGGCACCTTGTAATCTTCTGGAACTGGTAACTGATGAAAGTGAACTCTTTCCGTCTTTTACTGTTCAAAGATTGCCCTCCAAAAACATTCCAGTGATGTTTACCTTTGATATTTCTGTTAAACACTACCAGAGATCCCCTGTGAAGTGAGAAGCAGATACAGATGGCTGCAAACAACTGCAGGTGTCTGGTAGTTGGCTCTTGACTTCTGATGAAAGTTTTTAGAGCAGGAATGGATGACATCAATATGTTGAAATACCTGTGTGGTGAATCCATAGGTTAAGTGACTGCGTTTTCTTGCTTTGTGAGCTTTTGGATTTAATGGAAGAATTTATGTCTTACGGCAGTTTTGAGCTTCAGGAAAGTGTAATGCTTTATGCTTTGTTACTTTTGCATAAATCACCTATCAGATCTGATACTTGTGTGAGGTACAACAGCTTGCATTTGCGGCTCCTAGATGTGAGTGACGGTGGCAGCAACTTTGACCTTTCATTTCACTCCTTGTCAAGAGCCTCATGAACTGGTTAGAGGGGCATTTGGTGCTTGAATAGAAGTGTGGCTCCTAGGCATTTTTTGTTGGGCTTTTTTAACCTTCATCAGGATCTGGAAGGTTACTCTGTCAGTGATACTAAAATAATGCCAAAAGTAAGTAAATTAACTTGCAGCTGGTTAGTAGGTTTAAAAAATAGGGAGGACAACCTCACTTGCACAGAGTGATGTACCAGAAAGAGGCTGTAAATTTTGGATGGTCTGTCTGGTCCTTCATCCTTCCCACGGATAAGGAAGTATGTTGGCTTTTTGTTTGGTTGATAGCCATGTTAATTTGATGTGTGTGGTTGGACTGGGGAGAAAGCAGTGTGAAGGCACAGAGACTGGGCTTTAAAACAGCATTTTGCCATTTCAGGTAATTCTCAAGGTAATCTCTCAGTCTGTACTGCTGAATCCTGATGTCCCTGATAAATGGTGTATTTATTTTACTTACAGGCAAATATGTGCAGTGAGCAATAAATGACATGGCAGCTTTCTCACTTAAATGGCACCAATTCTGGTATAAATATAAAGTGTGGGACACATTCCTGTCCTTGCGTAGGCCCCCCTGATCCTGGCACAGGCAGCTGCTGGCCCAGGCCGCCGGTGCTCCAGCTGATAAAAAGGCAGTAAAGCCCTGCCGAGCATGAGGGAATGCCTCTGCTGGGATGGCTCCACCGGTCAGCAGCTTTTATCCTCCCTGCAAAATGCTCTGTTAAGTTTATAAAAGATTAAAAGGAGAAGCAGCACTGTGCTGCACATAGATTTGCTTTCTTGTCAGCTAAATATGTTGTCTCCACCTGACTGACCATGGTACTTTCATTCTTTTACTGAGCTGCTCTTATTCTTAGAACTTGTGTCTAATTTATTTTTTTCCCCTTTTTTTGATGAGGGAATGCCTAAGATCTTGCCAATGTGCTACACATATTGCCTCATTCTTTAAGTTTTCATACAATTTAGTCTTATTTGACATGGACTTTCCTCAAAAAATAATTGGTATTCATGTTTTTGTTTTATCTCCTACAAGCTGCACTAATATTTTGCATCTCCCCTGGGATTCCAGTGTCATAATGTTCAACACTATTAATTTTTTTTATTTAGCGTCAAACAAGTAACAAACCCTCATTTGCCTTGTAAAATATTCTTTATTTTCTAAATATTTAAAGAACTAATGTTCATCAGCAGTCATTAATTCTGCCATACAAACTTATTCATTAGTTTTGTGTATTGTTGATGTGTACATCTATTCTATGCCTGGGGAGATAAGCTGGTCTAAACCAAAATTATTTTCTAATGGAGGAAACCCTGGGACTGACAGTGAAACTCAAGTTCTTCCCAGTGCTTTAGGGTGTAAATAAACACTGTGCCTCACAACAGACGTCACAGTAAATAGCAAGGCCAGTAGAAATACACATCTGTTTACAAAGGGGATACTTTCTCTCCTTTTTATATACAACACATCTAGAGGAAGAAGGCAAAGCTCGTTCATGGTATGAAAGGAAATGTTTTCACTATGTAAGTTATTTGTTCTTTTGCTTCATATGAAAACTGCTTGAAAGAGGGTATAATAAAGTAGTGCCTAAGGCAAATCTAACTCTCATTGATTATCTCTACTGCCTGTATTTTTGCTCACATATTGCTTAATGCATTAATACCGTACTTAATACACTAGCTTTTTAATATTGCAAAAAATTATTTATAGGTTGACACATGCTACAGTGATTTGATGCTCCTAACCCTAGCACATTATAACAGAATCATAGAATGGTTTGGGTTGGAAGGGACCATAAGGATCATCTTGTTCCAACCCCTGTGCTGTGGGCAGGGACACTATCCCCTAGACCAGGTTGCTCATAGTCCTGTTCAACCTGGCCTTGATTATTATATCAGATTTTATTATATCATATGATTATAATACCAGATAACAGGTTAGTGGGAAAGAATATTTTGCTTTAGGAAAAAGAGTTTTTCTCTATAAATTCTAATGTCTACTAGGGAGACATTAGAATAGAGGAAATTCTATGTATGGAATGTATGTAGAAAATAATACAGAATATGGAGAATAATATTTTTTCCCTACAAATTTAAATGTATGTTAAAGGGCTATTAACTTCACATCTTAATATTTCACATACTGTGACAGATCTCCTATTCATAAAGCCATTTACAATGAGTTCTTCACACATTGTGTTCATATCTGAAGGACATCAAGGGCATTCTCGGGTCACATAGGCTATTTAAGACACAGGCTTGCCTTCAGTAGTCTTGGATAATTGTCAGGATAATGTATAATAGACTGTCCATCAAAGGCACTAGTCAGTGTTGCTTTCTGCAAATACTTTCCTGATCACCTACACTATTATGGTGTCTTGTAAAATACATATGTATATATAAATATATATACACATCTGTTGAAGTGTATCTGTTGCTCAAAGTTCTTTTTCTTCTGTAATATATGAAAACCTTTTCTGACAAGGTTGATAAACTTCATTCAAAAATCAAGAGGACTGTACCTAATCAGATTCTATCCCATTTTTCCCAGAAGTAACAGATGGTTTTTTGCTCTGTGCATCTTCTTCCTACATCTGTGTCTGGTTTTAATTATGAACAGTTGAATATAGCAATAGTTTCATGCCAGTTATTGTCATAATGAAAAATAAGAAACAATATAGGAATATTTCCCCCCACAATATAAACTATGTTTATAGTTTATAAACTATGTTTATAGTTCCCATTGCTAGCAAAGGGAACATGATAATTAAAACTTCCAGGTTATCTGCAGTTTCTTGTAGTTACATTTGAACTCTAGGTGGTCATCCAGTTGGCAGGGAGCAGCTGAGGGAGCTGGGGTGGTTCATCCTGGAGAAAAGGAGGATCAGGGGACACCTGAAAAAAATTTCTTATTGAAAAAATTAAATTAATCTTTAAAAAAAGGAAAAGTGAAATGGTTATCACATGAAATACGTCTGCTCTCTCAGGCAAGAACTGTAATTTTTTTCTGCATCTACTAATTGTGGAAGAATAATGCTCACCCAGATCTATCTTCTCCTGATTTAGAAAAAAGCTTTCAGAAAATTAAGTGACCATTTGATCTGAGATGATATTTTCAATTACAAGGTATTAAGATTTTTTTGTTTGTTTCTGGTTTGTTGGTTTTTTTTAATTGAAGTTGTTTTGTAACTGATCTAGGTTACATCAAATTTACATACACTGTTTATCAAATTTTTCCTTTTCTTGCAGGCAAAGCTTATCTATGTGTACATTCAAGAAAAGCAATGCAAGTGACTTAATGTCCAGTGGGGGATGGCAAATGACTCATGACATTAAATCAACAAATGAGGAATACCAGGCAGGTCATGACCAAAAACTGACAAATGCAGAACTGGGTCAGAGTCGAATACCTTTTTTGTAGTTTTGGTTTTAATGTACATGTACTTTTAGACCGATGAGTTAAGAACTGCTCTTCTGCTTGATTGTCTGTGAAAATATATGCAGCAACATCTGTACTACTTCATCTGGTAACTCAACAGTTTGATTACATTGTTTAATGCCTTTGTTCTTCTTTACTTCTCGAAGTGATCTGTTGGTGGTGTATAATTGGAATTAAATTTCTCTAGAAGATGTACATAAAACCAGAGAGGATTCTGAAGATGTTCTTGCATCTTGGGTTAAATATTTGTATATGCCTGAGCATGCAGGTGTTTAATATGCATGACATATTTGTTCTGGGGTTGTCCAATCTGCCAGGATGGCCACTAAAAGCAATGAGGCTGGAACTGCTTTGTGTCAGACCACTAAAACACAGATTCCTCTGGTCGGTATGGGAGATAACAAGGCTTGACTCAGACAAGAATTCTGGGTTTGTAGATGAAGAGGGATCTGCTCCTTGCTGGTCCTTGCAAGAAGTGATGACTTAGTTACGACAGTCCAAACCAGATGTGAAATTTGCTGTCTAAAACAAAAAAAGAAGTCACAGTGATATGCCTGGGAGCAAGAAGTCATCTGAGTTATGCTGACCTCAAGCTGGCTTTGTCTCTATGAAGAGGAAGCAAAAAAGAAGCCAACTTTTTAGAAACTGTTCTCTTGTCCTGCTGAAGAATTAGTGAGTTGACTAAGCAAATCTAGATTAAGGCAGAAAACTTGGAGCATCAGCTTTAGGCCTTAAACTGAGAAGGGCATCAGAATCTGCGAAAATTAATCCCTAGCTTTCTTCATAATTTCTGTGCAGAAACAGGCATCCCCTCTTCCTACTTCATAACAAACCTGGTATATTTTCCTTCCAATACAGTATTCTGTCATATGTTAGGAGTCAATGAGTCTGTGCCTTGAATTCTTATTGGTAATAACAGTGGCTTATGTAGTTTTCACTCAAGAATTTCCTGGTATTGAAAGATTAATTCTAACATCTTGATTTCTGAAGACCTCTTTCTACTCTGAAATGGTCTGGAATGGTCCCCAGGACTTCAGTAGAGCAGTGATGCTGTTTAGAATGAAGACTATGTTTTCACAGGTGTGCTGTATCTAGCATTGCTTGACTGCCGAAACACTCAATTTCATTTTTTTCTGCCTGAGACAACCATCAATGTACGCAATGAATAAGACAAAGTTATGAAAATAAAATGGTGCAAGATGACAAATGAGTCACAGAAGCTCAGCTGCCCATTACAAATGAAGTGCTTTCAAAATAGTGGGGAGAACCAGCAGGCTTTGTAACTTGCCTCATAAGCCATTACTGGTTTTATATGACATTTTTTGTGCTTAAGTGATTTGCTATGCACGTTACAGATTAGATGTGACAAACCACAAAATTTGGCAGTGCATGTGTGACCCAGCTCTCAAAGGAAGGCTTGCTGTCAAGCAGCCTCAATTTGCTGCGCGTGCTTTCCATCCACAGCAGTCATTTCAAGTTGGCTCTTTACAAATGGAGTTAACAAAATATAAATTCAGAGAACAGTTTTGTTGTTGAAAGCAGCTATTGTGCTATGCTAGAAAACAGAATAACTCAAGCCACTCTGGGGCACAAGACTGCACTGTATGAAAAGCTAGAATCTAAATAAATGCATTCTGTCACCCCAAGGACAAAGTCACTATGCTGCTTATATGGACTGCAGGCTTGAGTAGGATATCAGTACAGGCATCAAACATGTGCCATATAAAAATGATTTTTTTGTTCTTGGTGGGCAATTAGGTAGTTCAAACCTTGTATTTGCCTGAGCTTTTGAAAAGGTGATCAGCCTTACTCAACAATTTACCAACTGTCAAATTGTCAGTTTTCTATCCACATAAATATGAGATGATTTTCAATAGTTCTTTCTAAAATGCTACACTTCAGGTGCTGATTAATAGGCTGCTTTTTCACAAAAGAACTTCTGAAAAAGGAAGGATGCTGTCTCTTTTGTAGTGAACATGGTGTCTCAGAATTCAGTAGAAAATGCAGGTTTATGTGATAGAGGATAAGGAATGTCCTCATGCTAGAGTTGATCTTTGCATAATTGTCACCAAGTATGAAAGGGAAGTCATTTATCGTGAACTAGATAAATGTTTCTGGACTTTTTGCTGCCTTGATTTTAGCATGGTTAATTTGAGTATTGTTAGTCAAATTTAAGACTAGGACAAGAATAGGAGTAAGAAAATAAAATGGCTTTAGTGTCTTTGATTGCCAAGCTACCAACCTGCAGTAGGGAAAGAGTAAGGCAATACCTATACTGTAAATAAAGAATCCGTCAAGTATTATTCTAGTAGTAAAATGCTTCAACATATGTGGAAGTTCCTAGCTTTTTCGAAATGGTTTCATAGAACCACATAGTGTTATAGCAGTATTTTAGGGCTGTCATCTCTCTCTTAGTTCCTTCTTTTGTCATACCTGCGTCAGAATAGAGTTTACACGTGTGATGGGATTGACTAGACCCAGAATGTGTAGCTATTTGTCAAATGTTAAGACCAATTCTAATCTGATCTTCTTAAAACCAAAACACTGATGTTGCACCGGTTGTATGCAGTGAAACAGACATAAAAATCCAAGAAAATAACAAAAGTTTATGAAAGCAACTTTGCTTCTCTCAGGGAAAATAATTCTAATATGTCTTTCTGTGTATTTATAAGAATAGGATAGAAATCTTTGGCAGGTTCAGAGAAACAAAGATTTAATTAGGTTGTTCTGTGCATTTCAGATTTTCTAGTGGTTTTTAAACTCAGAAAGCAGAAGAAATTAACCCAGTATAGGGACACACTTTTGGTTAATTTGGGAGCCTGTTCACCAATAGTTATTTAGAACATAAGTTCTAAACTTTAAAAAAGAGATTTTTCTTTTCTGCATACTGTGACATAAAATCTAATTCTATAATTTAAATTATACATGTCAAAAGGTTTGTAGTAACTGACAAAGGGAAGTGATGTGTGGAAGTAAAGAAGGAAATGTAGAGTTATGGAGAAGATGAAAGAGAGAAAGACTTCTTTGTGAATTTTTAATATCATGTGCTACATTTCAGCTCAGTTCTTATATGTGAGTTTTTTTTGAAAATGTCACCTTAACGTGACACTGCTTTCTTTTAAATATGTGTTTTAATCCTGTCCCAGCTGCCATTAGTCAGCCCTTATGAAGTTGTTAGTTCTTTATACACTGGAGCCCTTTCTCAGCAATTATTTTAGCCACGAGTCTTGTGCAGCACTTTCACTCAAGAGTGGAACCTTGCAGATGCAGCTCCAAGGGCTGTGAAGGAAAAAAAGAACCTTTTGCTCTGCTATTTGACCATAGGAAACAAGGAGGTTCACCCCCGGCTTTGACTGGGAAAAGCATGCTGAAGCAGCAAAACTTGGAGCTACCCTCCTAAACTGCTGAAACTTGAAAAGCAGTGTGTGCATGGCAGTGATGACCAAGCCCAGTTGGTTTGCTGCATGACTGCCTGTGCTGATTTCCAGCTGATGGCAACATGGGGTTGCAGGACATTTTCAGTTAGCATAAGAAGGATGCTCCTCCTTCTTTACACCAAGGTGATGAACTTCCTTCTGCTGCCTGAGTGGAGAACTTCACTGGGCTGCCATCTGTGTTCTCTCTGATCTGCACCAGCCTGTTGTCAAGGTCTGGACGGTGCCAGAAGAAGGAAAGCTGCTTCTGCTGCCAGGAGTGTAGACAGCACAGACATGGACAGGAGGAATGCTCTCTGTGTTAGAGATACAGCTGGCATAGCTCAGTAATAGAGCAAGGTCCTATGTTGCACAGAGGGCAGGATACTTCTAGTGATAAGGTACCTGGAAATGTTTGTTTTCTTTGTAGATTGGGAAAATCTGATATTTTTATTATTGCTGTCTCGTCTAGCTGGACATCATGATTGAAAACAATGTGTCAAGGCTCCAGTGGTCTATCTACACTAGTGCTACCACTAGTGCTTCTCTTTCTGGGCATGAGGGGGTCAGCAAAGGTGGCTGCCTTTAGCAGGAAAGCTAGATCATAAAAGGATATACAGATCAGATTTATTAGAATTTTGTCTTCTAAAACTTTACATTTTGTGGATTCTTATACCAGTCTGCTAATACGTTTCCCCATTTATTTTATGAATCGCTTAGTGTTTGTTTTTTTAGGCAACATTTGTAAACAAGAAGTGTTCAGAGCAGTGAAACAACTAATATAACAAAAAGAGGTTGTAAAACAAATAAATCTGGATAAAGGAAAAAAAAAATCAATGGGGGTGTGTGTGGGGGGGTCCCTTTTGCTACAAATATATACTGGGTTGTATAATAGAGTTCTGTTCAGATGAAGCACTATTCATGTTATGAATAGCCTTTTCAAGCAAATATGGCTCTCTGGCATGAGCATCGAGAATTGCTATGGCTGTCAGCATCTGTTCTTTTATTCTCAGAACAATTTTTCCATCTAACATTAGAGGCCAGAAGGATTTTTAACTATGGTGTAGCATTACAGTATAATTTTCCTACTACAGTCAGTCTGGCAATGAAACTTTTTTCAATAATAAAGTGAAGAAAGTAAGGTTGTTTGGGTGAATCCAATGCAACAAAGCTCTTCCTCCACAACACTGTTAGCAGTGAAAGCATTCTTTTTGTAGACTGACACACAGATTTTATGTAAATAAGGGGCAGTTCCTTCAGAACAGATGTTTAATACGTAATGAAACTATTTTCATTTATCACCCAGAAAAAGAATATTTTATTCTAAATAATTGCCTGACTGTGATTGACTTTTAAAATGCAGAAGTCTGTGAGCAACACTTAAAAGAAGAAGCCCTCTTTGTATGCCCCTTTTAAACAAGTGCATACATAATTTGTTCTTGGTTTCTAGCGCAGTCTCTTCCAGCTTCTGTGTGAGCTTCACCAAGGAAGTGTTTGGAAGCTGATGCTGGCCAGCTCTGCTCTGCTATAAAGATTTGCAGTGTCTGGTTGCAGCACCCCATGCAGGAGGCAGATTTTGCAGTCGAAGCTAGCACAGCCCTGAGCAGTAAAGGTGCAGTATCTATTTTTACTGCTTCGGTACAATGACCGACAGCAAGGAGGGGAAAGCTCTGCAGGGCATATCCAGAGCTATTGGCTGAGGTGGGTGTCCAGATTGAGAGGTTCTTTTCCTCCCTCCTCAGTAGTGGGAGGCTGAGATCTGTTCTTTGTGTCCAGCCAGGGAGGTAAGTGAGATGCAAAGTGGTTGAGATGGCAGCAAGTGCATTTGCTCTATCCCTGGTAGCACTTGTGCCGCTGCAAGGAATCTGTGCTAGTGCAGCAGTCCTTGGCACAAGCCTCCTGCCCTCCTTTTGGTCTGGTGTGGATTACACCTGCCTCCAGCTTTGTCTCCAAATCATGGATATTTCTGGTGTCTGTCGCTGAGGCATCCTAGCAACTGTGACAAAAATAAAGGTGGGTGACTGCAAAGCTTTGCTAGAAAGTAGAAGAATTCAGAGAGGTTATAAAACCTTGTTCACTGTAACACTCTCTGTCAGCTGAAATTCCTGAAGTTCCAGCAAGCCACGGGCACAGAGCTGCCAGCTGCCCCAGTAGAGAGGAAGGATGTTGAAATAACCACCCACAACCCAATGGGAGAGGTAAATTTATAGTTTTATTAACCAAATTGCATTTCCTCTGCAGAATATTTAGTAGCATCAGTGACAGTTCAAAAAACTCCAAATGTTTCACTGATTTATTATTATCATTATTATTTAAACATTTATTTTAGCAGAATAAGTCAATTTTCAGCCTTTCATAGCAGTTGCCCTGTGTACTTTCCTTTAGTCCCAGCTTACCCAGTGCTTTGCTAAAGTGATATATAATGGCACTTGAGGCAGAAGAAGCATTTGGTCAGTCTGCCTCTAACTGTTGTTGCACTGCATATACTTTCTGTTTTGAAAAATGGTAATCCTTTGTATTACACAATCCTCTTAAAAAAATAATCCTGATGTTATATAATGATAAGTAATGTGTCCTTAATATATTATCGTGGGTGGGAATGTTTCATCACGAGTACTTTTATCTGCATAACTATCTGAGAAAATGGGGGGGGAAAACATAAAAATAAGACTCATACAATGTCATTAGGCAGCCAGTGGCTCAATCAGGACATGAGAGCCCTTTTCTAGACCACAGGTTTCATATAGTTTCAGATCCTCCTGCTAAATATTGCTGCATATTGCTGTGCCTCCCTTTCCATAAGCAGTGATGTTTTCATCAGAGTTCACATCTCTGCTGTGGAAGAGTTTTCCATAAAGTGCTCAATAAGTTTAATAATTAAGAGGCAATGTCTGCACTTAGATTATGTCTATTTCCAAACCTGGAACTGTTCTTGAATCAACTTCTTGCTATTTCTTATGCTTGTGGGATGCTAGGATGTACCAACTCTGTAACTAACACCATCTGTGCATAAAAAAGATTTTTGAATGCATGATAGAACAACTAAAACAAAACCTTAAAGGAGTATTTTGGAGTTCTTAAAATTTTGTTTATCAAAGTGTCAGAATGATGCTCTACGAGAATATTAAACCACTGAAAATTTATAAAAGCTTTAAAATCTACTTAAAGTATACAAACATGCAGCAGAAGTATTGTATCTTGTTCTGTGCTAATCATTCTTCTTGACTTTTCTTTGCCTTTGATTTTGCACTATGTTCTTGTGCACACAAACAGTCCCAAGTAGGAAATCCTTTATTTAAACAAATGCTGTGTTGTGTTTTTGTCTGTTGGATTAGTAAAAGCAGATTATTTTCTGCTCGTTAGGGAAGTTTGTCTTTGTAAAAATTATGAAGTCATTATTGTCTTATATAAAGACATATCTGATTTTTACCCAGATGTGAAATGTATTTACTAGAGTGATGGGTTCTCACCAAGATAATAAATATATACAGAATGTCATGCTACCTGGTGGTATCAGGCTGTTAGTTTCAATTAACAGCAACTGCAAAAGCAGTCATCATTTCTGTCTACATTGTGTAGGATACAGGTCTGGAAGCTCACAGGTTAAGTGATTCAGAGGTGCTATTATACTGGATGCATGGGACTCTGTTTATACTTTGAAACGTTTTAGAGTTGCAGTGTTGTTCCCTTTTCTGAAAGCAGAAACTTGTAACAGTAAGGATTACATAAAGATCAGTCCAGAAATCTATTCAGTTTAAAGAAGTTATCCTTTATCTGTAGAAAATGCGGAATATAAACAAAACAACCTATTGGGCCATAATCCAAGGTCCTGATCTGAAGATTGTTTGCATGCTCACAAACAATTAACATTGTTTTTTCATTCCCCAAATGTCTGCCTTCAGTTAAAGAATAATGTTGGGAAAGGGAGATGCAGTTTGTGCAGCCGAGCATCCTGAGCAGTCAAGCTATCTAAGTGTCTTCTATAATCTAATTATAATAAGTTGTTGGGAGACTAACTGGAGGCCCTAGCAAAGCTCATCTGCAAATCCTACTTGGTAACAGTCTTTGGAGGGCTTCGTATTCCTGCTTGCAGGATCCAGGTTATGCACTTCTCTGGAAAGTCTCGCCCGAAGCGTCATTCTTCCCATGTTCCTCTTACCTCCCTTCTGTCCCAGAGCAGTTATGAAACCCCACCTGCTGCCGGCTCTCACTGATAGTAGAGAGGGACAGGTCCAGCCTTCCACCTCTCCCGCGATGGAGGACCAGGCTAACACAGCAGTAGTAACCCTCGGGGTCCTTCACAAGTCTGCAAACACAGCTCTGGGGCACTGAGATCCTTACAGCCAGCCAGTTGCCAGGGTGTGATTTGGAGATTGGAGAGCTTCAGTCAATTTTATTTGGAGTAGGTGGTTCCAACACCTACTGACAGCCCAGTCCTGGAAAAGTCTGTGCTCTGCTGATGATAAGATCTCACAAATTTTAAGATTTCTGCAATATGTGGTCTTATGGTCTCTTTGTAGGTCAGGTGAACAGGCTCTGGTTTCAGAAGTTTGTCTGTCGGTTTGAAATGCTTTGTGGAAGGAAAAAGTCTTAAGATCTCAGTAAACTTGAAAACACACAGAGAAAAATAATGCTTGCTCTAGTGGTTTCTCTGACAAGTAAAGGGGAAATCCTTTGTGAAGAAGAATGATCTGGTGTGGTTGTGTTTACTTGCTGGGTGTCAGGGGCCAGTAACCCAGTCTGAATTTTTCTTTAGATCTGACATTCCACACAGATGCTTCAATGAGTTTGTCTGGCTCTTTTTGAGTTCACTTTGATCAACTTTTATTATTCTATCAATGCCTTCCCTCCCATCTACTAGACTAGCATTTATTTTTAATACATGACATAGTTTATTTGTTATAGCTTGAATAGCAGTCACTTCTAGAAACCATCTTCCTGTTGGAAGCAGCACAAGGTCTTTGCGTGCTGTGCCATGACAAAGCTGTGCCTGCTGAGGGGTTCTGTCGCTGAGAGAACTGACAATATTCCACACCTTGGGATCATAATGTCAGACTTAATGTGACTGACTTTTGCTGGTGGCGATCTGTCATACTTAATATGTGAAGGCCTCCTCTTTCCTGGCAGCCATTCAGCTTCTGGAAAACAGGCCAAAGTGATGGATCCACTCTACAGTTGCCCTTGGCTTTGGATGAAGCGAGCTTTCAAATGTTCATTCTTGTTGATTTTGACCTGCAGCTGGACACTGCTAAGAGTCAGCCTACAAAATGTACCACAAATATCTGCAGGTGCTGTTTCCAAATCACTGTATTTCCAGGTCACACCGTACTGTTCTGATTTACAGTTTCTCAGCTTGGTGCACTGCCTCATGTTCTGGGACACTGTGTTGGGAGCAGCATGCTGAGAGTGTAGCTCCTCACAAAAAAACTGTGAGGATCATCCAAGCTTGTCCTATAAACTGAAACAGATTTTTCCATCCAAGTGCGAGAGCCTGTTCTGTATTCAAGTGCCTCCATTGCCTCTCCTATGGTGTGTTGACCCTGTCTGGATGCTGGACACCAGGTGGCCACCAAAGCTGCTCTGTCTCTCCCTTCCTTGTATGGATAGGGGGCAGAAAATACAATAAAGGCTCATGGGTTAAGAGAGGGGCAGGGAGACATCATTCATCAGTTACTGTCGTGGGCAAAACAGACTTGGCTTTGTAAAAATTAACTTAATTCATTACCAATCAAATCAGAGTAAGATAGTGAGAAAATAAAAGCTGAATGTTAAAACACTTTCTCCTCACTCCTCCATTCTTCTGGGGCTTAATTCCTCTCCTTTCCTGAATTCTTTACCTCCTTCCCTCCAGAAGCACAGGGGAACACAGAATGGGGGCTCCAGTCAGTTTACCACTTGTCAACTCTGTCACTCCTGCCTTGTCAGGAACAGGACTCTTCACACTCCTTCTCTCAAATTCCTCATGCCCCACATTGGGTGCAAAAAGGACTGTGGTGGCTTGACACTGGCTGAATGCCTTGTCCTCACCAAAATGCTCTATCAGTCCCATCCTCAGCAGGACCTGGGAAGGGAGAAAATAAGATGGAAAAATGCTGGAGAATCCAGGAGAGGCTGGGGAGTCCAGGAGAGGTCACAGCAATGGTATGATCCATGCCAGCCATTCGCTTGGGAAGTCATTGCTGGGGATAGATAGGCGTTGAGCTGACCAAAACACCACGCAAAGGTCATCTCCTCTTGAGGAGAAGTGCTTACTACTTTTGTTGGTCTGGCTAGGAAATGCTTGAACTTTCATAGCATCTTCTTCTAAAAGTTATTGCTTTTAATTAAATTGCTTCAGTTAAGCTGTCAGGCATCCTGGGAGTTAAGTAATTAAATTGCATTTAGCTGTTCAGGTAAATGTTAGTAAGCTTTATATTCTTTAATGTAGCTTTTTGATCCTGGAACTTTTAGAACTGAAAGGTTGGAGTCAAAAGCCTGAATTGTCACCTTTTGGGGGAAGATTTCTTGAGTCGGATGATTGCATCCGCGACCTGTTGTACCTTTGAGCATCTGAGAGGAGGGTGTCCCTCTCTGTCTGCCACGCTATCATTCTGTGAGGGTAAGACAGACCATTAAGGATTGGCTTTGCAAAGATACAAAACGTATTAACTTCTAGGGTATTCCTAAAATTGACTCTTTAAATAAAAGCCAGTGTAGGTTTTGAAGAATACAAGTAAATTAGAGGTGTCAAAAAAGACACAACTGGATATGGAATTGCTTTCTGTTCAGGCTCTGTGTGAAGTGTATTAGGACATTAGCTGTTGGAGTAAAAAATGCTCCAGCTCCACTGTGCCAGGTAGAATGGTTAATGAAATTTTGACTTAGAAACAGCTATTATTTTTGTCTTCCAGATATAAAAAACTGTGGAAGTTTTATGTTTTTTGGAAAGAAAAAGTGTCTTGGGGTGACTGTATGATACTGGTTTATCTCATATCGCCTGCCTTATACTAAACATGAATTCCGTGCCTCTGATTTGATTTCAGAAGAAATGTGGGAAAAAGATACCCGGTTCACGCTCTGAGAGTGCAGCCATACAGGTAATAGATTTGACATTGGATACAGCTGGAAGGTGAAAATGAAAGACGGGAGTCAGCTCTCCATGACTTGCATAGAACTGGCAAACTTTTGGTTTTGTATTTTCAGCAGCACTGATAAAATTTATGAAAGCTTAGAACAGGCAAATGTTACCAATTCAAATAGCTAAATGAGATATTTTTACCTGGAATTTGTAAAAAAACATGAGAATGCATCTGGTTTTTAGCCAACCAATATTAAGTAATTACTGCATTAAAGACAGAAGGTTTGTCTTTTTTTGCTGCAAGTTCCTTCTCCAATTATATCTGTTTAACATAATTTGATAGACAACAAGTTAGTATTTGCACATGAAAACATCTAAGATGTAGGAAGCGTTTATTTAATACCTTCCCCTCCAGTAAAGGCTTTTCTAAGCTTTTAGAATCTCAGTATGTTTTAATTTAAGCCACTTGTGGAATCCTTCTCACATCTGTTTCTCAAGATATTTTTTAAACTTTTACAAACTGCTAGAAATACACAACATGATTTTATAGGTCTGCCTGGGAAGCAGAGGGGAGCACTGTGGTGCTCCCACTAGGTGAGGCAGAATCATGTCACGTTTTCAAGAACTAGCATGCTCAGGTTTTTTTTCTGTGAGAAAGGACAATTTTCCAAAAGCCTGTGGGAACCTGTGGAGAGCCAACCCATCTGGAGCAGGCTAGCCTAGGAGGTACCACCTCTTACGGCTCCCCTTGATTTATAATCCTGGCAAGTGTTGCAAGAGCCTGTTCTTGGGAAACACTGACTTTTTTGACTCGAGGTTGATGGGATCAGTGCCTGCAGAGCTGGAAGCAGGGGAGCACCCCTGTGTGACATGGCCCAGTTGTCTGCCTGCGCTCCGTCAGTTGTCTGCTGGGAGGAAGGTGCGAAAGGAGCCTGTGAGATCAGCAGGGAGTCTAGGACTGCCACTCAGAGACAAGATTTAAATGCGGCTGGGTGAGTCTGGAAATATTTAGTGCTGAAATGCTTAAAAATATTTAGTTTGAAAATAGTTACAAGTAAGTGACCTTTGCTTCTGCTTGTACATAGGATTTTTCTCACAATTCTGGAACTGCTGTTGGAACAGTGATTCTGCCTTTGACCAGGTCTGTTAGTGCCTGGATGGAAATGATGTGTTGTGCACCTTTGCTGTTGAAGTTACTATTCTGTGCAGGGTTCAGTTCTGAACTTGCATTGCACCAAGTGCCCTGGGAGGAGTAATGAAGCAGAAACACAGTTCTGGATTTTGTGTGCCCCCCAGTCCTAAGAGGTAAAATGTAATGGACATAGAGAGCCTATTAACACGAGAATGTGCTGCAGGAAGATTCAGACCTATGGGGAGTGTGAGATTTTTCCTTTCCGTGCATTTCTCCTTTTCTGGATGTTTCCTTAAGATGTCTCCATTGACTGTCAACAGATGTGTATGATGGAGTTTTGTTGCCTTTTTTCTATAAGAAATATCATGATTCAATCTACTTATGCAGATCACACTGTAATTGGTTCTGAAGGTTCTCTGAACTTTGCCTTGTCACAATGCTTGCCCAGTTTCTGATCCTTAAGTTGAACTTTAATATTCCTTTGATGTCAGATTCTTATTCTTTTAAGAGTTTCTGTTTCCAGACAAGTTTCTCATAATTCAGACTACTCTGTAGAACTTCTGGGAGTAAAGTTGGCTTTTTTTTTTAAAACAACTGACAATATTTTTTCTCCCTTTTTAAGCTGTAAGTAAATGTTTCACTTAACAGTAATTTATTCATGATTATTCTAATTTATTATCTAACATTCCTGAATGGTATATATCTGTCTATGAAGGGCAAGAGAGTGATAAAAACACTGAATTATTTTTTAAGAATCCTTATTAGAAAAATAAAAAATACAGATGATTTTTTTAATGTAGTGATGATTCTCCATACGGTGTTAGAATGAGGGATAATGGCTTTAAAGTGAAAGAGAGTAGGTTTAGATTGGATAAGAGGGAGAAATTCTTAACTATGAGGGTGGTGAGGCACTGAAACAGGTTGCCCAGAGAAGTTGTGGATGCCTCTTCCCTGTTCCGGGCTTTGATGGGGTTTTGAGCAACCTGGTCTAGTGGAAGGTGTCCCTGCCCAGAGCAACGAGGTTGGAACTCGATGATCTTTAAGGTCCCTTCCAACCCATACTGTTCTATGATTCTATGATTCTGTTAAACTGGTCACTCAAAAACATTACTTTTTTTAAAGTACAATGTTATTGATTTTGTAAACATAATGTTTCAAACACCACCTATATGAAAAGAGTCAACAGTATGTGACATCTCATGGCACAACAGCCCTGATCACTTCCACTTCTGTTTCAGGCTCTCCACGAGATTCCCTTTGCTTCATCATGCTAAAAAAAATAACAGGATCAAATTGGCTTCAGTCTTGTTTTGCCATTTTAATTTGCAAATAATATTACGACTAAGAGAGGAAAATGGGTTTGAAGGTGACAGCATTTCAAAACTGCTTAAATCCCTTACTTTAAAATCACTCTTGTCTCTTTAGGGTCTGAAATTTTTTGGGTGGGAGGATGTTGGGTTATTGACTTTCAATAAACCATAAACTATTTCATAAATTACTTTCACAAGTGTAATACAATGCCAAATGATTAGCATTTAAAATACTAATCATCTTCAGTTATGAAAAATTGTGGCAGTAGTTGGGAGAAAATCTAAAAATTGAGATTTAAGTGAAAACCGTGAAATGGATAGAATACAGTGCAATACTGTAAAAAGAAAAATCAAACACTAATTTAAATATGTCTTCATTTTACTGCTACTATGTAATTTCAGGGTAGAGTTATCAGTATCTTTGTATGAAATGTGGCTGGACCATTACTAAAAGTCTCTCTTATTTTAAAATTCTGGGAGCATAATGTTTTTTTTGGGAATAATCATAACATGAGCAGCTCCCCCTCTCCTCTCTCCCTCAAATTGCTTGTACATGGTCTAAATAAAATTCAGGTTCCACTAAAGATACTTCTTTTAATTTCAAAGAGGGGAAGAAATATTCTTGGTATTTTCCTCTGACAGGGAATATTTAGATATCAAAGAGAGCAGAGCATTTGAGCCCTTTTAAATTATTCAGGACTGCCATATATTTTACATGAGAAGATATTCTTGTATATCTTGATTAAGCACAGGAAACTGGTCTAATATAGTATGCGTTCATTTGTAGAACTCCAGATCCTAAGAAAAGAGTGTGGTGTGTATATATGATTATATGTATATATACACATTTATATGGGTTATAAATTAATATATATTTTATTTATATGATGTAATTATTGAGGGGGAACTGGAAACCATTAGTTTCCATGTTAACAAGCTGTATTTTCTAGTATCATAAACATCAGCTAAGCTATTTGAACAGGGTCAAGAATTGGACTCAATAATCCTGATTGGTCCCTTCCAACTCAGCATATTCTGTGATTCTATGTGAAGACAGCTGTCTGCAGAGAAATATGATGTTCAAATGTAAAACTAGCAGGAAAAATAGCTGTTAGCTATTTTAATTTCAAAAAAGTTTATGGAAGTATCTCTGTTTAACTTGGTTTCAACTTTTTCCCTCGAGGAAAACAGCTTGAGTCAGGCTTTATCTGTCTTGTTGAGGAAAATTCAGTTGGTTTTAATCTTTAGCAGTGAAGCAAAAATTATAATAAATGTTTAATCCTAGTGCATAAAAGCCCTGAATTAAAATATAAAATATGATAACAGAAAATTAATATAATTAACAGTTTTATGTGTTTGTTGATGACATACAGATGTTCCACATAAGTAGGCATATGTTAGGCAACAGTAGGCATATTCATTATGAGACACTTCACCAGTGTCTACAGACTCATGACACTATGTTAACTGTTTGAAATTTGTGACCTGTAACAGGAACTAGAAATATTTATTTAAATAAAAAAGGTACTGTAAAGAAAAGTCAGATTATTCCTCAAAACTCAGCTTTTTTTTTTTTTTCTTTTTTCTTCTTTTTAATCCTTGGGGGAAATTCAGTAGTACTTTAATTCATAAAGACCTGACATTTATTTTTTTAATTTCTGAAAAACTCACATATCAGTTATTTTAGACATTATCAATATCAAAAAAGGTGCACTTGTACAAATAAGCTTTTTCATGTTGCACCTCTGCAATTGATGTGGAATTGTCTGACTAAAAGTTTTAACCTCTCCACCTCCCCCCACTTCAGCACGGTTGAAGTATCATTATCTGGTAGGCTTACTAAAATCTGACTGTTATTGCCACTCATCATGGGTACACTCTAAAGTCTATCTCCAGAATAAAACAGAATAAAATAGGTGGCATCCCACTGCTATGAAAAAGAAGGGTTTCATTATGAATCATTCTCAAATCACCAAGTTAAATATAGCGTCTTTGGATTTCATCAATGTCAGAAATTTAATCCTACTGGTAGAGTGGAAAATAGAATTGATTTGCATCTAAAAATATTCAGAGTAACCTTATTTACAAAGCAGTCCAACTTGTGTAGATATATTTCTAAATGTGTGTGTGCATGCTTATATACATCTAAGCAGCTGCTACCTTATTTCTAGTATAAGCACTAAAATAAATAATCTTTAAATAGTCTACATATTTGGCTAATGAACCACAACTGACCATGGAAATCATAGGTTACTCCCTTCATCTGTTTATTGTGAGTCCACCAAAAAGAATTTGTGCCAGCTTAGTTGCCTGACTTTGTCCCCTCACTGTGAAGCACAGGATAAAGTCTCTGGAAATGGTGGCATTCCATGTGAAAGCATTGCTCACTTAACCTTTTTCCTATCTGAGTTACAGCATTTTCTCTGTAAATAAAGTAAAGCCAAATTAAATAACCTGAGACAACTGCATGCATTACTCCTTAGCAGAATATTTCTTGAGAAAATATCACTGCCTTACTCCAGAACATACAATTTTCTTTCATAAGCTGTGATCCTTTGTTGAAATGTGGGTCCCTGTGTGCACATTTTAAAAGAAGTATTTTACCAGAAGTGTGGTACAGTAGTTGTCCAGTTCAGGAAACCTGAAATCCACACATTGCTGACAGTCAATGAGATATTGTATTACAACAGGAAGAGATTTTTCTCAGTGCTTTGTCAATACTTTGAACGTGACAAAACCTGAAAAATGTGTTTTCCTTTCCCTGTACCTTCAGGTGAATTACTGTCCATCTCCTTCTAGTCAAACATCAGCAAGAAAATGTGCTGCTTGCCAGTGTTTGTTTCTGTTCACCTTGAATATTTCTTCACAAATTGATTTTCTTTTTTCTGCAGAGAGGAAAAAACCTCTCACCCAACCAACGGAGTTGTAGCCAGTACAAAATCTGTGCATAGTCCAGAAATGCAAAATCTTCTCACTAGGATATGTTGGATGAAATCCTGGCTTTATATAAATTGGTGGGCGTTGTGCCACTTACTTCAGTTGGAGCAGGATTTTTCTCAGCATGTGCCAATTTAAGAATACTGAAAAATTCGGACCAATTTTGGTGGACCAGATGGTTGTGTTTCAACCTCTGATGGTACAAAAGTAATTCATTTAACTTTTTGGCACAAGGGCTGTGTCTTTTCAAACTTGAAAATAATGGTTGGAATTAAAGCTTGAACTATTATCATAAAATCAGAAAACTGGACTAATGTAGCAACATAATGATGTTAAATTGGAAATTATTACATGCGTTAGAAAACAACGACAATTCATAGTGACAGTCAGGTTTTCTTTCCTAGTATCATGTTATTTGCAGTTGACAGAGAAATCAAGTCAGAAAATTGTTTTATGGGATAACTTATTTAGCATTTCCAATGCCCATTTAAAAAAAAAATAAAGAATATGTGGATCACAAAATGATCCCAATTGTTTGACTTCATGGATTTAGAAAATTATGTTTGGTACTGAAACAACACATAAGGAGTTTAAGTCAGTATTGGGTAATGCTCAGCACACACTTAAACACTTTTTATAACATGTGACAGTTTTTAATTAGATTATCTTTTCAGCATTTATTTTTAATTTCATTGCTGCCGAGGACTGGTATCTAATACAATATAATGTACAAGGGTTGTTGATTTTAAGTGTAATCTTCTTGTGAAAATAAGACACAAGTCCAACACTTGTTTCAGATTCCTTGCCAAATGCCAGAAATATAACCTTAGGAAAAGGCTATGGGGCTGTCATTGAATCGCTCTTTCCCACAGGGAAAAGAAAAGTAATTAATTTAATGCAATTAAACTTAATTAAATTTAATATTAAAAAGTTTTATGTGGTGCTGGAGAACAGAGTGAATTATAAAGTTGATTTTCAGCCACCCAGGGAAAGACAGCCCCTTCCTACCTCGGTAAAGATGCATTACTGAGAATTCTGGGGTGCCAGAAGTCAGTTTCTCTTCAGAGACTTTCTTTAGGAAAAGACTTAAAAGGAAGATTGGGTAGTTTCATCAAAAAACTCCACAGGATTATGTAGAAATCTTCCTATATAGGTTAGATTTCATACCTTTGATGTTGTTTTGTTAAAATTAAAGTCGACGTGTAGTTTATTTACACAAGGACAGACTAGCTTGAAAACAACGTAAAATGTGCTCTGCTCAGTATGTAAAAATCATAAAGGAACTGAGCCGCTAGTGATACACATCACTTAATTGGGGCATGCTTAATAACAAAATCTGCTTAATTGGGCTATCTTCCAGAGAAGCTGTTTAGGCTGAGACTGAATGGAAATGACTGCTGCTTAAAAGGAACATTATGGACAACAACGAAAAAATTCGTCTAAATGGGGGTGCATTTGGCTAGGGACATTGTATAGCAATAATTAACTGGGTATTTAAATAGATATGAAATGTAGGTCTCTTTCTCTTAAATAGAAATAGACAAATAAAGATTATGCCTTCCTGTAGCTCTGCCCTTACAATTTCTCGGATTATATAAAAGGTATCAAAAATCAATTATGGCCAGAAACTAAATAAATCCTAAACATTCCCTGTTTTCCTTTTGCTTTCCTGGCCAGCATTCATCTCCTCATAAGGCTACACCCACAGATGATTTTAGACAAGTGACAATCATCATATCTCTAAATATGATGCTTTGGTCCCTGTTATTATGTTTTAGAATGCCTTAGAGCTTTCATCCAGTTCTGCTCTGGTGGAAGCTCAGCAATTCATTTCAGTAATAACAAATATAAAATAATACATAGATGAGTGAACAAGTATCACTTCTAGTCTTGTGTTGGGTCCTGTTCAGATCTGACAGTTTTGATTCAAATCTGACGCTTTCAATCTACATAAATCTCTCTCTTGAGATGCATTTTCTAAAAGCATCTTATAAATGCATCTGTCTTGGTGACAGGTTCCTTTCCAGCTTCTTGAGGTAGTTGTTTCAGACTGTGCTGTATTCTCTGTGTTGAACACTGAGCCTTTTTTGTGTGTTACAATTTTGCCCAAAGCACTGATCTCTCTGAGCATTAACATATATCTGCATCTCTTATTTGGCAAAGTAATTCTGTGGGCCTCATCCTCATGTTAGGACACAGGATTTTGATGTCTTATACTTAATGTTTGACTTCATTCTCATCAAATGTACTACGGACTTCCAGGAATTAGAGAATTTCTGACATCTCTATATGTCAGCTGGCATGAGAGATTTCTTAAGACAGGAAAACAAAGCATGATCTGTGCCACAGCCGACTTGGGAAACACAGCACAGAGGTTCAGTGGAAGAGAGGCTGGGCAGCAGCAGTGATGTGTGTGTTGGTATTGCCTAGAACGTGGTCCAGCTTTGCCACGCTGAAGAATGCCACCTGTATCCATGATGTCCTCTGAGGTCTGGCTGCAAAAGTGATGAGATTAGAGATTAGATGTCTTTCCTTGAAGGAGAGATTGATTTGTTGTATGAAATTTTAGCATGCTTTTTGGCTTTAATATTTTCCTTCAAATAACAAAACTCAGGTTTTCTTGATTTATAGAAGGAAAGAATTCTGAAGGAGTAATGTTAGAACTCAGTTTAGATGCTACTACTTGTCCATATGAATTTTGCAACATGTTTTGGGTGTCGCAACTTTGGCCAGGGAGAACCCGCAGCTGTTTGCCACTGACTCTACAGAAAGAAAAGGGTGCGTGGGCTGGACCTGTGCACAAAGTGGAAAGAAACAGGCTCGAGGATTTAATGTCCTTTTGCTGTTCTACTATTCAACTGTCAGATGAGCTGCTTCTCGCACTTGCAGGAACCTAAGGCTCTTGGAGGGAGTGGGAAGCAATGAGCAGGAGGACATGGACTGCCATGTGTGTTTCCAGGGCTGTGTCCTTTCCAAGTCCTCCCATTTGGAGCTGGCTCCTCTGGATAGCATCATGGTATGAAGGCAGACTAGAAACAGCTACATGATACAGGATCATGTATTTTCCATGGGCTGCCTCAAGAGCCACATTTTTAGTTATATATCAGTGTGATAAATGAACTGTCCCTTTAAATGATATCTAGACAGGGTCATACTAAATGTGTCATGCTTCAAAAGGAGGTATCTGGACTTGGTAAATTAAGGACCTGATAAAAGATGCTCTGACCCCTCACCTGGAGAAAAGGAAAATGGTGGCAACATCTACTCCTAAGCAGAAGCAAGGCTTGGCCTTTGTGCAGTGGTGCTTGCAAACAGCTGAGAGCTGACCAAGCCTGAGAATGTTAAAATTTTTCATGTCATTAAAAGGTGTCATTAAGTTTTGCCTTATCTTCAATGATAGACTAATAGTATTCAAACTCCTTGCCCATAGCAGGAAGGGTTGTGTGCTGGGTGTTGACTCTACAGACACAGGTGTATGCCGTGCATGACGGCACGGTGATGCCACAGGAGTTCAGTGAGCTGCGGACGTCGCGGAAAATTACGCAAGTCTGCAGAGACGGCAGCTCATGAGAGCGAGCAGGCAGGGCCTCTGCTCTTCATCTGCAGCTGTAGTTCATCCTCTTTTGTGGTAGCTCTTGTGGGGAAAGGGGAAAAATGTGGTTAATATTAGTGTTAGTGCCAGGAGTCCCAGAGTCTGATACAATTATATAGTAAGTCTTGTAAGAAATCTAAGCCGCAGATATATTAACAATTCTATTCTCTTAAATTTGCATACCAAACAAATTTATCCCCTTCCAAAAAAATAAGAAAGATGAAGAGGACATGGAATGACAGTTTAGTTTTGTAACGATAGCTGACATCGTAGTTTATTTGCTTACATTTTAACTGATATTTCTATTTCCGCTCCTTCTTTTCTAACCATAAGAATGTTAAGAGTTGTTTCACTCTGGATGTGAAAGGCTCTGTTGCAGTCTGCTCCTGAGCAGTATTTTCAAGTGAACTGGAGACAGCAATCCCCCAAAACAGAGAGCAGCCGATATTCTACTTGACTGAAGAGTAGGGACTTCAATGACATCGAAAGACTGAGCTCTATGAAGTGAGGAAGCAAAAGCTGGCTTGTACCCATCAACAAATTTCCAGAAAGAAAACTATTAGTTTAAGGTTATTGCCTCCAATACTAGTCAGTAAAATTAGGGTCTGGTTTCATTTGGGTGATCTGAAATCTCTAACTACATCAGCTGCGTTTTTATTTTTTAGGCCAGTGTAGCTGTCAGAGAGTTGTATTTTCCTGCTCCAAGCGAATGTGGGTGTATGTGAATATGTAACACAATTAATTTCCCAGAGTGGATGACATTTCTTTTCTTTACAGTGCTGAAATAGAAGTCAATTATCACTTTAAAATAGCTTGCCTTTCTAGCCTTCAAACAAATAGAGAAGAATATAGAATTTGCATGTGATGACTGTATTCTGTGAAATTCTTTTCTCTCTTTCATGTTATTAAAGCAAATAACAGTGTGTTATAGGGAATGACATCCTGGCTTGATGTAGAGCCCCAGGGGATGGGAAGAGCCTCCTTTTGCTTGAGCCAGTTCTGCAGGAGGGGCAAAGAATCCTGTTGCTTAGCCTAGGTGGTAATGGAAGAACAGAAAAACTGTCTGAATAAGTTACTTCAAGATTCAAAGTAAGTGTCAGAACAAGACTAAACCTTAAATATTCTACAATGCAGTAAGTATGTGCAGAATATCAATTGTTTTAGTGTTAGGCAGTAAAAGGTAAAAGAATAAAGGCAGAGTGGTCAACTGCAGAAAGGTTTTCCTTGAAGCTCAGAAAAGTGTTTGGCTGCCACATGCAGAGAAGTTTCAGCCTTTTGCCTTACTATAATACTGGCATCATGAGCCACTGTTTTTCCAGTCTTGGACTGTTTGCCAATAAAATAGCCTGTGTTTATTCAGGATAGTTGGGATTACCAGCGGTTCATTTAGAGTGCTGCTCAAATTCCAGCTTTATTAAAGAATATTTATACTTGTATTTCCTCATTGATTCAATGTTTTGGGGTTTTTTTTTCCGTTTTCATATGTTTTCAATACACAACTTGCCTGGTGCTATGTAGAAATAATTTGTCATTTTGCCTTCCTTAGCCTTTGAGTTGCAGTCAGCTCCTGTGGTGGACAATTATGCCACTCATTGCTTTCATGAACTCATCTCACTCCAGCTTTGAAACTGGTCACAAGTTTTTTGCTTCTCTACCTTGTATGGGTTTTTTACAGATTCTTACAGTTTTTTCTCTTGGGGAGTGGAGGGAGAGGGAAGGAAGTTTTGTGGGTTTAGTTTTTTTCCCCATTATCAGTGGATACATTCTGGTTCTCGCTCAAGCTGCCCATTATCTTAAATTAACTTTTCTCTTATGGCATTTACAGCTCTGATGTGTTTCTATAACCTCCCTGCCATTTTCTGTTTGCTTTAGTTTTACCACACTACAGAATCTGGGGTTTCTGTGCCGTTGTCCCACTGTGTGGTGCAGAACAGACACATACACAAAGATTTTGGCTGGCATGGAGGTATCCGGCTCCAGAAGCCAAAGCAACAGCTCTGTGCTTCAGATGACAAGCTTTCCTCAAAGCATATGGTCATGCTAATGTATCTCTTTTTAGGATGTGAGAGGGTGTCTCTGTGTAGGAGACACAGCAGCAGCATAAGGATGTGTTCTCCTAAAAATAATTAGGCTGCTAATATGAGGATTAGGTTTGCTTCCTTTCTTGCTGCATCACTTTTTAAATGCTAACGTACATCACAGTTAGTAGTCCTTTTCTGCAATTTAAGGATTAGCGGTGTGGCCTGGTCGGGGTTTCATAACTGACTCTGGACTGCCACTAAGCTGGGTGATGTGCTAAGCAGAGTTTAGAGCTGGAAGCACATGGCAGTTAAAGTGCCACCAAAATCTGCAGATAAATCCTATATGTTCTCACTGCTCATGACAACATATGTAAGCAGAACATCTTTAGCTACCACAAGTTCACTCTGTTCTCTTCCAAAGCACTGGCTTGTGCTGCTTGTGTGCTGCCACCCACTCAGCAAGGAATCTGTTCCTCTGGCATTCGGTTTTTATTTCTTTCTCTTTTAAAATATAGTGTCTGTCACTTGGGAAGGTGTCCTGTTAATGGCTGCTTCAACACAGATTAACAAATGAAACTCAGCTGAGAGGACCTGCTGAAGAGAGAGTTGAAGTCTGATCCAAGGTTTTGGTTCATCCCCAGTTTCTGAATCCCTGTCTCTCAATCCCTCCCTCCCATCTTGTTGTGTTAAGCCTCAGTCCATAATAGATGTGGTTGAATTGCTGAAAATGTCCTATAATTCATTCATATGGGTAGCAGAAATACATCAAATATTCTAACCTCATGATATTTAGAATCCCAAGATTAAATGAAAATGCATTATTCTTTTAAGGGGTTGTTCATTGTACCAGACACGGGTTCAGCTTCGTTTGATCAGAGACTTTACACATACCACAGGTAATTTGCCAAGTCTACTTGCTCAAGAGTGCAAATGAGAATGGAATTGGATGCATGAAGAACAAATAGACCTGCATAACCATCTCACAGCTTGAAAAATTGCATAGGTCTTTATCTGAATTTTAATGTACACTTCCCTTACTGTTATTTGCCCAGCTGTGGTACAGCAACTTTTCGGACCTCCAAAGTTTTGGGTAGCACAGAAAAGGCTGATTTGTTTTTTCTCAGAAATACAGTAAATTGCTTTATGTAGAAAAACACAAATCTGTCACATCAGAGTTATATGCTGTTATAGAAAGATTTACTATTGAAATATTTTGAAAAGAATTTTAGAAAGAGCTGCGATAGAGTATTTTAAGGTACTGTCACTGAATGCTAAATAATATGTCCTTGTGTCCAGCAGCCTGTGATGAGGTATATAATCAGGACAGTTATGGGCATTTCATTTTTCAAATTGTTTGTGCAGGGGAAAATTGGTAATATTGTCAAACAACAACAATTTCATTGAAAGGTCTGAAGCGCTGACACATACAAAAAAAAGCCCTGTGGTTCCTGGCTTGTGAGCAAAGCAGCTCAGTATTGCTAAACCTGCTTTGCATTCCTTTACTTGCTGTCATCAACGTTCTTTGGCCACCGGTACCATCAGAAGGCTGTTGCTCAGGGACCATTCTTTGGGAACACTGTTCTATCTTAAAAAAAGAGATACTAAAAAGTAACTCGAGATGAAGATAGGTTTGTGAATTCTGACATTTGCAAGGTGTTGGTATAGAAACAGAATGATATATTAAAAAATTATGGCTCTTAAAATGTATTATTTTCCTTACTGCTGGCAGAAAGTGATGTGCTAGTTTTCAATTTTAATGAGTCAACCAAATTAGTACCTTACCAAAAAGCAAAAATCCTTATCATCATTCTAAGATGTGAAGACCCAGGTGTAAAGTTTCTTCTGGTATCTTCTGGGCAAGCAGTTAAGAACCTGTTCAATATTCCTAAAAGACTTTGCTGTTTTGAAATCTTGTTTTCCTGATCTTCAACCGTTTTCTGGTGTTAGCCATCAGTGTACTTAAAAGTCCTCTTCGAGAGTAACAGATCATTGAATCTATTTCCTAACATCAAACTATATGTAGGTAGTTGAAAATACTGGGTGGAACTCTTGGGAAATACAGCTTTTGTCTCAATCTCCCTCCAAACTTAATACTGCAGTGAGACAAGGCTTTAGCTGTATGGTTTTACAGCCTAGAGAATAGAAGTTATTCTTTATTCTTAAAACTGGAAAACTTTGTTGCACAGATGTAATCCAAAATTGAGCACTTTGATGAAAAACTTTATTTTCTTTGTTATGCACTGAAATGGAGCCATTAATGATACTTTTTCTGGTTTTATTTACGTGATGCTCTAGTAGAATTGCACCTTACTGGCTTGTGTAAAATATTTGATTTCACCTAGGAAGTCCTGAATCTTCAGGGATAGTTAATATGGCAGAAGAAAATACAGATGCCTCTAGAAACGGTTTATTGTTGAAATGGCCCGGCTTTCTTGCAAAAAATCTATTTATAGCACTGAAGGCATCTAAGGTGGCATTCTAGTACCCTTTTAATATTTAATGTTAAAGGGTCAAGTTTGTTGGTCTGATTCTGTCTTCCTAATAGATCATTCAGGCACCAGAGGGTCAGAAGGTGTCTGAAGTATTAAGAAAGGAGAAGTAACAGGCTGAGGTCTATAGCTCTCAGAAGTCCAGCAACCTCACTACAAGGCAGCTCAGCATCTAGTGGGGGCCAATATCTAGCTTGTAATTATATCTAAGTTGTAATTAGGTTTGAACAATTGTTTGTGATATTTTAGATATGGTTTAGATGTTTTAGTTGTTTAGATAAGCCCATCTGAAACAAATTGCCCGAACTTTTCTGACCTCAAGAAAGTTTTGGGATGGTACCTAAGTTCCTATAATACTTAGCTGGATACTGAGAACTACAAGACTTTTATCCACATGCTTTGCTTTTTGTGCTGCCTTGGCTGCTGTCCTGCCCTCCTGCCCCAGTCATGGTATCCTGATCCTCCCAGGTCCTGCCATACCCTGCCCTTACCATTCAGCATCTCACACAAGCAGTGTCACACCGGACTGACGAACCTCTCATCCAGAGGAGCCACTCACATGTGCATAAGGTTAGTCCCTGTTCTCACAGCTTTCCAGGGGATCTCATCCCCTATTAAACAGCCTTTTGCAGCAGCTGCCTATGTCATAGCTCAGCAATTGGGGAAAATCCACAACCCTCTTAGGAAAAGCGTGCCAGTGCCTTGTAGTGTCGCAAAGTTTGGTTAGCCCTCTGCTAGCCTCTGTGGAAGCTGAAAGCATCTGGATCCTCCCTACATCTGGCACAGCACACAAGTCAGCTTGGCACAAAGGTGTTTTTGTGTCACATTTCCTGCAGTGTTATCTCAGATGTGACGGAATAAAAACCCTGTTCTTGTCCAAACTGTGCAAGATCATGTCAGGAACGAAGTTTATTTCAGTTGCAGGGAGAACTGACTTTATCATAAGTAAGCTTCAGAGGAACTTACACATACTATCATAATCATTTACCTGCTATCTGTTCCACTTCAGTAATTCCAATTACAGGACATGGTAATTTGACAAGTATATGACATGCAATTTAAAAGAGTTTTAAATGTACCAGCCACTAAGGCTCTCCTAATCTGATCTAGCTCAATCCAAATCCTTTCTGGGAGCAGCACAACCCACACTGCACGGCAGTGAGAAAGGCAGGCTGGGAGCTGTTGTGAGAGCAGATGGTTCAGTGGGCCGCAGCTGATTTGTAGCTCATGTGAGCATGAAGTATTTATTGCACTCAGGAGCTATTCTTGTTTAAATACCCTTACATATTGTCTTTGCCACTGTTCCTATTATGTTTCCAGTAATGAAGTTGAACGTGCTTGTGCTAAATCCTCCCCATTGTGAGCACATTTGGGGATTTCTGCCTGAAGAGCTGTTTCCAGGTGCCCCTGCCATGATAGCTAGAATTAATTCAAGAAGAGGTGACAGAAGTATCTTTCTTCTGGCCTAAATAGGGAACAATTATAATATCTCCTGCCTGCTAAGGTGAGCTTTTAACCTCTGGAGATGAAGGCAGTGGAAACTCTTGGGAAATGTTTTGTATGAAAAATTTAATTATTCTTTCTTAAAACAGAAAATAAGTCAAAATTAAAACACTTATGAAAACAGTTGAATGGTGCGTATTTTAAGAAAAGTGTTTTGGGAAAGATTTGGCTCCAAAAGCAGAGGAGGGTTCATCTACTACAGGCAGATACAGAAACTTTTACTTCTAATGTCTTGTGCCTTCCTCTTGACCTTCCCTTCCCACCAGTCTTCACTGCAGAACTTGGTTATTATAACCGAACTGTGTCTGAACACTGGGTGCGGGTCCCAAACAGGCTTTTTTTTCTGCTGGAAGTCTGTTCGTTTCTGTCGTGATAGGTCTGTGGTTAGTTTTGCACAAACTGTCTTAACAAGAAAGTTGTGTACAACTTTTCTTGTCCTGTTTGGCCTTTTCCACCCAATCTGTTCTGTCCTGAAGATTATTTTGAACTGTTTCAGAAGAAACTGACTTCTCATTCATGGGGAATTAAATCTGGGTAACAGGAAGAAGGTTTCTCCTTTTTTTAAATGCTGGAAAAGTGGAAAATCTACATGCTCTAGAGTCAGGATTTCAAATGTTGTAAGAGGCATGTTGTCATGTCATTACTCTTTCTACTGCCTTCACAAAAAAATTACCAAGAGCCTCATTCCCTTTCCGTATCGGGAGATCACAGCCTGTGCACGTTCAGTTAGGATTTACTAGGTAGTGCTTGTGATATTCTCCAGAGAGAACATCAACAGTTGCCTCCTCAGACCTGTCATAATGTGTAAGTGTATCTGTGCATGGGCTACACTGGAGCAGAGAGATCTCAGCAGAGCTTTCTCCAAATATTGCTTTATTTTCTGGCATTCAGATGTGCTTCCTACACCTTCCAGACCTTTTTCAGACTGTAGTTACTATAAAAAATCTTATAATGGTGTTTTGCCACCAAGACCATAGTTAAAATGTTATTCTCATGTGGCTGTTCAAGGATAATGTTTTTTGTGAGGACAGCTCTGCAGACAAGCAAACATTCAGAACAAGCGAATCTGGAAGATGCAATAATTCTCTCCAGAGTGGATTCTGTGTAGTGAGTGATACATGAATGCCATGCTGAATAATGAGTTAAAAATGAACACTTTTAGAACAAATACTCCAGATGTTAGAGCCCCACTCTACTCAGGTCGCTAGGGACTTGCATGATGTAGCTCTGGGCAGTACTGTTCCTCCACAAAGATTTTCACTGCCTAGATGTAATGCTCCTTTATGTCCTTTTCAGATATCAAACCCAAGACCTCACCTGCACGTCCTTGTTGTCTTCCTTAAACTGTGTCCATGGAACGACTCATTTCCTTGCCTCACTCTTCAGCTAAGAAACAGCTGTGCAAGTCTCCAGTGAAATAAGGGTTGTTTGATTTGTCTTGTATGTGCTTATAGTTACTGATTTAGAGGCAAGGCAGGAAAGCATTTTGAAAAGTTGAATGTTCTTGGTTTCTTCTCTGGGCTCCATCCTGTCCCATGGCTTGTTGCCATCTCTCTGCTGACAGTTGCCTGCCTTTTGGATCATACTCCAGTGAAGGAGAGGCATTGAGTCTGCCAGGTTTGAAGTGAGCATCTAGTGAGGGAGAAGAGGATGGACTCAGCCACTGAAGGGAAGAAGAGCAGATTGAACAAATACTATTTGTCAAAATAGGCAATAATTGACCTATGTTGTAATGACATAGGTTTAGAAGTTGCAACTATTTGATTGTGTATTACTGCCCTTGTTCAGTTATTTCATTGCACTCCAGAAAGCATCTATAATTTGTGTTTTAGCAAGAAAAAACAATAAAAAAAGTCTAACAAGACTAGCTTTAGCCAAGAGAAGCCGTTTGCTTGTAGCTTGTTGACATTTGAGTCTAGTTCAGGATTTCATGGGTTTACAATTCTAAATCCTACTTGCCCATAGGATCCAAATAGCTGCTTCCAAATTAAAATTCTGTGCAAAACTACAGTAATTTGGCAAGAAAGGATCTATTGCAGCCTGTTATTGTTGAATAGAGGTGATAACACCTCCTTTGCAGTTTCACATGTTCCCTTTGTTTTTGTGGTGAACTTTCCAAAATTAGGTGCCTAATTCTGACAAGAAGACAAAGCTTTCCTGGCACAAGGAATTTCAGCTAAAGTAATCTGGCTGCAACTGAATTCTTTGGAAATATGTAGGTTGCATTTGGAGAGTACTTGACTGCTTCCTTAATGCATTTGCTTGGTGTAATCCCTTGGGACATGTCTCCAGGGGCAAGGAAGCTTTCTAAAGCACTTCTTCAAAGTTCTGTCTCCATTAATAACTTCATGGCAAGAGAAGATATTTCATACAACCAGGAGGGTGCAATTTATAAATTAAAGACACCTAAGGGAATAGTTTCTCATTCAGTTAAAAGCTACAACTGTGTACCTTAGTTATGTGAATATTTTGAATTATTTCTCTTTTATAAGAATTTCAGAAAACATGAGGGATTGTTTATTAGTTGTTTTTCTTTTGATGAAAAAAAGGCTAAAACAAATCGCTCATATTATTAAGGAATAAGTATAGCTTTTACATATTAACTCCAAATCAGACTGCTGCAATGGACTTGCTCAACCTAGCCCCTACCTGAACTCTGTGAGTACATTAACACCACTGCATGCGTCTTTGCATTTCTTCCTTCTCTCTTCTGCTACAGATTGAGTTATTAGTGAAAAATCTCGTAACCCATGTACGGACCCTGAGCATATCAGAGGGGAAATTTTTGTACTGCTATAATTTGCAAGGTCTAGCTGTTGAATCCCAGCTCTCAAGGCTGTAGATTAGCGGTTGGGATTTGTCACCTGAGGTTGTGTCTGTCCCTAGAACTCATGCTATTTCACCATTTTATTTCCAATCAAAAGTCTAACTATACTCTGGGTTCAACATGTTTGTGAAGTTTCACCTCTGTATGCTATCAATAAATCCCTGTTTTCACAGGCATACTTAAACCATGACAGGCTCTCTCTCTGTGAGGAATTAAAAACCTTAGTCAAGTACTGAAGAATTTAGAGCAATGTGGTCATTCAGTGATGATTGGCTCTGACTGAAATGAAACACTTGACCTCTGCGGGAAGACACTTCACTCATAAAGTCACAGAATGGGTCAGGTTGGAAGGGACCACAGTGGGTCATGTGGTCCAATCTTCCTCCTTTAGAGTCATCCTAGAGCACAGTGCATAGGATTGTGCCCAGATGGTTCTTGAATATATCCAGTGAGGGAGACTCCACAACTGCTTTGGACAATCTGTTCCAGTGCTTGGTCACCTGCACAGTAAGGAAGTTCTTCCTATTCAGGTGGAACTTCCTGTGCATCAGTTTCTGCCCACTACCCCTTGTCCTATTGCTTGGCACCATTGAGAAGAGCCTGGCTCCATCCTCTGACACTCTCCCTTCAGACATTTAGAGACATGGATGAGGTCCCCTCTCAGCCATCTTCTCTTGAGCCTGAACCGGCCCAGCTCCCTCAGCCTTTCCTCATAAGAGAGGTGCTCCAATCCCTCAATCATCTTTGTTCCCTTCACTGGACCTGCTCCAGGAGCTCCATGTCTCTCTTGGCCTGAGGAGCCCAGAACTGGACACCGCACTCCAGATGTGGCCTCACCAGGCCTGAGTAGAGGGGCAGGATCACCGCCCTCGACCAACTGGCAATGCTCTTCCAAATGCATCCCAGGATACCATTGGCCTTTTTGGCCACAAGGACACAGTGTTGATTCATGGGCAGCTTGTCGTCCACCAGGAGCCCCAGGTCCTTCTCTGCAGAGCTGCTTCCCAGTAGGTCAATCCCAGCCTGTGCTGGTCCATGGGGTTATTCCTCCCCAGGTGCAGGACCCTGTATTTGTCTTTGCTGAATTTCAGGAGGTTCTTCTCTGCCCACCTCTCCAGCCTGTGGAGGCCCTTCTGAAGGGCTGCACAGCTCTCTGGGGTATTTTCCACTCCTCCCAGCTTTGTGTCACCAGTGAACTTGCTGAGGAGGCATCTGACCCTTCATCCAAGTCACTGATGGATAAGCTGGGGGATGCCACTAGTGACAGGCCTTCAACTAGACCCTGCGCAATTACCTGCCAAGAAAGGTTTTTCTTCATAATATAATTGAAAAATCTGTTGTTTTCCTGGTAAAAATGTAACTCAGTGAAGTGTCCTCCTTTTCTAGGAAAAAATCTATTAATTTAATGGCATGAAACAGATCTTTATAGAAATGTGTTAAACTTATGTACCGGTTACTCTAAGAGCTGTTAAATTTAAACAAGTCTGGCATCCTTTCCAATTCCTTATATTCTAGAGATTTACCTATTAAAGTGCAAGAGAAAAGCCTAAGAAGTCTACAGGGAATACACTGGCACTTACTTGGAAGAGTTCCATCCCAGTATTTTTGATAAAATAATGTGTTCTGTTACTGTGGTACGATTTTCTGGTTAAGTTCAGGTCTTGGAAGACAAGCATTGGTGTACCATAGCTTTTGGAGTACTCACAAGGGTGTCCAGAAGGAAGGAAGGTCACATATGAGAAGAATTGTGAAACGAATTGTTATAATAAGTGGAGAAGTCCCAGATGTCTTCAGTGCAGGGCAGATCTTGCTGCCATTACCTGTGTCATGTCCATTTTGTGAAAAAAAAAGAACTTTCAAGCCTTCTAGAGCTGTCTTTTTTCTATAATACAGGGATGAATATAATTCTGTCATCTTTAGTTTTGGTGTGACACAGGCTGTAGCATTTGCCAATAGGAATGTATAAAGCCTTTCATATAAACTTAGAATTTGACCTTTTTTCCTCCTTTTATCCTGCTTTTCTTCCTTGCTTCTTTTCCTGCTTTTTCCTTTTTCAAACAGTGTTATCTGGTTTAGTGTACACTAAGGAGTAGACTAATTCTTAGGCTTTTACTTCTAAGTGGGAAAAAGACACACTGACAGATAAGAAAAAGCATATTTGTTATTTGTCATCATACCTTTTCTAAAACTACCTCTGTTGCTATTGAAACTTACATTTTTTCAGATTTTTTTTTTTGTTATTTCAAACTAATGAACTTTTGTACCTCTCAGGATGTCTTTTGATAACATTTTGAGTGTTTTCCAAAAATCACTTTCCAGCATAGGGAATATTTTTTTTAATATCAAGGGCAGATGGACTTATCAAAGATTTGAAGTTGTATTTGCCTTAGGCATGCATGCTAGACTGGTTATTTAGGCTTGTTGAACCTAAACCAAAGATGGAACAAGCTGGAAACATTCACTCTATGCTTTTATGTAAATTTTTCAGGAATTCTATTCTGAGATCCTGGCAGAAGTATTCTGGGACCAAAATTTCTGGTAGTATTTTAGTACTTCTTGGAAACTGAAATAGGGGATGCAAAATCTTGTGAAAGCTTCTTAGACATTTTATTTAAAAATAGATGTTGAAAAGAGCATTCCCAATTATAGCCGAATGATTCATCTGCTGGTAGTGGGGTATCAGCACTGGTATCCTATCTGCTCACCTGCTTTCGTTGCCATAGCAGATCCACACGTTTCCTGCTCTGGGTATATATGTGCAACTTCTGTAGCTGGCATTGAGATGTCCTTAGATTTTCCTCCCTGCTCATTTGTTTGAACAAATCCTCTATGTTTGTACTTCCTATAGAGTTCTCTCAAATCTAACCACTCATATCAGCTGTATTTCTTAATTCCCAGTGACCATCATGGTAATTCCAGCATCACTGAGAAATTATTTACCATTGGGCAATATCTGAAATACTGACGTGAAATAATGCAGGAAGTAATTGAAACAGTTTTTATTTTCTGATATCATAACATACCACTATCACAAATACCAAACTTTAAACTTTATAGACATCTGGAAAAGTGGTTTGTAATCAGGTCCTTTTTGGTGACCACTATCACTTTCATTTTGCTCTACTTAGCTCTCAGAAAACAGGGAAAATGAAGAGAGAAACAAATACAGGATCGATGCACTGAAAGTCTTAGGAGCGTTGGGATCTCTGGATTTAAAAGAGCACAATGAAAAGTGAATCTACACTTGGAATACTCCCCTGGCAGTGAAGAACCCCTTGCCTTTCAATGACAAACTGTGGATGATTGACCTTGACTAGCTGCCCACCCAGCCTTTTTCTCCCTCCCTCTCCTCAGCAGGACAAAGGGAGAAAATACCCTCCTGCCAACTCCAACCCCTTCTTCCCAGGCTCATCTCATACACAAACAGACATCAAATATACATTTCAAAACTCTCAGAATTTTTTCAGCACCCTGATATAACAGCTAAATAAGCATCTGTTCAAATAGCATCCTGCTTTCTGTTGCACAGCCCACTCTGCAGAATGTGCCCCAGCTCTGTGACAGTGGAGTCTGTAACTGAGCTGCTGCTGGGCTTTACCAAGTTCTCTGAGCTCTACCAGGAGAACCTGCTCCTCCTGGGAAACTGTGGTCTCGGTTTATTGTGTTGCTGGAAATGCCAGGTAGGACACACGTGTCCATGGAAATACAGCAGCTTCTGTTCCTATCTCCTTTCCTCTCTCTTCAGGGCATGCTACTTGAATGGGTTAATCTTTCAAATTTCTGCCCATTTTCCTAGTCTCAACACTGTCTCACAGAGACAAAGTAGTGGATTTAAGCATCTCTGCTACTGGCAGCTGACATATTTGCCTTCCACCCTCTCATTCTTAGAGGTGCCCTATTAAGGTTGTTGTTGAACAGTATGAGAAACATAGCACTGATCCATAGGCTTGTCACAATGTCTTACTGCTGGGATAGCAGCGGTTCCAAAAACATATTGGATGCCTCTCAAACTTAGAAAAAGACCTAATGCTTTTCCAGAAGAGCATGTAAATCATATCATTAGAGCAACAACAGCCTAGGAAATTAAAAGCATAGGAAAGCTTCCTAATCCATACTTCTTTTCACATGGAGACAGAAAGCATGAAGGTTGTCAGATCAATGAAAATATCCGCAGGAGTGAACGCTTCTTATTCAGTGTCCCAAAATGCAAAAGACAAAGACAAACACACACTGCTGTTGCTATGCTTTCACAGGTACCTTTCTTTCACTCTTCATACATTTTCTGTGTGTCACACCAGAGGTGCTGGTGGCACAACCAGCTGTACCTGAAAAGGGACATCTGAACTGCTTTAAAATCTCACTGACTTGACAGAATGTGTGGTGTTCACAACAAACTTGATCCGGAGGATTTTTCTGATAATTTATTACTAGAAAAAATGTCCAGTATGAATCCATTTAATGCTATAATATAGATCTTATTAATAAATTCCTATTAAAATAAAGGACTCATTTTACAATTGGTTGCTTTTTAAAAGGGCTTTTACATCTGATAGATATTTGTTTTTGTAAGAAAAACTTCAGCAAAAGATGTATTTTCCAATTTGAAAATAAACACAGTAAAGATATTCATCTCTTGCTTCACTTTGCTGGGAGACAGAGCTATGTAAGTAAAGAAACAGCATGACACTGAATAATAAGCAGCGTACATTCATCTTTTCTAGGAGCTGGAGTTGTAGCCCACCACAATTACCAAAAGATGACTTTTTGAATAACTATAAAATTTGGCATGCATTTCCTTGAGATTAAAAAAGACACAGCAAGAAGACCTTAGAGTTTGGGGAAGAGGAAGAATAATCTTTTAAAATGATTTCTTATTTATTCTGTTGTTTAATTCAACAAAACCACAAACGTCAAACCGGCATTTATCAAATGTGTTCTAAGATATGTCCCTGAATAGGCCACGTGGGAAAAAAAGACAATTTCTAGCAGAGCTGTCATTACTTTCAAGTCAATATTTGATATTTAAATAGATATTAATTAGTTTTAAGCTCTGTGAAAGGTCCCTTGCCCTATTAACTGTTTTATTAATTCTGCTGACTAATGCTGTGGATTTTGTATTTATTTTCTGGTAAGATCACATTGTGAAATGCAAATAAAAAATTTTTTGATGGTTGAAGCTTTCTTTAGTCTGTTGTAAAATCCTGAAGACTGATTGTGTATATATGCCTGAGTGGGTGAATATATATATTTTTGCACACACATATATTTTATGGGGGGTATTCCTTATCACTGCTAGTAAAAGGTGTGGGAACTTTGCTGCTGATAAGGGGAAATTCTCCTTGTCAAGTGGAGAGATATTAATGTGCTTTCTGGAAAAGTAGTATATTTTATTCATGGAAGTGTCAGGGAATTGAAAGAAATATGGTTCCATGGTATTTGGTGTGGGTCATTTCAAGAGGATCTAAACTAGAGAGTCATGATTTAAGTGATTTTTTTTAACTTCCTTTGAGCCTTTTGATTTTATTATAGTTTTACAGAACTGTTTTTTCACAAACACCCATGTAATATCTATCATCTTTCACTACCTGCAGTGCTTTATTAAACGAACACAACAAACATTGAAAGTCCTAAGCAAGAAATGATGCATTCAATAGAAGACCGTCAAACTTTAATACAGTAAATTATATCCTTTCCTCATCCCTCCTTATCTCTTGGGAATAGTACACCTCATATTTTATATCCTTAGGATAACTAGAAACAGGGAAACAATTGGTTCTCACCACTCCATTTTTTACCTTCTCTCTTTTTATATGTGAGGGAGAAAATTTAGGAGGTTACAAGCTTTTCAGGAATGGAACTACTGATTTATCACTAAGTAATATTAATCTCATCTGGACAATGTAGCTCTTTGCATAAAGATTTCTTGCAGAGAAAGAGTGTCAAGTCTGTGCAATCTCACTTCTTAATTTCCAGATAATATGAGTACAAGGGAGGAGAAAAGCACAGACCCTTCTGTGTCATTTTTTACCACCCAAGCAATGATACATCAGTATGAGAAAGGTAGAGTGAATTTTATGTGGCAACGACCAAAACACCTGTCAGGATAAGGATACTGGGATGCCAGTAACCATCAACTGCAGTTTCAGAGCCAGATTGTCATATTAGGACAGACTGAAAAACTATCTGGAACAAGCTAGAAAAATACGATACTTCAGCTATACTCATATAGCTAGTTGGAAAACAAGTTATGACGTACAGAAAAGGTAGTCTGGGCCACTTGTCAGGTAGAATCATTGCATGCAGCTGGAATGACACTCAGTTGAGTTCTCTTGCTGTGTTAGCAGGATGAAGACACCAGTGAAATGCTCCCTCTGTAATTTCTCTCTACAGAGAAGAAAAAAATGTAGAATGTCAATCACAGAGCTGCTGGCCCCAAAGAATTGTCCAACATGGGTTCATTTGGCTAACTTTATCAGAGACAACATCTCTTCCTCTCTGCCAGAGGACAAACCTAATTTTTTTCCCCCATAGAAATCTCTGTTCTTTTTCCATCAGTGAAGATGTTTATGTGTTGAACAACCTTGTTGGGAGAACTCGCAGTCACCATCCTGTCTCATTTAAATTCCCTTTAAAGGACTGCTGTCCTCATGATGCCATTAAGATACCTGTAATTATTGGGAAACTTGGGAATAACTGAATATTTTGTTCTAGATACCACAAAAAGTCTCTGTCAAATGCCATAACATGGAGTTCACAGAGCTTGGATCTGGGTACTTTGGATCTATGATCCTTATTTAATGTAGCAGCAGCTTTACCCCTGGAGGCATTTTCCTTGTCTGACTTCATGCCAGCAGCTGCCCTTTATCCTGGCTTTGCTGGCAGCTTTTGCCACCCGTGTCTTCCATGCTACCACCGCGGGAATGGGCCAGGAAGTGAGTTCTGCTGGAGCAGCTGCAGTCCTAGGCACTGACAGGCGAGGGAGCTGGGCTGAAGAGACAGAGCCCCAAACAGCTGGACTCCTCCCACGGCATTGCGTGTGGGGGTGGTTTCTGTCACCCAGTGAGGCTGGGAGAGCTGGGTGATTCCTTAAGCAGAGGTTCTGTTTGTGTGGTTGATCTCCATCTTCCCCAGGACGTTGCTGCATGCCACAGGTTGGACCTTGGTGGTCTGTGTTAACAGCTTTACACCGTTTACCAGCTTAGACACAATGACTATTCTTGTGCTCTTAAAGTTAGCAAGATGTATTTTACATCTGTTAAATGCCTCTCCTCAGGCAAGCCTTCGATGAAACAAAGACATCAGGCAGGGTTCCTGCTCTAAATTATTGAACTGTGACCTCATTTGTCTTCAGAAGCGTCTGCTTTTTGCCACCCATGACCTGTGGTGCTTGAGATAAAAACACAAAGCCTGTCAGAAGAAATCTGCTCTGGTATCAGGATGGATGCTCTTGTGTTTACTGCCCACTGGTGCGTGGCACTGCTGACTAGAAGACTTTCTACCTATACAGCATGTTGCGTTTTTGCTTCTCTAGTTACCCAAAGATGAGGTCACTCAGTTCATTAATGATTTATGTTTATGTAGTGCCTTTCTTCAGAGAGCTTCCAAGGTAGCTGGCAAGCTTATATCTCCATGAGTGAATACCTGAAACAGACTGTTAGTGATTTCTCCATAGACTGAGGACCTGGTACAAGAAACTCCTTTTTCTCTCTCTTCTCGGATATACACTAGGATTAGGCATCTTTACTCCATGAGGCTTGTGCTGTCGGTGCACTTTGTGATATGACATTCCTCAAAGAGGAGTTTCTCCCTTTTTTCTTTTTCTTTCAAGTTCATTTGACAGAGGTTTTTTTTTAACTTTTAGTCTGTAGGGCAAGATCCTATTCCACAAACAACCTTAGAGCCTCATTTAAGTCAGCCTGTAACACAGAACTCAATTTAGATCAAGTAAAGGGAATAGAAACTGGTCACGTAATACTGAAAATAACTTTTCTAGCTGTGTTTGGAAGTAGTGTGGTTATATAGCCAGGAATGACACATAACCATAGAACAGTACTTTTAATTGCATTTTTAGTAACTGGATGATTTTGCCATCATAAAATAATCCTGCAATGGTTGATGAGCTGTATTATCATTTAAGGTACTGCAAGGAAAGGTGCAACATTTTTTTCTCGGCATTAGAGGTTATACTTGGCATAATAAACAGAGAGGGAAACACATAGATCTTGTTAGTGGAATGAAGACATGGTAATATTTGATATTCTTGTCTTTTAGAGTGTATTAGGAGCATTTCTAATTTAAGATGTTTGATATTCTTGTCTTTTAGAGTGTATTAGGAGCATTTCTAATTTAAGATGTTTGTGGTACTTGAGAAAGAACACGATATATTGTTTTAAGAGAACATGATATATTGTTTCCATTGTTTTAAATATAAAAACCTACAACTTCTTAAGGCAGTGTTGCATATAAATTGTGCAGAAAAGAAACCAAAGCACAGGGAGAGGCTGGGTTCCCAATTATTCCTTGGCAATTTACACTTAAATTCTGCCAGTGTAAGTATAACTAACACTGCAATAAAATATAGTTTGATTCACACTTGAGCAAGCTCCTCATGGCTAGGGCAGGTTGAGGTTAGCCAAGCATGATCACGGAGTGGGATTGGACAGTCTGATATAGAAGTTCTCTCTGACACCCTACAACAGAGGGAAAACTACAGTTTTAGTTTGAAAAATAACTAAATCAACATCAGTGAAAGTAAAACTACAACATGCTCTGGCTATGCTGCAGTACTGTGGTGCATTAGTGCATTGCAAAGACACACCCATCTTCCAACTGCAGTGCCAGGACGCTCCCCTAGGACCAAGAGAGTTTCCCCTTTCCCAGGCCTCATCAGCAGTAATATCGTGCAGGTCAAACACTCTCATTTACCCGTCTAGATGTCTCCCAGCACCTTTTGATGCAGCTTTGATGCTGACCTGTGCAAATATAATTAACCTTCCTTGCCCCTTGCTGTGCTGGAGGGAAGAGAAGAAATGCAGAGGTGAACAGGGCACACAGCTGCAGGGCAGGGGGTGGTCAGCCCTGCAAAATCTACATTTTTCATATGAAGACTTGGCAGGTTTTTCTGAGAAGCCTATTCCTACCCTGTAGTTTGGGAGATCAAAGTTTCCTTTTTACTCAGTCTTTTGCTTGCATTTGGGTTTTATCTATATAACCTTGACTGGAGAGATGACTTTTTAATGGTGTCAGCAAGACCCAGGGAAATTACAGTGTCAACAGCCATTGTTCAGCAGGTCTGTTAATCCAGCTTTATCCTGTTTACTCATGTTGTTGTTTGGGTTGTACTTTAAAAAAAATAGGAAAGTTTTCAATTATTTGTTTCCTAATCATGGGAATTACTTTCCTGATTCCTTCCCTTCCATTTTCACAGAATCACAGACTGTCTGATGTTGGGAGGCACTTCTGGAGGCCATCTGGTCCAACCCCGCTGCTCAGTCAGGGCCACCTAGAGCTTGTTGTCCAGGACTCTGTCCATTTGGGTTTTGAGTATCTCCAAAGGATGGAGATCCCATAACCTCTCTAGCCAACCTGTGTCAGTGCTTGACCACTCCGACAGTTAAAAAGTGTTTTCAGATGTTTGGGGGAACCTTCTGTGTTTCAGTTTCTGCCCATTGCCCCTTGTGCTTTCACTGGATATCACTGGGAAGAGCGCTGTCTTCTCTACATCCTTTACGTCTTTCTACCTGGTTGCCTTTGCGTGTGTTGTTTAGACATACAGGCTTGCAAAATGCTACTGATAGTCAACTTAGATACTTTCCAGAGGCTCTTGGTCTTTATTTTTTCTTCTCAATTTTCTTACTTGGGTTTACACCCCAGAAGAGGATTCCTTGCAAAGCATGGCTGAAAATAATGGTGTAAGGAGATCTGGGAGAAGTCTTCACTCCTACCTCTGCCACTCCTACCTCTGCCACTCCTACCTCTATTGAAAACTGGGAGCAGAACATTTTTACTGCTTGTTTTTCCATCAAGTAGCTACATTAATTAAATTACATTTTGTGATATCCTAGAAGAGAGTTGGAACTAGATGACCTTTAGGTCCCTTCCAAACCAAATCATTCTATGGTTTTAGGATTCATGACTAACTGCTCATTGCAAGCTTTTTTCAGTAAGGAGTCTGGAAAAGATGTAGTTTTTAATTGATATTCCACACATTTTTAAAAGTGTACCAAATGCATTAAATTGTAGGTGTTATTAAAATTAATTTGAGGAACCCATTTTAAAATGTGCTAACCCTCTTTCTAATGCAGAGTGATCTACCAGGTTCTAAAGAAACCACTTAAGTCACAGAGGGTTCATCTTCTTACTCATGATACAAAACACTGAATCACAACTTCCAGTATTTTAACAGACAGGTGCCTCTACACTCTTTTGCTTTTTTCAGGGGTTGCTGATATTGGTTTTCTCTGTCTGACAATAATTTCTTTTCTTTAAATGTGAAGTTTTCTTTGCATAAAAAAAATATTCTGTGGATAATATTGGTTATATTTACCTGTGATATGCTGAACATATTTCCTTTCGGAGTGTTAGTCAGCTATCCTGAGAAGTTGAAACATGTTTTTAAAAGAACAGGGACTTTGTAAACAGGGAGAAAAGGTATAGCAGGGTCCTTTAGTGGACAAATATTTGATGGCTTGCCATGCTTAATTGCCTACTGTGTTGTGTGGCAAAATAACAACCATGTGGACTATGTACAAGAACAACTATTGTCTGAGATGCTGAAAATAGACCAGTTGATCAATTTACCACTCAGAACTCTAACATTACAGTAGGTATTTTCAGGGACCTGCTTTATAATGGCCTTTCTCTATTCTAAAGTTTTGTACCATTAGTATGTGTTCAGATAGAGGGTAGATTGTGAAAAGATGAAATGCACAATAGAGAGGTCAGTGTTCTTCAAAAATTCCAAGGCAACTTTTTGTCTCCTGATTTCTGTTCTGGTCAGAATGTCATGGGTCTGGCATCACTGCTTCTGTCAGCTACTTATTGCTGTGGGATATAGTAATTTTCTCGAAGTGTGCACAAAGTGTGCATCTGCTTAGTTTTCTGTGCTGGAAATACGTATTTCTAACTCTGCATTGAATTTTATGGCTTCGTTGGAAAAGGGCAATATAGAATAGTTTCCTGAAATAACCTTTCAAGATCCAAATATTCCATACCGGCCTGTCTGCAGGAATTTCCTTTTCATTGAAATGTTTCCCTACTCATCTGTCTCCACATCTTCCCCTGAGAAGAAAGAGTATTAGTAAATAGAAGGAAGACCTTTTCTGTTTATTACTCCCAGGGCATCTCCTTGTATGTGATTTGAGCTTAGTGGTTTACAGTGACAGTGCTTTAAATTTCTTTTTCTTGCACCTTGAACAATGAAGGTCTTATTACATGCTGGAGTTCAAAGTGCTCTGAATTCTGATTTTTGAGAACAATAAACTAATTCAGAAGTTGTCCCATTGCTCCTATGCTTCCAAACCTTACCCAGAAGAATGAAAACTGACTCTCCCTAATGGTCTGGTAGATTTGCTGGCCCCATAGGATGCAGGCAAGGTGACAGACCTGAAGTCTCTCAGTTACAGCAGGCTCTTTACTGCAGGTGCACTGAACTCCTGGTGTCTGTGGTGCCACAGCCAATGCCGTAAGTCACTCAGGTGCAGAAAGGACAGGGAAACATGAAATTAGCACACTGAGAGATGCTCTCTGCTCTGCCAGTTCACAGCACGATGTCTGCAGGGCAGAGATATCAGAGAGGCTGTGTCAGAGAGGGACTTTGGATGCATGAAGGATTTACAGCTATGAAATAACAGAGATTTTTGCACTGGCAGGTGATTACTGGGGGGTCTTTCTGGTGATAAAGGAAATATATGCCTGCCTGTTTTGCTAGAACAACACTGACCTGATGCGGGCCACAAACTTTCCATGCTCCAGCCATTGCACACACAATTGTCAAAGCTGTATCTTGTGCCCAGAAACAAGAGAGTAGTGATGAGACTACATGTGAAAATTCTATTTTTCATCTCTCATTCACATCTTTAAGACATTTTGGAAGTTATGAGAGGTATAGAGTCAACTGAGTGTTAATTTCTCATTTCTCAGCTTAGTCTGACTGCCTTGTTCAGGTGCCTTTGCCAGGACAGGTACGGTTCTAGATCATGTCCTGGCATCATCAGAGCATCCACCAACATTTAGTCCTTGAACTTCAGAAAAGTAATTTAATGCCTGCAAGCAGTTCAGTTTGAGTACCAAGAGCAAAATATACACTCATCCTTCTCTTGTCAAATGGGGCATGATTTATCCTATACATTAATTACATTGTTCCAACAAAATACTCTGTTTGTAGCTGCATGAGGATATAAGGATCAGTATGGCGAATACTGTTTAATAACTGAATGAGTGTAGGAATAGGATAGTTGCTACAAAATCCCTGTCTGATCCTTCTAGTTCAATGCAAAAGGAAGCATAGCAATCACTGAAAAGAGTCAAAAGATTCCGAGGAAAATTTTGAGTCATGCAAAGTCAATATTGTAAAATTACATTTAAATTTTTCAAAGTAAAATTTAAAGCTAGTGAAATCAGCAGAAAAAAAATCTGTTAAAAAAGTAGCTGCTTTGTTCAATTTTGCAGGTTGTTTTCACCTGTTTAAATTCTTTCTATTTTGCAGTGTATTCAAATAGATCACTAGAAGTTGAGGTTTTTGCAGTACATATGTTTTTAATTAAAAAACCCCCAACTTTTAGTGCTTTTTCCCAAAAAAATAGTTAAAACTCATTTTTTCATAGTCTAGTAGAAGGAAACCCAAAGATATTATAAACTCACATTTTAGTTTTTAGAAGTTGTCAGTTTTTCATTTTGAGAAACTAGAGTCATATACAACATTTTTATTTCAGCCAAACTACAGTAAAAGCAGTGACATATTTTTCTTGAGATATAATTGATTTAGAACTGCAGGATGTGACTGTTTGGCAGGAAAAATAAAAAAGTGCTATTATTTCACTAGTTAGAAAGAGGAAAGAAAGACCATTTTGTATGAAAGTCTCAGAGGGAAATTCAAAGCTAATGAAAATTTCTCAGGTTGCAATATCTTTTTTTTCTTTCTTCCTCTCTCATTTTTTTTTTTTTTAGATTACAAACATCTCAAACTGTTTACAAGAGATGTGGCAAGCAGGAATTGCTCAGCTTATACGGACCCTTCAAAAACGGAAACAACAAAAAAACCCCACTCTTAGGCTTGCCTAGAAAAGCTGAATTAAACTTCTTTCTTTTCCACTTATACCTAGGTAGTCTGGGAGGAGAATGTTAGCCATTGGTCCCCAGCAGCGTATCCTGACTTCTGATCACTTATATTAAAGAAAAACACCCATTTCAGAGAGAGTGCAAGACTGTGTGAAAGTAGAAAATACCACAACCCACCTTAAGAAAAGGTAAGGAAAGCTTTTTCTGCTGATCATTTAACACTGGAAATGGTGTCTTCATTTAACAATTCATTATGTTGAAGGTAGAAGTGAAAATTTAGATGACAATTGAGCACTAAAGTATTTATTCAACCTGCATGTTCTATCTTAGAAAAAAGGATCCTTTTTGTATAAAAGGAAGAATGCAATGCATGTGTTCCTGAGCTTGAAACTATTTGTTTAGTGTGTATTTTGGAAAAAAGAAAACAAATACTGTGAAAACCAGCAAATATTATGTTTCATGTCAAGCACTGAAGTTATTCTTAGCCATGCAAAGTTTTATGTAGTCTCCAATCTACCACGCAGCTCTCATTTTGCCAAGACATATACAGTGTGTTTGTAGAATGCTGCTGCTGGGAATTAGTGCTAAATAATAGTTCTACCACTTGTGCTTTTATCAGAACAGATATGCACTATTTCCCTTTTTCCTGGGTTTTGGATTGACTGGTTATCTGTAAATTATTTACAACTCTACTTCTTTAAACACTTCAGTTCTACAAAGTATTGGAAGAAGAATTAAAACACACTGTACCGTGCATATTTCTTCTGAAAGTTGAATGACAGCAGCAGAGGATTTTTTCCATTCAGATTTTCTTTTTTTCCCCCCCACCTTTTTCTTTTTTTGTTCTGGAAATTCTGTTAAACGAGAGGTGATAATTTTTTCTATAGCAGCCGTTCTGTGACGTGGTTCCAGGCCAAATGTGTTCATCAATGACATCATTTGCAAATGCCCTACTCTACACCGCATTTCTATAAATTTTGGTTTGGTGTCTATCTAATGTAGAAATGCTGTCTTTGCTTTTACACAAAGTGATATAATTCTGTTATTTGAAGTTATTTTTGTGGTTTTAGAAAATCTGTGCAGTCTAACTCGTATCACCCTGTAAATTCAAAGGACTGTTGGTTACCTGAAAGTCCTGACTTACCTGTGACTGTCTTGCCAAAATGTATGTCTGGCTGGTGTGTTATGTGGCAAGAGGATAAACCACAAGCTGATATCACTGACAACTCTTCTGAAATGATCAACTGAAATACATTGGCTTGCTGCTAAGAAACAGAGGTTCTGTTTTCTTGAGACCGTCATGGTAATTTTGACATTTTTCTACCTTGAAAACCTACTACACCTCAGCTGAAGGTACACTGAAGGTACACCTCAGCTGAAGGTCTCTGTTTGTGAAATACCTACTTATGAGATTGTGCCTGTTAAAGTATTATGGGCAGGATGTGTTCTTATTTCTTCAAAGCAGAAAGATAAGAAGTGTGCCACCACCAATGGAAAATGCTCTGTGAATGCTTCCTACCTGCTCTCACTAACCTCATATTTCCATGCCATTTGTTTGTAAGGATTACAGATTCTGAACTATCTTCTGTTTCCTTTGAATAGATTTAACTTCTGCAAACAATACAACACTTTTCAAATAGCACATTTTATATTTTGCCAAGTAAAATGCAATACCCACTGGCTTAAAATATAGATATTCAAAGAGCAGTCTACGAGGGTGGTCAGGTACAATATAATCTCCAGATTGACTAATATGAATTTCATAAATAAAATATGCAAGATACACAATTCTGTATAGAATTTGCATATAATATTTCTTCCAAGAGAATTAAAGATAGGTTGTTTTTCTGACAGTGTACCCAGTGTTCCTTCATAACCCACCCACATATCTTGTTGTTAGAATATTCAGATTTTTACTGCAGAAAAAAGTCTTTTTGGGAAATAATTTGCACTATGAGTAGAAATTTTGCTTAATCCATAAGATTCTCTTAGTTGTAAATCATTTGTGAATGTAGTGCTAGTCAATTTTTGAACAAGTTTATTGAAGTCTAATATTTTTAAATTGTTTTGCTTGTTCATTCTACCATTTCACATTTTCTAAGTTAAAATGCTTACAGCTTCAGATTCATATTTACTGTTGTTGCTACCCTGCTTCTCCAGAGGCTTCAGTTTTCCTTTAAGGCACATTTTTTGTTTTCATTCTTCAAAAAAAGTAGAAGAACAGTAGAAGTAGAAGTTCTTTTATATTTTATTAAACTTTTAAAAATGATTTCATTTGTAAAATCCAGAAGTGTTTTCCTCCCTTTATTCTGCAATTTCTTGTTCTCCTGATTTTGCTTCTCCTGTTCTTTGTTTGCCCAAATGAGATTTCCTTCTTACAACAGCTGATGACTATGGATAAATTTGATTGTTCTTTCAGTCACTTCAGAGGAAGTACAGACAACAAGGATTTTCTGAAATGAGTCACTGTTCAGTAACTAGCTATGCAAATAGTCTATTTCCTATTTTAATGAAGAAGAGGTTCTGCCAAGAAGACAGAGACCTTGATTTAGTCAACATCATGTTGTAGTATTTGTTCATGATTCATTTTCTAGATTTATAGATTTCACTTGTGTTATTCTTGCAATGAATTTTAGTGGTAATTAGAATAAGCCTCAATATGAAAAGTCCCTTGATTTGTGAATGCGAACAAATTGGTTATCTTCTCAAATTTAAAATAACAAAACTAACCAGGAAGTCTTTCACTGTAAATGGACTCTGACTTCATGCTCTTCTGCAACTCAGCCTTAGCTTGTTTTTGTACATAACAGTGACATGTCCTCATTCTACCCCAGTCGGGAGTGATCCCACACACCAGAGAAAGCTGCTTATTCAGCCCATGGTTTATTCACCTGATGCTTCTGGCCATGCAGGGCTGGGACCTGGAGTAGTGGAGCTCAGCTGGACAGCTCCAACCTTGGCACCATGTGGAAAACTCAAAAATTTGCCTGTGCTTACCACAGCCACGACTGTCTGCCTGCCTTGTGGCCCTCCCCAGTGTCACACTTAGAAAGAACCAACGCCTTTGTCTCCTCCATGACCAAAGCAGAACAATCAAGAAGATGGCCTGAGAGTCACAGCAATCTGAAATGATGTTCACAGTTCCATGGAAAGGATTTTCTGATAGGCAATTAATTAGTAAGCTCGGTATGTCACAATGTCTGCAGAACATTGCAGCAGGAGTTGAAAACAGGGGTTTTCCTCAATCCATCTGCTGATTGTTGTAGGGCAATAATTACAGTAAAACACTCAAGACTTTGATGATCCGAAAACTATACTGTAATCATCCCATACTTGTTACATACACCATTTGGGGAGTCTCCCGGTTGTGTGTATTTTGCTCTGTGGCCATCATATAGGGAATTGGAGGTCACCAGCTTCTGAGTCTAGGCACTCAGTCTATCTCAGCCTAAGAGCTGTGAGATCCATGCCTAATATTTACCAGGCTGGCAAACTGTAAGGTCTTGGAAGTTGAGAGGTTTGGCTTTTTCAAGCTATTACTGGCAGGGAAGTGGGAGGGCAGTAAGTAGATCTCATATAATATGGAAGCTACACCTGACAATTTTGGGATCTTCCAGAGAGCCTGAAGAGAGTGAAGGAAAAGCCACAAGCACCTTCTACAGAAATTGTCTCTGAAAGGTAATACCATCATGCAGAAGAACAGGTTTATATTGATCAACACTTTTTGAAATAATGGTATGACAACTATAAATAAAACAACAACTGAACAAAACAAGTTGTCATGTCACATTTTTCATGTTCCTTTAGTCTCCCAACATACAACAGAACTCGTTACCTTTAGCATCTACTCTGTTCCCCCAGGAAGCTGCCCAATATGCAGAACTTTGTTTTGATACTTTGTTCTGCTTATACTTCCTTTGGGTAAGATAGATGGTATATTTATGTTAAAATCAGAGCAGTATTTATATTCAGCCTCTAAATGCCTATATGTTTTTGAATTTTTGTGCTTAATACAAAGTAAGAGCTTTAGGAAAATGAATATAATAAGTTGTAAGGCAGAGCTAATTTTTGTGAAGTGATTTGATTACAATAGTACAGCTTAGTTCTAATTAAATCAGTTTCTTTATTTTAGTCACCAGGTTATAATTGGAATTGAAATTTTTGTTCTTATTAGATTGACTGGTGCTAAGTAAGATTTCCATGATCAACAGCAGTCCTTCAGAGCAGTTTATATCTCTAAATGGGGTCCAAACTCTGAAACTTTGTGGTTCTTGAGTTTTTTCAATGTGTTCAGTATTGCTTAGGACAAGTCAATATTTTAACAAGGCCAGGAGCCATGTTTGCTAAATTAAGATTAGTTTCTGTTTTGATTCCTATTTTTGTGATCTTGCTGATGAATTGATCCAGGTATAGTAATTCTGCAGGCTACGTTGTTTTAATTTTTTCTGTGCTGAATTTTAAGAGAATATGAATGAAGAGTACTGTAGCCAAAATTATCTGAGGGCAAGAGGTGATTTATGCTTCCTCTAGTACTTTTAGAACTGAGACAATTAAAGGATTCCCTATGGTTATTTTCTTTTATGGCCGCACCTACATTACAGTTTCAAAGTTCAAATTTTCATCTCAAGAGTATTTAGGAATTCAGGTTTGTAAGATTGAGACAGGAAAAATTGACACAGATCCTGATCTGACTTTGCTAAAATGACGTTTTGTGTTTGTGATGTTATGCCATAGGCATCCAGCAGTGGCTAAACAATCTTAGAAGCCCTATTTCAGGAAAAGACAATCACATGCTAAATTTTGATATGATTTAGTGCTTCCTTGATCTGAAACCTCACTATAAGCCTGGGCTTCAGTGGCTGTCTAGGATGGAGAGAAGTAAGGCTCTTCAGAAAATTCTAAAAGGAAAAGAAACCCAAGTAAATATCAGAGCTAATTATGAAATGTTATGTTAAAATCTTTTATGGCAATGTACTGACTCTCTGGTCTGTATTTAAAGACTTAAAATTCCCTGTGACCTTCCTTCACTCTGTCCAAATGAATCTCTCAGCTGAAATGCAGCTCAGAGTCTTAGGCAGCTTTTAAAAAGCTTCTTGGAGATCTGTAATGTTGTGAACTGAGAGCAGACAGAGGTGTCTTCAAGACAAGGTCCTTCTTCAGCTCGATCATCTTTATCATTAAGTAGAAAGGGGAGCTGAACATTCTTGTCATTGTTGGATAGTTTATCCCACCGCAGGATCCTACTGAGGTGAATAATTTGTGTTGAGAAAACTCAGGCTAAAAAAAGTCATATAGTGCTGATTTGTGTCTTAGTTTCTGTATTGCATATGTTATTGTCTAAAAGTGAGACTTCTTCCCAAAAATATGGAATGGTTCTGGAAATGAAGCAAGAGTACCAAAGATGTGTAACCCATAGGAAAATTTCCCTAGAAAAGCTCTTCAAGGACTTTTTAACTGCTATTTTAATCTCAGTATATGTTTTACAGAAGGACAAATGCTGTAATTTTTAATGGCTGCCATATTCTTAGATCTGGAAGACATAATGTGACATTATAATGCTCCTATGCAGCATAGGCAGTAAAAGTATATTTTATTGAGCCCATTAATGTTGTTATTTATTCCTTGGTGAAATTTAGAGTACGGAAAACATGCAACTAGGTAATGTAATCTGAAGAAAATAATCTCCTGTAGAAAGATTTCCTTGTGCTTCTGCAGCATTTAGGTAGCTAATACAGTGCTTATACTATAATACTGTTTAACACTATTAAGCTGTCTAATATAGTGTTCATGTATGACACTATTTGTTTATTGTGTTAAATAGAAATACTGCAAATGTTATTAAAGTATTTATTAAATTAATATATAAAATTATTAGTTGTTTCCATTAGCGATCAGAGGAAGGAATACAGACAGGAAGAAGGAAAACATGTCCTGCACAATGTGACTTTCTTATTCCAGGGTTCTGCAATTCCTTGGAGATGTGACTTACTGGTGCTGCTGCATTTTTTTATAAAGCACAGCTATAATTTTCACATATTAAAGACCTCTAATGTAATGACTGTTGTACCCCTACAATACTGCTACTTCACAGTTTCAAATCAGCCTAAAATGTAAGACACTTTAGTGCATGATTTAAAGATAAGGGAGGTTTTACTTTGTGTTTGATTTCAAAATCTCGGTGGTTATATAAATGTGTTATGCTGTACTTCTTATTTCAGTAACATTTGAAAAAAACCCCCAAAATAAAACCCAAACCAAAACCACCCAACAAAAAACATGGCTGCAGCTGAAAGTGATGCTAACCAAAATGTTCACTCTGAGGTACTGGGTACTGATGATTCAGGTACTGTAAAAATAAACTGGGTTTTGTTGCTGTAAATTAAAGAGACAGAACACATTTTCAGTTTGTTTACAGAGTAAACCTCTTCCTTCCTCATAAATTACTGCAAGGAATCCACTTATGTCTGTGTCTGAAAATTGTAGATCTGACCAGGCTGATCTTGCAGTTCCTTCTCACTGGAGATGGGTCACCAAGTGTCTTTCTTACATGGTATGGAGCATATCTGAACATGGGCTAGCAAGATCCAGGTATTCATATAGGAATTCTAAGTTATGGGCTCTTACAGCAGGAACTGATTTAGAGTTTTTTCCTTACTTCCCTTTCTTTTATATTTTTCTTTCCCATTTTTTCAAGCTGTAGCAATGATCAGCTTAATTCTGGTATTTGAACAAGAAGAAATTGTCTCTAAGAAGCAATAGGATATTTGCTTTATCTTGTCTTCCTCTTCTAAGTGCAGGACTGTTAATTTCACTGTATTTTTGAGTATCTTGTTAAAGCGAAAGTACTTGCACTTCATGTATGTGTTGAATTGGTTAATACACTCTGTTGAGAAACTTTTCCCGATACTGAATCTAAACTTCCTCTGGCAACATTTTGTACTAGAGAACACTCAGAGACTCCTAAACAACCCTATTCCTTTCGTTCTTCTATAGCCTTTCAGCAAAAATTAAAGTTTAGTAGTGAAAGACTAAACTGTCTTTAAGGATTCAAAATATAATCTTTTCTATTCCCAATCTTGTGGGATTACCTCTGTTAAGGTATAAAAAGAAAGCTGCAATTAGGAAATCTCCAGTGATAGAAACATAGGAAGGAATTATGGAAAACTAGATCATAAACAAAACAATTCTTTTAGATTCCAGTTCTGGAAGTTGCTTGGGGTTAAATTAAACTCAATCCTTCAGTTGGGGATTTTATATCCTAGTTGCAGATGTTGTTAGTGAAAGCAATACCATCTATATATTTTTGCTTCTGCTCAAGTGATTAAATAGGCTGCTCTCATGGAAACTTTCCAAGGGAACTGGCACAGCAACTTTAGAATTAACAGATAATACATTTTAAAAGATTGTCTCATGAAAATGGAAGGCAACCCTCGTCACTTACAGCTTAATTACTTGTAATTCATATTAATTATATAAGGGAAATTTATATAGCCTTTGTGATGTCTATAAGAAGTTGTAAATGGGCAAGCCTACAATTCCGTCCACTGAGAGACAGTAAGAAGGTGTAGGAATGAAGAGATACTGAACTTTCTTTTGGAAATCTTAATTCTGAAAAGCATAAAACATTTCCTAAAAGGACTGAAATTCTTCTTAATCTGCAAAGAAATCTGACCTATGTTGAGTGCTAGTTACAGAAGCAGAAGTTAACAGAGTTTTCTCTGGCTTTAAAGATTTGTAATCTATATCAACTAACTAAAAGCTAGATGAAGAAGATCATCCAAGATAATTCCACCAATTATGTTTACCATATTATTGCAACAGAACAGTCCTGGGCTATTCACCTTCCTTAGGAGTGTTTGACTCCCTTGGTGGCAGCAGGGTGTTTAAACAGAAGAAATTTGGGAAAGACTTTTTTTTGGTACTAAATAGATGGTTGAGTTAATTATGGAATGTGAGCGGTGATTTTTAGATGCTTCCACTAAATGCCAGTTTCTCCTTATGTTTTTAAGAAGCTTGGAAGAGCTATGCAATGGTAGCTCTTAAAATACTGCTGAAAGTTGTCCCTATGAAAGTCATCATACAAACTCATGCACTGCCAGTTTTCTGCTAATTTCATGACCTTGAGTTCAGAAATCTAAAAATCCTCTAGGCAGTGGTTTTAATCTTTATTTTGGGACTTGCATGTAGCTAATATTGTTTAAATTCCCTCTGCCTCCTTATTTTCCTCCCTGCTCTCTTCCTTCTGTCAGCCCTTCATTCGTTTGCCTTAAAGGCCCAGGGTGGATGAGTCAGTGATTCCAATCTGTATTTGCTTAGATACCAACTCCCTTTTAGGGATAGCAACATCATGCTTTAACTCAGTAGGCAGTCATGCTTTTTGAACAATTTTGACATCTAGATCTTTCTTTTATTAGCTATTGACTGCTGCACTCCTCTCTATTTCAAAAAAATTCATGGTCTCTGGGTTTGCTTTTTAAAAAAACCGGAAACACAAACAACCCAGGTCTTGGCTGCACTAGTATCACCAATCAGAGGAAAAGTCAGACTGGTTTAATCTTGTGTGGGTCCTTCTCTTTCTTGTCCACTTGTCAGTTGTTAGTTCATCTTTGGCCACTTGAACATCTGTCTCCTTGCCTTCCTTCCTCCCACCAGTTCTCACCTCCTCTTCACTGCCAGGAAACCCTTAACACTGGCTCTGCCAGACCTTGTGGCTCTGAATTTTGCCTCGTGTGACTTGAGAGTTTGGAGGGAAGCTAATAGTATGTCTCTCCTTTACTAAATAAGGAATAAACTGCAGGTATCTGAAATAAGAAAGACTGAAAAGCCAAAATACCTGGTGAGGAAGAAATCTTTCGTGCTGCCACCACAGCAGCACCTGAGTGCTCGAGCATTCAAAAGATGCTTCTGAAGCACCCCAAATGTCACAACAGCTTGATGCTCTGGAGCTGCAACCACTTGCCCAAATTAGGGGTCTCTCACTGGAGAAGGTTATGAGAGAGGGAACATTTTTCACCCGTTTTAAGTCTCTCTTCATCTGTAAAGCCAGGAGAAAGCTGGAAGGGAAACACATGATGGTATTGTTCTGTGTTAATTATTTTCTAATTAGTCAAAGCCTTGAAAATGCTTCTGTCTCTTTAAAATGGTGTGGTATTTTGTGCTGTGACTACTACTGAATGTGAAGTTATTTGAATGAACAGAATAACTTCATGTGTGTTGAGGTGTGAGGTGACCTCATTATTCCTAAGTCTGTTCCTGTTTTGTAGCACTTCTTATTCAGCTCTACTCTTTCAGCTGCTCAAGTGTTTTTATTTCTGCTCTGGTTGTGTAACAGATTTTTTGTGAAATGTCAGAATCATGGCAACATAAGTTAGTTAGTTGAGCCAACCTGGCAGAAATTTAGCTGCTCATAGATAAGACAATAATAGAGCAATATTAAACAGGGTTTGTGGCTTAATAAGCTAAGCATTACTTACCAGGTTTTTCTTGGATACAATGTTGTTGATTAATGCAAGACATGCTTCATTCCAACTGAGATTTCTAGTAAAGACATTTAAAAAATTATCATTTTGCCTTTGCTTGCACAAAGTCAGGGCTTCAGAGAAGTGCGTTGAAAACTTTGGCAAATTGATATTCCCTGTCTGCTTTCAGAACACCATGTCACGGGGAGCGCTGTCGTGCACTCTGCAATCCATGCTCACTCCAGGGCAGAGGTGCACATTCCCAGGGAGATGCTGCTCCCTTCAACTTTTTGTGTTTTTGCTTTTGATGAGGACTGTGATGTTGGGACTGTTCATCTGGAGGTGGGACACCTGTCTACTCTCAAGGAAACAACAAAAGTTTTTCTCAAAGTTCGCTTACTGGGCTCCAGGCAGCCTTGCTGACTGTACTTAATAGAGTTTGTTTGAAGAAGCAGATTAGAAGTAGATGACTGCATTGCAAATGCCATATATTAACAAGTTTTTTATGCTAACTTGAAAGTTTTTCCCTTTGGACCTCCAGCATTTAAGGGACACATGAGAGACAAGGTTCCAACTACATTGCTTGAGAACACTCTATCATCTTCTGTGTAGTTCCTGTGGGACATGTTTGTCTAAATAATGCATCCCCTCTTTTGTATCATTAACCACTTATCAGAAACTTCCTTGCTTCAGTGGTCTTTGGCTGGTTTCATTCTCTGCCACTCTCTCTTGATTTCTCTTACTAGCTTCAATATTCTCCGCTGACTGCATGTAGCTTTGGAGCACTTGAGTGAGTTGGTGATCTGTTTTTAACAAGCAGGTAAGTTTGTTTCCTGAGTTAAAGGTCTAGTGCCTGTGCCAAATCTATCCTTGGATTAGTAACCTCCATACCTACAATTATACATGACAAGTTTTCACAGTCCCACTGCCTCCATTTCATGTTGCATTGAAAATAGATCAAGATGAAGTTTGAAGTAAACTAAGCTGGCAAAAAGTGGCAAAAATTTCGCTTTGGCATTGTGGATGGCACTGCTGCCAACTCAGGCATGGGAATTATTTAATTACTGCCTGCATAAAATGATGTAAAAGCAGAACACACTATGTGCCTAAATCTTTTAGGGGGTTCACATGAACTGGAGTTGTTTGGGGAAAAAACTAACACCTTTTCAATGTCTATTGCATTACACTTTTCAGCTATTGAAACCTATTTTCATGTAAGACAATTGAAGGAAAACACTTTTCCTCTTCAAACTTTGCTCTGAGTTTGATTTTTGTCACTTTCATTTAACGTTTTGATGTGTCACAAAAGCTTTTGCTTCAGTTTTCATCCCTACTAAAACAGAGAAAGGCTGTTGTACTGGTAGCAGGCAGTTTGGGTGTGTCTGAGATAAAGCTGGTATTGGAAAGTCATAGGGAGAGAATGGTTTCTGCCTCTTCATTGCCAGATTGTCCACCACTTATCATCATGCCTGCTGAGTGATGCTACTTCTCAGCTGCTGTTATGAAAAGTCCTTTGATAACCTTGTGTGATGATTAAACACTACTAATTGTCCTCAGATAGGAGGCTGTTTTGTGGTCATTCATGCACCTCCAATTTTGGTGCTAGATTAGGTCCTCCCTCTGAGAGAGGACACCTATGCTTTTCAGTATTGTAGTGTTCATCTCTTGGTCTCCAAGGTGAATCTTAGTCATAGGGTTTGAAGTGCAAAGGGCCTGAATAGCTACAGAATGTGCTCGGGGCAGTGACCACACCTGTGATCCACAGAGTGTGTGCGCAGGTACCTGTGCAGCCTTTCTGATGGTCCTGAGCCCAGTTGTAAGCTCCCGTGGTCTGAATTAATCCTAGCTTGCTGGCTCTTTGGAGGGATGCTAGCTCCAGTGTAGTGCTGTGGGAGGAAGGTTTGAGGGGCCTGGGTGAAGTGATTTTTTTTCTGCAGAGAATCTTGGTCTGTCAGCTGTTGGAATGAAGGAAGTAGTCCTTACAGATGGGTCAAAAAACTGTGCATTTTGTAAGACCAGAGCAGTTTCAGCTTTCTATTCTTCTGCTTCTTTTTTTCTTTTTAAAACTCTTTTTAATTAAAAATGAAATTGGTTGAAAGTCATTCTCTTGGTTCCTGAGAATGTTTCATTAGTGAAATAAAATGTGTCCCTAAAGAAATAAGTTTCTAAGGTCCTTATTACTCATAAATCTTGATATATCTACCAAAACAAATCTGTATGAGATACCTCAGAAGAGAAAGCAACAGGGACATATTACTCTCAAGCTCTTCATTTTATCTTTTCTCATTTCCAGTTTGATCCCATTTGTCTGTGTTCAGGGAAAATTATTCTGTATTTGCAGTGCTTAGGAAAAAAAGGGACTACTAAGCAGCCTGGGATTCTTCAATGTTTCTTCAAATACACTGTTTTTAATTGACTTGACAGAGGGAGATTTGAGAAAGCAGATATTATTATATACACTGTGTACAATAGATTAATTAAAATTTTCCTCTGTTAAAGGCTTTATCTTACTGACTTCAATAGTCTCTGCAATTGATATGAAAATGCTCAGGACCTCTGTAGTAACCAGATGATGACCATAAACTTTGGTTTCACATTGAGAAAGTATGATCTTTATCTAGATCTTAAGTCTTATGAGAAACACTTTTTGGTCTAAACACCTTTGGGATGTGAAGGCCTAAGCTTAACAAGTTGTTGCTGGTCTGTGGGTAAAACTTGTAAGACATGATTTTGAACAAACACCATGCAAGATTTGAAAAGGCATCATTAAAACATTCATTTCCTCTAGAGGATTTTAGTGCATGATAAGCTACCTGGTTCCCAGGGGATTTGAAAATTAGACCTCCCATTTCTATGCTGAACTACAGATCTGGGAGCCTGGCTTTACTGGGTATTTTTTCCCATAAATCCTTGTTGCAAAGATCTGTTTGTGGGAGACTGGCAGCTCTGCGAAAGGAGCTACTGGAGCCATGGGAAGTTTTATCCAGAGCACAGAGAGGTACTGTAGTAGGCTTTGGCTCAGCCAGTGTTGACTGAGAACTGCATAATGAAGCCCTTTCAGAATATATGTTCAAAACTTTATTGCTTTCTAGGAGGAATTTGCTTCATTGTTGCTTCTTTTCTGACAATAATATAGACTGTTCAAGTCTTGTCTCCATTTCATGATACTATAGGATGCTTCAGGAAATACTAGTGACCAGCATAAATTTTCTTGGAAAATGCAGCCTCTGGATGTCATGGTAGTTATTGATATGAAACTGTTTTTGCAAAGGTAAAAACATGTATAATAATATAATATCAGGATTTTTCATACTTTTTTTTAAAACCACTGCTGTTATTCATAGCACCTATAAAGAGTTGCTTAGTATTCCTGGTATACCTTACTGCCCTTGTGCGAAAGGTAAGAAATTTTTGGCTTTGTGGCTGGGGAAGACTGAGCAAAAAGCAGTTGTATAAACTAATGTACCAGATGAAAGATCAGCTGGGAGGTCTCAGCTATCGATCTGAAATCACCTTGGCTCTTGCTAGTTAAAACCTCCCTTAACATTTTCCACAGGGAGAGTGCTAAATAAGAACACAGTGCTGCAATACATGTCCAGCTTATTTTGTAAGGCTGTTCCTACAAGCGTCCTATCATATTACAATATGTCCTTCAGAGCTCTCTTAAAAACAACAAAAAAAACAGTCAAACAAGTCCTTCTCTTTGGTGATTTCATGGCTTCTGTTTCTTCCTCAGAGAAGATCAAGTCTGAAGTTTCTCTGACTTCGTCTGAAATTGTAGGCATGATCAATTTATTTAAGAAACCTTGTAAGTACTGGACTGATGGAGCCCATGATGTCCTGTCATTCAAAAGCTCACTGTTAAGTTTTTGTGGCTTAGTCTGGAATACTGTCAGCGGGGAGCTGGCTGAGGGGATAATGTGCTGTGCTTCTTGTTTTTAAGTAGGAGCTGCTGCTAATGTATGTGCTGCTTTTGTCCATTTTTCTGGCAATTAGAATAAACAGCTTATGTGTGAAGCACAGTCAAATTCAAACCAAATGTTTTTTCAGGTAATTCCCTGTGGCATCACTTGGGGCTATCTGCTCCACTGTGGGAAACTTGACTCCCCCAGTTTGTGTTATGGCAGATGCTATGATTTACCATACCTTTTGAAATGGTCCTTTTAACGGATGAAAGTTTAGCATTTATGGATTTAAATTTTGGAGTAAATAGAAAAGTACGTGCTTATTTAGGATCATCTGGATTATTTTTCAAAGTTATCAAAAAGTTTGTTAATTTAAAGCTTACAACTGTAGTTTTAATTTTGATAGGTTTTCCTATATCTGTTCTCAAATATCTTTCAGTTGCACTGATACTAACTTAACATTATTTCATTTTTATTTCTTGCATTGGGTTTGCAGAGATTCTTTGACAAATTCAGAATTTTTTTGAGTTAAATGTGAATGGACTGAAGCAGTGTTTAGTTTGTACTTGTGTAAATAGCAAGCATGCTGTCAAGCAGTGGTGTTGGATTCATGTGGTGGTGTCCTGTTCACCTCTTTGTTGGTGGTGTTTGCGGGGGAGAAAGTTGGGGGAGGAGGGGTCATCCAAAGTGTTTATAATGAAGAAGACTTGCTTTCACTGTGAGGTGGTGGTTAACACTGTAACATGACTAAAGCTTTACTCTGTTTTCAGATTTCCCCATTATATGTCTATTCGAGTTCAGAAGTAAATGGTGTCTCTGTTTCCACTGGATTGCATGATGTTCTGCATGAGCTTGTGGTACAGAAAAGGTATTAGGAGGGGAAAGGCTCTCACTAGATTCACCAAGTGCCCTTCAGAGCAAGGCATGAGGTACCCCTGTCACTGACAGTCAGGTCAAATTCTCTCCCAGGGAAAGAAAGGAGAAAGGAAGGAATGTAAAAAAAGCCTTTACTTCTCAACAACTTATTTAATCAGTTGTAATTATGGATTTAAACGATGGAAGTAGTAAGAAGACTTACTTTGCATTTACTATTCAGGAATTCATGTAGGAAGAAGAGACACAAGTGTTTGAAATACCTGGCTAGCTCTCTGTTGTCATCTGTTAATAATTCACATGGCTCTTTCATTTATATTTTGTTGAGAAAAACAGAGTAGGCTTGAGATATAAAGAAGCTCTTAACTTCCTTTGTAAAGGAGTGGGAGTACAGCATGTCCATTCAGTACAAAGAAAAGAATTTACTTTTGTGAAGTTTTCAGACTTTTTTAGTTTTCATTTTGTAGGCAGCTTCATCAGTGGCACTGTGGGAAGGAAAGTCTGTTTCTCATGTGGCTTTTACGCTTGTGTGAGCTATTATTGATTAAGCCATAACTGAGCTGCAAATTCCAGGCCCAGACTTTCCCAGAATTTGGTGCCTGCGTTAGTAGAAAATCATTTGATCTACAATTACCAGCAAATAAAATGGCGCATCACTGTCATGCCTTATTCTGGGTTTTGTGGTGGGTCACTGTACAGTTAAAAATCCTTGGCAGACAGTTGTAGGGGATGAGTCTGATTCAATGTCCTGTGAGACTTCTCTGAAAGTTGCTGTTCTAGGAAACCTTTGCCTATAGCCACTGCCTGCTGTAATTGAAAAAGGATTAGCTAAATTACATATGGTTTCTGTGAGGGTACGTGTGTTTCATGGATGGGATTAAATGTAGAAAGGTAGAGAATATCTACATTTTGCCAGCCTTCTAGCTGAACTGAATGGTGACATTTCTGCATGCCTTGGTGCTCTTATTCACAGAGCCTGCTTCCATGCTAGGGCTTTAGTTTTTCTTAGCTTTCAGTTCCTTTTCTATCCTAGAATGTGCATTGGTTTCTGAACTCCCTCCCCCTCAACAAATATTTTGAAACTATTATGCTATTAAAATCTTGTTGGTGGCATCTTACTTGGGATATTTGTTTCTGATTCCCTATGAAGGATACAATTTACAAAGAGGTAAGTATATCTTCCTTACCTTACTTCTGCATAAGTATTAACAAAAATCTAAAAGATGAGAACATGAACACAGGTAATTTATATATCCACAAGCATTCTACTTAGGATAGCAATGCTTTCTATATGTGGAACATGAAGTTTTAGTAGCTCTTGGATGGAGACAGACACTAATTTTCTCACTGGTCATCTGTAGTGAAAGCATTCACTATTTTTATCTTTTAAGATTTCTTTCAGAAGAGTTGGAATGCATGGCCTGCCTGCCTGTCCTCATGGGTCAGGACTGAATTGCAAATTACTCCACTGCTGCTTGAGCAGACTGGTTGCTATTGGAAATGTGACACTCAGCTATGTGGAATTTTTGTCTGTACCAATCCTGCCATGCCTGCATTCATTTTTCCTAATTACTAAACAACTTATACTTAATGAGTTGCATCTAATTAGTACCTTTTGCTTTGCTACACCTATAAAATTATACTTCCAGTAAAATGCTTCATGAACTAATTAAACATCTCAACCCAGTTGACTTCTGTCCTCTTGTTTACTGGTTTCTTACTAGATAGTGAGATTAAAATCTTGTCTTCTTACTCCAAAGATGCAATCTCTTCATGTTCTTCTCCCATGACAGACTACATTTAATTCTTATTCTGGAATGCTGTTCCCCTAAATGAGGTGTCCTCTTTAGCCTATAGAGCAGAGTGCCTGTCCCATTTCACAATACAGCCTAAAGCAGGGATGACCAGCTGCTCTCTGGCTACACTTGCCCCAGCTGATGACTCGGGTGTTGAAGGATAATAAGAGACTGGTGCTGCAGAGGGTGCTTGGGGTATCCTGAAGAACAGGTACAAACAAACCTTACCAGTCTGATGGCATGGTCCAGGAGGGCAGGGCAGAGAAACGCAGCTGTTCACAGTGAGGTCAGGTTCTCAAAACTTGGTAGGTATGGCATGGAACCCATTCCAGCAGAGAAGAGCAGAGTCCCACAAGGCTGCCTTGGCGGCTGTGCCCTTGCCCACCAACACCTTGAGGGGCTTACAGCCACCTTGCTTTTCCCCACTGTGAATCTTGGAACAAACACTGTTTTCAGTAAAAACCCAAAGCAAAGTAAGCCCCCTTCCCCCTTCAGTCTGGACTGGTTCTGCTAGAGGCCGAGTAATGCTGTGATGCCTCTGCATGTATTCCCCAGGACGGAGGACTTCAGAGCTGCTGCTTGGGATCCTGCTGTGCGGCGAGTAAGCGCTGTGTTTCCACCGTGGCTGCAAAGGGTGATGTCTTTCAGAGAGCTTGTTTCCTGAGGGGGCTCTGAGGACTTTTCTACGGGTAGTTTCTGTACCAGATGGTTTAAGCAAACATATGATATTACAAGGAAGGAACACAGAATGCTCTATCTTCTGATCCTTCCTGGGATCTTGCATGCATTTTAACAGCCGTCCTTTCTGCCCTCTTACTTGGCCCTGGCTAATTTCAAATCCTTCAGTTTGGAGGCTCTTGGCTTCCTTTACAGTGATGTGCAGTGCACGTGGTGTCCAGGCAGCAGAGGGCTGCCACAGGGGCTGCCAGGCCGAAACACCGTCCAGCTGGCGAGGCGTGCAGCTGGTGACCAGTTACACGGATGTACACCTCCCCAAGGCACCTCGAGGAGGAACAGCTGCAGTTTCAGCACCTATCTAGGGTCCCCTTCCACTTGTTTCTGAATGTTTTATTTAAATAAAATGGGGGAAAACAGTTCCCTCTGCTTTTAGAAGAACTTAGCAACAATATTATTGTATTTTAAAAGCTGTTCAAATTACTTTTACTGCAAAGTAGTGAAATCTCACTGCTCTCTTATTTTCTCTTGTTTGGTTAAGTGGTTATCCAGATGCTATCTGGATTGCTTTACCATTATTGAAGCTTTAGGATACAATGTGGGTGATGCCCTTATAGGAATCTGTTTACCAAACCAAGTACAGATATTTGAACATTTTTTAGTCACATGTTTGACTGTGGTTTCCAAAGTGGCACCTTAAAAGTAAGTAGCAGCTGTGCTCCTATTAATGAATATGGATATATATAATGCCAGGTATGACTTCTTCCAGCAGTTGTTGGGGTTTTTTTTTCCAGATTCATCAGTGATGTGCAATATGCAAGTGCATGACAAATTTCATGTACATATAAGTGACTGCACTCATATTAATTCAGCATTGTTGGAACATCAATAAACCAGTGATTTCCTAGGTGATGCAGCAGATTAGTTGTCATCAGCTAATTTTCAGTTTACAGTCTGAAACCCTTAAACACAAACCTGTTTGTGCAAGTCCATCAGCCAGAGAGCAGATATGTGTAGTATTAACTGTGACTAAATCAGATCAAATTGCATTTGTTCAGAGTAATGTTTTCTGCAAACGTATTATGAACAATCCATATCCTGTGATATATGTCATCTCTCTGTCATCAGGTAGAGACATAGCTGATACATCAAGCACAACTAAAAACCAGAATATCTGGAGAATCTCCTATTTTTTTCTGATGTGGTGCAGTTGTTAATTTTATGGTTTGTCTTCAAAAAATCTACAGCATAAGAGCAGGAAAAAGAAAACAAAGAAATGTATTTTCTCTTGCAATTGAGACATACTCTCTGGTGGAAAATTCCTGGAGGAGATGCTACTCTACATAGACATTGCAATGTATTCCTGCCCCGCAACTGGCATTTCTCTTTCTTCCATATAATACGTAGGACTTAGTCTTAAAAAGTCAAGAAGAGGGGCGAAAGGGTGGGAGAAGCCTAAGCTTAACTTGTACATTGTGCAGTTACCCTCACGTAACTGACAGTGCTGTCATTCCGCACATCTAAATTAAATGGTTCAATCCTCTGACTGTCCTGGGTGGGTGTTACTGCACATATGGCTTTTGAGCTTTAGCTCTGCTGTTGAAGAAGGATCAGGATTAGCACAGTCATTTAGAGCATCAGGATTTTTATGAAAATACAGTAGAAAACCTGGTATGAGGATCTGGGGAACTAACGGAGGGCCAACACAGAGCATTAAAAATGACTATTCACTTCACCTAGGACTTTTAGATATAAAAGTTAATCTTCCTCTTCTCTAAACCCACAGAACAAAGCAACAACTATGGTTGCTTCCATACTCATATTTGACAAATCTTTCAGAAACCTTCATATGGGAAAAGTTTCAGGAAGTGCAACCTGGGTTTACTTTGAGAGGCTTTGCAGTATCTCAGTGTAAAAATGTGTCAAGGAGAGAGATGTGAGCATCTCTTGAGGATAGTTGGTCACCTAATGGAACTGGTTATTTTTATAAACTTTCTTTCATCTTGTTTGTTATATTTGCAATGTTACCAATCTTTCAAACTTGCGTGTGCTACTGTAACCCTAGGTGATGCTTTACAGCCAGGGAAAAATACTGATTCAGCCACCGAGTGCTTATAGTTTAGTTAAGAATAGATACAAAGTAAGTAAAAAAGTAAGCTAAAACTCAGTGAGTGTTCATGTCTCTCCTTTGCCCCCAGCGCTTTCCCGAATCTGCTCTCTGCGATTTCTTTTACAGTGAGTGCTCTTGACACTTGAATTTTACAAGTAGAGCAGAGGTATCAGGTGGAAGGGTGTTTTGCAGGGTGTCAAGAAACCTGTGGTGTCAGAGCAGCAGTTAAGAAAGGGGATAAATGCAGTTTGGTCAGCATGGGCTTCCCCTGAAACTCAATGTGAACTTCCATAAACTGGACAGTCAGGGCACCAAGTCCTGTACCAAGGTGCTTGCAGGGAGCCAAAATTTGCTTCAGCACCTAGGAAACAAGAGTTCAGATCTGCTGAACTGGATTCCTGCTTCCTTCCACCCTTGACAGACAGACCCCGGCATCAATCAGTACTAGGACAGAATTTCTGTTCCTTCTCTTGCTCTTGTTGCACTGGAGCAGCTGGAGAGTACCTGATCTGCCAGAAGGCGCCCTGTACAAGTGACATTTTCTGGAATGATGTGGCATCATGAGACACAGTGCTTGGCCGGTCCCCGAGGCTGTCACAGCTGCTGCAGCCCCTCAGAGTATGACAGCAAACCTGCACTCCCAGTGTCCTCCCAAGGCTTACAAACTGCATGCTTGAATTTTTTTCACTCTAGGGTCCATCTTGATGTCATATCCTACAGTCTATAATGCATTAAATTCCCTTGGCTGTAGTTATGTTTAGCCATCCTCACTAGCACAAGGGATCTTGTTCTTTGCCTGGCCACCTGAGTCCCTTCCATTCTGTTTGTTCTGGTATACAGTAAGTGGTAAATAAATTCCAATGTGGCCAAGTGTTGTTGGAGAGAAAGTGCTGTGTCTTTTCTCAGTGAAATTTAATCATGTCCACCTTGTATGGCTATATTTGATGTATTTTGCCAGTATACTGGTGATAATGCTTTGTAATCTCAGCACAGTGAGACATTGTGTGATTAGCGTTATCAGTCACATCCTGGCCTGGCAAATCCTTGCCTGGAACCAAAACAGCATGAAAATAGGAAATAGTTTTTTCTTTTTGTTCTCACTACCTAAAGGAAAGATGTTTTAAAAGGTTGTATTAATTCAGGGATTGAAAGGGTTCATTTTTTTTGTGCAAAGGCCATTTTAGATTTCAATTATTTTAGATATTTTTTAAATGTTTAGATTTATAAATGCTTGAGGATCATCTCTTTATGACTGCTTCTCTTCTCCTTTTTAAATTTTGCTTTTTCACAAGTAATTAATTTTATTCTAACACCATAAAATAGAACAAGTAGGGGAAGATTTCACTTGGAATCACAGTAGTACCTTGGGGGCTTTTTCTATTTTGATGTTACAGAACTTATAAAGAACCCTTTCTTGATGTTTCTATTTGTAGTAGAAACCTTACTTGGCTGACATTTAAAATAACACTGCTTCTACTTATTAGTGTTATATGTTAATATACTCAGCCAAATAACTATGATGGCAAAATTCATCCGTTTGACTATCCTATGAAGTGAATTTTGTTAGTTTTGTAAAGATCAGAAGAAAACTATTCAACTAGGTGGGTATAAACTGTAAAATGTCATCATATTTCTCTATGTTTTCTGGTGCTTCAAGTGATGTCTTGCTCCTCTATTTTAATTCTGGAAAACAAAGGCAAACCAATCACCTCAATTCTTCAGTTGCCTCCAAATAGCAAATATGAAACTGAAAATATATGAACTGTATTGTTTTGGGGGAGTGTGCTCTGATTTTTTCCTTTTTTTCTTAATAAATAACAATGGGGAAATATCTTTTTATTCTGTATATTTTGTTACACTGATGACAAGATATGGAATTGAGTTGATTTTAAGCTCCTTTTCTAAAGCAGATCTACGGTTTGAGAAAGTTGCCAGAACTTCAACCTGAAGATTTGCAGTCCTCTTCCCAAAACAAAAATATCTTACATGCTTCTTTTGTCTGTGCTTGGCCTGGGTGGTGAAGACGACCCAGGCTGAGGTCTCCGATGTGTACGTGGGAAAGCAGCTAAGTGTTCCTGGTTCTGCCTTTGCTCTTTCTGTGGAAAAGTTGTTCAAGATTTACCTTTGTGCCTCAGCCTGTTGGCTGCTCACTGCATAGGAACAGGTGACGGATAAGGAGCAACTAGGTAAGGTCTGAACAATGCTAGTGTAGTTAGTGATTAACACTAATGATCAGTTTTATCTCCATGGTGTGTTTAACTGCTAAAAGTCTTGCTTCTGAAATTGCTGGTAACACTGTTGGTTACATGCTGGCTCACATGGAGCTTTTCTCCTGATAGCATTCCATTCAATAGTAGGACACCAATTTCATCCTTTAGCTGGTAGCAGTCTATGTAACAAAAACTGGCAATTTCGGAAGAAAGTGGAAATGGCCATCTAACCCTGGCACTCGAAAGACCGACCCACTGCTGACTGGAATAATGGAGTGTCAGCAGGGGAGGTGGAAGTGCAGCACGGCGCTGTTCTCTGTGCAGCACAGAGGTGAGGCCGTGGTGCTGGAGGTGCAGAGGAGCAGAAGGTGTTGTAAGCTACGTGTAAGTAGCTGAGTCTCCTCTCCTGCTGATACGCCCAGAAGGCAAATCTTGTCCCTGAGCAGCATGGAGAACATCTCAGTGTAGTGCCTGCTCTGCCTGAGGAGGGTGATAATCTGAGCCTGTGTATGAAGTGAAAGCTGCTCAGACAATGAAAATCCAGATGTTTGCTATATAGGCAATCTCCCAGACTCAGGCCAGATGCCCCAAGTCTTAACCTGGCCACAAATAATGTCAATTTTGGAGAGGATTTGTTGGTCAGAAGGAGCAAGTGAGCCTGGCAGGGCAGCTGGGAAAGGGGAGCATGCAGCAGGAAGGCGCAAGGGGAGCAGTGAGGAGGCAAAGGCATCCTTCTGCCATGACTCTGCACAGCTCCAGGAGCAGAGGTGGCTCCATGCAGGAGCACAGCACTTCCAGGCTTTGGAGTGAAACACACAGCAGATTCTTCAGCCCCTGTGCTGCTGACCAAAGGTATTTCCTATGATGTTTCAGCAATACAGCAGGCTGGGGAATGAGTGCCACGATTCCTGCTACCTTGCCCAACAGAATAAGGAGGTTGAGGTTTGGCTTTCTTCAGGTGTAAAAAAAAAACCAACTTGACAAAAAAACCCTCTTCCCAGCTCCCTGCTCCTCTTCCCTGTGGTTTTCACCATGCAGGCATTCACTTTGGTCTTTGCTTTTTACCAAAGCTGGCTGGAGAATTTCTGAATGCTACAGTTTGTGCAGTGTTTTTCTTAAGATATGGTTTATTTTCTTTATTTTGGTACCCAGATGTAAACCACAACAGCATGATTTAAGTCTGTGAAATCAGAGATCATCACAAGGCTTTTAGTTCTTATAGACACATTCAGCCTGATGTCAGATTTAGCTTGGCTTCTAGGTCACTCAAATAAGAGGTTTTTGTGATTCATTGCAAAAATTAGAGATAATTCTGACATTTTAATTCCTTCAGTTTGGGAAGGGGAGATGGATTTACTGCCTTCTGTTCAGCTTTACCTTTATAAAATTTAATGAAGAAATTATTAAATTAATATTTCCAGTGGAGTAGCTTGTAATTTGCTTGGATTAAAGCTCTTTTTACTCTTGTGTTTTCTATATCACTTTATAATTCTCAGAACTCTGAAAGACAACACACAGGCATAAAGTAATTGTTGGGGTTTCCCCTTCTCCTCATCTCCCTCCCCTCCATTTAGAGTTGCATATAGAACCATATTGGAACTTTTTAAATATTCTTTTACTTCATCATGGAGCTGCTCTAACTCTAAAGGTTTATTGATAGTTTTGAAAAACCCTGATAACAATCAGACATCTCTGTAAAGATGTTGGTAAATTCGTAAAATGAAAATTTGACTCTTTTCATTTAATCTGACCTACTTAAAATAGTTTAGCAGTTCATCTGAATTGCAAAGTTAAAATTCATGTATATTAGTCATTGTAAAAGTATGTTAAACTGAAACTGTACAAAAATGAAAAAAATCACTTGAAGCCATTCTTTGACACTTGCCAGTCACAATGACTGAAAAAGCCATTTTTATCTGCTGTTTTTCTTCAATAACTGGCTGATATTGTTCTGAGTAGTGATACTGCTTTACATCGCTAGTTTTAGTGCTTGCAGCCGCTATATGTCACAGTATCCGTGTCTGCACTGGTCTTGGTTTGTGTTAGGCAGCAAAAGCAGAAATAATGCGTCTGATTTTGCACCATGACATGAAATTTTTATCCAATAATATTGCCTTTATGTGACATTCAAGAGAGAATTTGTTCTGCATCAAAATGACTCAGCAATGTATTTGTTTGTTGTTTCCCTGAAAAAAGAAGGAAAAAATCCAAATTCCAATCTAAAATATATTGGATGTACCTGCTTTCTTACAGCCTCGATTTATTAGCACCTAGTGATGTATTAGTCAGTTGGCTCTCCAGCCCCTTTCTTGGGTAGTAATCCCTGCCAGTCCCCAGATCCCTTTCCATAGGATGGCATTTACCTTCTGCAGCAGCACAACAGTGCTGGCTTATAATTATCCCGTGATCAGCTGGGGTGACCACATCTGTCTGCTCTCCCATTTCTAGCTGATTAGGGACGTCTCAGCAATAGGCCCTAAAGGAATGAGTTTGTGCATAATACTTCAGCATCGCCTCTCATTTCTATTATCCCAGTCCTCCAACCAGCCAGACTTTCTGGCACAGCTTCTCTCTCCTTTGAGGTCAGGATACTTCTCAGCTTTGTCTTATCGATAGAACTCAGCAGCATGCTGATAGAGCTCCTGCCTTATCACTGGAGAGGTTTGGTCTGTGAGTTTCATGCTCTCTCCATGAAAATTAACATTTTCTAGAGTATGCCAGTAAGTTCTGTGAGAATGAAATGCTCCTTTTCTCACTGATGGAAAACTGGAAGTGTTATTGATCCAAAAATATTAACCAGTGCAATACAGGACTTATTCTAGGGCTGGAGGAGCATGAAAAACTGTTCATATAACAAAATTCCCTGCAAGAATGATCTTAGAAATAGTGATTGAGTGTAGGATCCTGGTCTGTCAGCAGTCTGTGCCAGCCTTGAGGAGGTATAAATGACCTCTGGCAGCTGGGGAGGGGCAGTGGGAGCTGTTTGTCCAGTGCACGTCGTACTTCTTGGACTTTGGACTGCTCTGCAATGGGGCCTCAGGGAAGTAGCTTTGCCTTTGGGAGGTTTATCTTTTCACATGCAGTGTGGCCAGGACTTCAGGTTTTAAACATTTTCAAGCAGGAATTGTCCCGTGTAAGAAATTAACCTGCTGAGGGAATCCCATGTCTTACAATTTTTTTTTCTCTGAGAAGGAAATAAAGAGCTGACATCTCTTTACTGCATTGACATCAGCTCTGGAAAACACAGATCAAACCCAGCACATCAAAAGGGTATCCCACCATTAATGACTTGAGTTAGTAAGTCTTGCCCTAGTAAAATAAAACTTTCTCCATTCCATTACATAATGCTTTGTTGGTGAATCAGAAGCTATTGTGGTCTCTTCCTTTCTAAAAGACTCACATGCATCACTGCGCCCTGAGCTATAATAAGCAGGTTTTATCTTATCGCGTAGGTTCTGCAATGCAGCCCAGCACCTTGGTAACATCTATCGCATTTATTTAACCCTTTTTCAAATGTCCTCATACGTATGAACTCCACTGCCTATTGTCACTGTGCTCAGGTTGTGTATCCCAAGTTTTTTTAAAGCCCCTGGCTCCTTACTGTGTAAGCTGTAAGTGGAGCTTTCCCCTGGAGGCTGGGACAGAAGGAAATTCCCTGGCCACAGTAGGGTTTACTCCTGAAGTTTATACTAATTTTCTCATACTGTCTTCTCTGCTGGGAGTCTCTGCTATCCCCAGTCTACCTCACACATTCCCAAAATGACCTGCCTGCTCTAACTTTGGTTGTGTTTTTTGGAGGGCAGTGTCTTCTCCATTCCAAATGTGCTGCCCAAGGATGGCAGTGGGATGGACTAAGAAGGCAGAATGTCAGTGTTAAAGGGTTGGGTGAGTGAGGCCTTCTGACTTCTAGGACCATTCATTGTGATCCTTGATGAAAATAGAAGGCACAGAAACACAAAGACTGGCTGGGAAGACTTTAATTAACAGGGAAAAGAGGAAAAAAGAAGCTCAGAAATGAAGGGAGGTGAGACTTATGCCGTAGTAAATCAGACTGAAGAAGTGGATGGTTACCTAGCTCTGGTTCTTCTGTTTAATGTCATGTAAACATTTTCAAACTGCTCCTTACTCCTCCTCTCCATTCATATTCCTTTCTTGCTTTTAGGGACCACTGTGTCAAACCTCATGCAGTGCAGGTTAAGTCCTTTTGCCTTGAAGTTTTTGCTTTCCCTGTTACTTCCTTGTTGTATCAAGAGAAGTGTTGAAATAGCTCTGGATGATAAAGCATATTATACGGTGTTTGAACATTAATAGACTCTATTATGATGATTCATACGTGTCTCCTAACAGCTGACTATCTCAGCTACATATGGTTTCTTTGGAAGATACAGTCTTTGGGAGGAAGAAAAATCACAAAATGGACTGTTGTTTATGGAAATGCTTTTGCTTCTGCAGGTGGCAAAGGAAAATAGATGTTTCTGGAAAGTCAGATTCGTTCTTGCTGTGTTATGGATACTTTAGGTAGTATTACTAGTTTATATCAGGTAATCCAAGAATGCCCCATCCTCTCTGTGGGACAAGGTTTGCAAGAAACAGTATCTCTTGTAAGATCACTTGATACTCTTGGAAAAACAGGCAAGCATGGCATACTATTTTTCCTTTGCTTTGCCTAGGTGATTCATTAGACTATTGTGGCTACACCAATTTGATGCCTTCGATCCCTCTCAATCTTGTTTTCATTTAATGTTTCTCAGGTATTGATATTATGTCAGATGATATTATTTCTGTCAGCCTGGGACTATTGCATACTGTTGGTTTTATGAGTGTTATGTGTTATCACTAAATGTCTCACAGTGTTGAACTCATTTCTGGGAAGTTACGTTATTGAATCTGAGTGACGGTCTTTTTTTATATCAATCTTTATTCCCTGTGTGTTCTCTTAAGTGTTTCCTTGGGCTCTGTGGTGTTTGTGCCTGCTATGTATATCTGGTCTGTGTCCATCTATCCACCCCTGCTGTCTTTTTAGCTACCTATGGAAGAGAGGGCAGTGGATTGACAGCAGGCCATGAAGGCAGAAAATGTCCAGAAACCAATTTTCCCTGTAAAATCTAGTGAGCTACAATAGGTATGGGAGCTCACACATATTTTAAAACATGGGAACATGGTTAAGCAGAGCAAAGTCTGCTCTTTTCCTCCTTGATCCCAAACAATTTGTTTCCCTTTCCTGGAGGAGCGGAAACATCTCTCCATGTAGCACTGAAAATTTATCAGCAATAACGAGCATCTCTGGGAACTCACAGAAATGGATGTACTGAGATGTGGAGTGGGTGGGAAAGCTGGAAGAAAATGCCAATCCCAGTTTGCCCAGGGAAGCTCTATGCCCTGTAAGAACAGACAGGGCAAGGCGGCGGGAGGGCAGCTTTTTTGGTGGAGATGTGAAAAGCAAAGACGTCTGTGCAGATGCTGGTCAGCCCAGGGCTCAACAGGGCAGTGCTTATTGTAGTGGACACATCCTGAGTTATTTTTAAAAGAGCGTCAATAAACAGACTATTTAGCTTGAAATCAGGGTGGTTTTTATAATACTGATACTGGCAGTGTGTATCATAACTGCCTTTTCCTGTTGTAAAGATGCAATTAGAGACATCAGTCAACTTACTCTTTTAAAAATACCTTTTAATCCCCTTTTTCACCTCAGCTGCTGTATTGTGCCTACAGACCAGTAACCCACTTGCTTTCTCTCTGCCTCAGTTCTTAATGCTACATACATTCTCTAAATTCATTATAGAAATTTCTATTCAATTTAATAATTCATATTCTCATTAATCTATCTTATTACACCATATTTTATAGCCATTAAATTCACTAACAAGGAACACATTATTTTGGAGACAGCTCGTGTGCAATATCTGCTACTACAAGAAGTGTTATATGCATTTCATATAATGAGCAAAAAAGTCTGTGAAATCTCCTCAAATCCCATTTCAAAACTGGGGCTTGAAAAATCTTGGCCACAATAACTTCAAATTTAAATCAACACTATGAATCCTACTTTTATTTATTTTTCCCCTCAACAATCACCTTTCTATTCACCAGCTGATGCATGTGCTTGGTCAGCTCTGCTCAGAGAGGTCTCACCCCACAGGTTTCCTCACCTACACTACTGTGAGTGCCCCCCAGCACTGCAGCAAACAGGAAAAGCTGCAAGGAACCAACACCTTGTTAACTATTTAGGTGTCTCTTCTATGATTATGTGAGTCTTTCTGTTTCTCATGTTAAGCTTGCTTTGCTTGAAAGTTGTTTTTCAGATATTTCCAGTGACACTGACGTCTCTGTCCTGGCCGGTGGCATAACCTCACCCCTGCCTATTGTCTGGGATACACTGCTCACTCTCTTTCTAATAATTCAAATCTCTTCTCTCTATAAATGTGGTAGTTACGTCTTTGCTTGACCTGTGCTGTGTTAAGGATTCTGTATCATTTTTGAAAGGCATCACAACCTAGGAATCCCAAAAGAATTGGGTGACATTTGAGCAGTTTAACTGCAAGCTATTTTATAAGGAATTTTCAGCTGGCATGTCAATAAGATTTTGCCAGCTGGAGTCCAAAGGCTTGCACAATAAAGCTGGCAATAGAGTTTAAATAAAATGCACTGTCAATAAAACCCATTGCACCCACCTTCATCTTTCTTGGAGAGCATGAAGGAGAGAGTGTGAGAGGAGAAACTGCTCCCTGCTGTCACTGGGAGTGGAGGGACCACGTGCTGCCCTCGTGATGCTGAAGCTCTTCACTTTAACTGGCTCTGTGCTAGGCCCTGCATGTCTTTGTGCATCTGACAAATTATATGACAGGTTAAAGATTACTCTAATCTGCTCTGCTACTCTTCTGGTAGCTGAGAAGGGAGCACCTACCATATGTGCTGTGTTATCCTACTAGTGTATCCAACCGTGTTTATCTGTCGCCTTCACACCGTATGTTATTCTGTGATTCAAAACTGATTTACTGTTAACTGTTTACAGTGATTTGAACAAGATAGACTTGTAAAACACACAGGAAAAAAGGTTTAATTGCTGATTTCTCCTGGTCTCCTGGGGCTGGATCTGTAGGATTCCATTAAAGTGATCAAGGAGAGAAGCAAATGGCCCATTTAAGCAGACTTGTTTCCTGGCTCCCCCAGCAATTGTCCTTATTGCAAGTTGACACCATTGCATGTCCCAACCTTCATTGTTTCCTATCCCATTTTCTTCTGTCAGCAGTAGTGATGGATGGAAGAGATGAATTGTGTTTGAGAATTAGACACTCAAAAGGCTTTTGTGCAGAGAATTGTCTATTGCATGACTGATGTTTGGATTTGTTTTTGTACTTGTTTTACTGTTACAGGAAGCATTTTGCACTGTACGTGATATCATCCCACATCTTCCTCTGTAAGATCTTGTGAAAAATTTATATAAACAGACTTTGTCTGAGCGGTCAGGCATTCCCTCCTTAGCAACCTGGAAGGGCTGGTGCTGGCAGGATGAGGAACAGCATGTGCAGCCTGTGCAGGGCAGGGTGTTCTTTGGTTCTGGAATGAGTCATGAAGCCTAATTTAAAGAATTCATGCTTAGTAATGTGACAACTGTGATGATGGGTGTGCAGCAGAGAAACAGCTAAGGGACATGTTAAATCACATGAAGAAAAGCAAATCTTGGCTGGAGATAAGCATGTTAGCTTTCACCCATTTTGATGAAATGAAAGCTGTGTTGACCTGTTATGTTTTTTCTACACCTAGATTTGTAGTCGGTGAATCAGTACAGTAGATTTAGAGTCAGTGAGGCAATTCACAGCTATATCTGAAGATCTACAAAAGAGGAGGGGACAAGGGTAATGTGGATGAATGACACGGTGAGAATATTTTCTTAAAAATGCTGTAGTTGAATTGATTTATGCAGTAAATTACATTAACCAGCAAAATTGGCATCACACATCTTTCTCTTGCAAAGAAAGCTGAGGAAACAGGCAAGGTGGGAACTGTGGACAAATAGCTCTTTCAACCAGTCTGGTGTCTGGTACTGATGCTTTCTTTCCTGTATGCTTTACCATTGGATTTATGGGGTTTTGCAGTCAGTTTCTGAAGTGTGTGAAGGCTTGGAGCAGCTGTGGCCAAGAGCAATAATTTCTCTCTTTCTCTGCATGGTTGTCTGCCTGTCTGTTAGGGGTTTCATATAAGAATATATTTCTCTAAAATCAGAATTGAGCAGCAAGCAATTGGTCTGGCTGGAGATGCAAGTTGGTCAGCTTATGGAAAGCAGAGCTGGGAGTCAGGTAATCATTCGTATCCCTTTTTCGTCTACACTGGTAAAACTGCTGTTCCAGTTGTTGTTTTTCTCATCAGCTCATTGTGAGTGAGTGATTCTGGATTAAAAAATTCTGATGCTGGGCCTAAATTTGAGGTTCATAATTCAGCTTTTTATCTTTATGCTGCTACTGAGATGCCTAGTTGTCTTAATGAAATTGCACAAATGCTGTGCATCTTGACTGCTCAAGAAGAAGAATTACATCTGTGTGAACTTTGGGATCTGTAAAGGAAATGCAGAATTACTATCTGTTGTGTCTTTGACTTTGTAATTCGAGTCTAGGTTTCCTACTTCGTCCATAGTCACGTGCAGATAGAGTCACTGTGTGTAAGTTTGATCCCATGTCAAGTTGAACTCGGGCTCTCTGACACCATGCTAGCTTGGAAACCACTTACCTCTGGAAGTAGCCAGATCACAATGTGTTTGGGCACGTTTTCTCCCTCTGAAAACCCTGCACTGTTCCTCCAGCGACTACAAAGGGGTGTTACCCCGATGTGGCTTTGCCCTGCTTAGGTATAGCAGAGTAGAGTGTAAAACCTAATGTGGAATTGAAGAATACTATTGCACTACAGAAGATTTTCCATGTTTCCTGGTCAAATGTTCCTACAGAGGCCTCCACGTACTTTGCAACCAAACCAGTGCTTTCTGCTGAGCCACAGCCCACAGGAAGAGTAGTCCGTGCTGAGACAGTGCACACAGCCTGTGAGGAAAGCACATACAGGAATGTAATTAGCTTATGAAAATATTTGTCACCAGTGCAACTGATGCTTCTCAAATTAGATTATGATAAGAGACTAAAACAGCCAACCAAACAAAACCAACTATCTTGTTTTAAGTAGATTTAATACAAAATTAAGGTAAAGGAGAGGAGGAATAAAGCTCATTAACAGTTACTAAGTTTCAGATAGTCTTAGAAAGCCCTGAGAAATTAACCCTTTATTGACAGTGATTAACAAGAAAGTCATGGTACTCCTTTTCAATAGATGGGGGATACTAGTTTCAAGCTGCCTGTATTTTCTTTGGTCTTTGGTGGAAAAAAAGGTTCCTTTTTTTTCTGGTTAACTTTTTTATTTCTTGTTCCTGTCTTCATGTTGGTTTTGTGGTTTTGCTGTGCTTTTTCTCGTTTAGCTTTGAAAAATTTCAGTGTCTCAAGGAAGAAATGCTTGGCCAAATTCTGTCCTCAGTTAACCGGCGGGAAAAAAGTCAGAGAAATGTACTGACTTTGCTGATATAAAGATGGATGTTTATTGAAGTAACTCAGCAACAAACCAATAGGATTTTATCCTGTTCTCTTTGTTCATTTGTAAATTGACTTGTCTAGCTGTGAGGCCATATAACTAAAACACAGCTGTTTGTTTTCAATTGTTTTTAAATTGAGCCAAAGGAGCCCGCACCTTCCAAAGTGGGCTGACCAAAGCAGCGTTTGTCTTTTGGTAAAATGGTCAAAACTGTGTTACCAAACATAAAAACAAGCTGCAGTGTTACATTCTGGCTTTGCAAAACTGTTCTTTCTGTTCATCCAAATGTTCGGCTGCACTGGCACCTCCCTGCAGATCCTCAGACCCGAGAGCAGATGTTTTAATGCTCCTACCTTTGCTTTGTCAATATGACGCGTCCACAGCGAGCTGCAGCCCGGCATTTGCATGGCGAGCGCCGGGCTGCTCGGGGCTGGTGCCTTGCTCTTTGCCCTCCTCCCTCCTTTGGACCTGCTGCCGCGGCGTGCGCTCGCCAGCCGCGTCCCTCAGCCCCGCGCCGCTCTGTCTTGTCATCTGCAGACAAGAAAAAGGCAGGCAAATTCCAGCCTTTCAAGAAGCTCTTCGGCAAGAGGAAGAAAAGAGAGCCCGCCTCAGACTGTGAGGAACCCAAACTGAAGCCCAGCCACTCCTTCGGCAACATCTGCAACGGCACCTTCTCCTCAGATGACGAGCCGAGCAGTGGGCTGAGGTAAGTGCTCCCGTGTCTGCTGCCAGCCCCTGCACACACAGCGCTTGTTCTCTCTGCTTTTAAAGGAAGTAAATTTAAATTCTCCCTCTGCTGAGTGGCAGCAATTTGTACATTGCTTTTTTGAAACATGTGCATCTCTCCCTCCTCTGAACGTGACAGCTGCTGCTTTAGACCCCAAAGTCTCATTACTTACAGGGCACATGTGCTGGTCTGCAAATAAGAAATCCCAGGTGAAGCAGAAATGAATTTGAGTCCAGCTCAGTGATTTAACAGGTGAACACCCGAGCAGAGGTATTAATGGCATCCCTGTTTTTAAAACTGGGAAAAGGGAAACTTGAACTGGCTGCTACAGACACCTTATTGTGTACATTTCCCTGCAGGGTGGTACCTTTGGGTCAGGAGAGACACATTCTTTTTCACTCTTTCCCATATAATTTTTGCATTGTTGGGGTCAACAAACAGACTGCTTTTATTCTGATGCAATTTGACTGTAGAATAGAAGAAGGAAGAGAGGAGAGAGAGGTACCTGGAAATCAGATCATATTCCAGTGGTAACAGAGGATGGCAGGACTGTATGAGAAGTTTGTGTAGGGATGGTGGGAGAAAGAAACTGTTGAGAGTTAACAAGTCAGCAATCTCTAACTAGGAACAGAAAAAAACCCCAAGCCAAACAAACCCAAACAAAAAACCCCCCAAATATAAAAAACCCCTACCCAACAACAGAACGCCAAGAGCAGATGCACAAACTAATGGGGTCATTAACACTTAATTCACTTTCCAACTGCTAGTCTCAGAGAGGTTAGCTGACTCCTGATCAAAGCCTGCTGCTTTGGAAGAAAAAGAGCTGTTTGCACTGGGAAGTGTGAGTATCTGAATGTAATAAACAAATCTGAGACGATAAAAAATCATGACAAATTCCTCTGCTCAAGAATGAAATGTGTATCTGAAAAATCACTCTGAAGAATATTTCCAAAGGTGCAAAATAATATATGTGAAAATGTGATTTTAAAAAGTTGTTGGGGTTTTTTTAAGCTTCTGAGTTTTTTTGTTCTGTGAAATTCCTTAAGTTCTAGGTTTTCTTTTGGTTTCTGTGGTGCAACCTCTTTTGCTCATCCCAGCTTTTTCAGAAAATCAATACTGAGCATAGCCACATTGTAGCTGGAGGTGTGAATGACTACTGTGGCATTGCATTACTTGAGTGCACCACACCAAGGAACTGCAGGAGGTTTTAGTGCCTTTTCCCTCACGAGCAAACTAAAGGGCGTCATCTCACTATCAGGGATCTCCCATTCAGCATAACTGAGAACGCAGTGCTGCGCCCAGAAACAAACAGTGATATGGGAACTTGTCCTGTTCCTCAACAGTGTCATGAAGGTGTGGCAGACCTTGGTGACACTGTTAGAGGCTCGCATTTTTAAACCTATTAATTTTTCTAGTTAACAAAGGTATTAAAGGTTAGCCTCTGGTGGAATAAATCAGACTCCACAGTTTAAATCAGAGTGGATTAGCAAATGTGAAGGGTCTCACATCTCATCTCAAGCGGATTTCTTTCTGTGATTCCTGAGAAATTCTGTATTAGCCTGCTAGAAATATTCAGTCAAACCTCTGTTTTTCCTGTAAGTCTTTATGGTGCAAATGTGGGTAGGATTTGATGGCAATTTTCAGTTTGCAGGTAGTGTTTGTCCCGTTGCTCATTTTACAACAAGCACATACGTTAAGTACAGTGCATTAAATTATTTGGGAGCTTAGTTTTGCCACCCCGTTCTGTTTTCATCATGGCTTCCATCCATAATATTTTTTGCCTTTTCTGTAATTTCAAATAGGCTGTCTAATCAAAATAATATACATAGTTTTTTAGAAGTTGTCTAACAGTAAATGCATTGCCATACCTTCCACTGTTCACGCAGAAACAGACTAGAGCAAATACAAATAACTAGTAGTATATTTACATAAGCAAAATCATGAGTAGTTTTGTAAAACCATTTGCTTCACACACTTTAAGAATGTACAACAACCATATATTTACAAAAGCTTAATAAAAGTTCCAATATTGCAATAAATGCTCAGGGATGCTCCTAGTCCTTTAATAGAGCTATATTTCTTCCTCAGCCTGCAATGTATATGAATTTATTATCTGCAGATGTGTTGTGTGGACTTTTTGCTCTGTTTTGCGGAGAGGAGGTGGTTGTTCTGAAAAGGTATTAAGGGAGGAAGCTGCTTCAGAAAGGTGGAGAGAAGCAAATGAATGAGTATAGGCTAAAGAAGACATCTGTATTGCTTCCAAGAGCTGAGCTAGTATTTCACAGTGCTGTATTGGCTTACAAGCCTGCTCACACCTGAATCTCTAATGCAGACTGTGCCGACTGGGTGATGCAGACATCCCCGGAGCAGTTTAGGTAATCTGCATATGGTGTAGATTGACTAGCTGAGTTGGAAGCAGCCTGAGAGGTCTGCCTGTCCATCCCTCTTACAGATACATCCTGGATTCATCAGATGCAAATAACTTGCTAGGTATCCTGATGTATGCACACTTCAACCTCGTTATTCATCCATGTTGTTTTGCAATACCCAGGTGGGAGGTCTCCCACTGCAGTTTGTCTTGCTCTGCCTTGTGAAAGACTGGAATTTCCTTTTATATTGCCCTTCACGAGTTTACAAAGTTAAAACTGTATTCATTAACTTTCTGTCCTAACTGTAAGGGCTGGGGGATAGAAATGCTTATTACAAGAAAGTTCCACAAGTTTGTGGAGCTTCACTAAAGTCTCCAGAAGCTTCTGTTCTGAGGCTATGATTTGGCAATATAAACGATTTTATATTTGTCTTACTTGTCACAGTTGACAAATATTCTACTTCTAAGCATGCATTGTGAGGACATACCTGAAAGGGTACCTGTGCAGTGCCCTACAAACGTTTGTCATTCTGGCTTGATATGCAGAGGCAGTGGGGAATTAAATTTCTCTTATTGGGATACAGAAGAGTGCCTTTCCTCAGGCTGAATGCAGTATATCAAAGGACCTGGAATTAGACCTGTCAGGTGTTTAGGACTCAAGTGTGACAGCATTGATCTTCTTCCAGGGAAAAGTCTCTGAGCAAACTTCAGTGTCTTGACAGTGCCTCTCCATGAAATGGGACCCCTTTACTTGCAGCACTGGGCAGTCCTGTACGAAGCAATCTAGATCAGCAGCAAAACTGATCAGTCTACCCACTTGGAATTCCAAAGAGCTCCCAAGAAACTTTCTGTCACATCCAGTTTTCATACAGTGGGCATTTTTTCTTCTGCTTATTAGCCTTCTTTCTGCAATTGCATTTTGCCTCCTAACTTCCTTTCTAAGTGCCTCACCTTGACTCCTGTGCAAGTGCATTGTTGCTGTGGGGCTTGGTGTCCACCTTCTCCTGGAGACTTCGTCTTATCAGAATTCTGATTTCAGCAAGCAGAACAAAGCAACAATACAGGGCTTTTAGAAACAAAACAAGCTTGGATTTTCCTTACTTGTGTCAGCTGACATAGATCCACCTGAAAAGAGTTTCTTATTTATGGGTTATGAGATGTGCTGTGGGAACCAAGGATGTTCCAGGACAGAAAAGATTGTAGCTGCAGTTTTCCATTTCATTATTTTTTAAAAATAAATTTTATTACAGGTTTTAGTGAAATTAGAGTTGTTTCTCCTTTTTTGTAATTTATATTGCAGCCAAGTAGCGCAGAGATAGGAGCGACAACCACCCTATGAGTGGCCCTTTCTGATGTGTACTCAGTGGCATGTGGTCAGAGCAAAGGAGTGGGGAAAGCCTTCCTGAAGTGGTTCCTGTCTTGACTGAACATAAAGCTAACACTCACTATTTTTGTTGACACTTTTCTTGACACCTTCTTAACTTTTCTTGACACCTCAACTCTTGCCTTCCTCCCTTCTATTACCAGCTTGCTGAAGTCTTGCAGAAGATTTCTTCTCAGGAATGAGAGCTAGGACTGTTTAGTACTTATTGCAATTCTATCACTTAGTAGAAATTTGCACTAAATGCCATTCACTTGCCCTTTGCTTTTCCAGCTACTATTTGAGTGCAAAGACGCCTCATTATGTGTGCTGTAGTTTGTATGTGATCCTGAGAGCTCTTCAGGAGAGCAAGTCCTCAACATTTTCTATCATTTTCTATCACTCTGTTTCTCCTTTTTAACTTGTCTTTTGTTCTCAGCCCTGACTATGAGCAGCTTCATTTCCACCTCAGAAATCCCAGAACCATTTTCACTCTGGTCTTCACTGCTATCATATAGGCTGTCTTGTTTTATTCTCCCTGGGATATTAGGTAGTCTCGTTGTCCACTTGTCCTCTCCCTTGCCTCCCTTTTGGGTGTTTTTTTTTTGCACGTCCCCTCCTAATCATCATATACTTTATTTCCTTCCATATTCTGCATGACAACTGTAATTTTCAGCAGCTGGTAAGGTCTAGGGCTGGGCTCTTGAACAAAACAGAGTTGTCACCTGTAGTATGATTTGTCATATTTCCTCTTCCTTTCCTTCCTTATCAGCTAAATGCAGTCGCTATATAACACTTATTCCTGTCAAGGCTACCATAGACTTTTCACTTCCTTTTCTGTACATTTTGCTATATTTCAGAGCAAATTTTGCTTAAACATATGCTGCTATTTGACAGAATAGTGTCACATGCAGTGGATTCCCAGGCCAAATATGAAAGTTGGACCATTTAGAGCCCTGTTTCTTTCACTAGTCTGCTTATTTCTGTGCTAACTGGTGAATTGTTCACATCCTCAAGCTGCATCAAGATTCACTTGCAGAATTACTGGAAACCTGAGTGAAGCTTTTCTTTGCTGTGCATGCTGAGACTTTCTGAGGTTAGACAATTTAGTGAATAGTTACATAAAATTCATGTGTCAGGAACTATGTAGTCCCACCTCATTACCTTCTTGTCAGACAGCAGGAAGGGCAAGGCTGCTCTCTCTGGGAAGGCAAGCAGGACACCAAGGGAATCCCACAGCAGGGTAGGATATGTGATCATGCTGCAGGTCCATTGCTGAGAGGGCAAGCCAGGAAAACGGTCTGTAAATTGAAATCTGGATCAAGGGTCTTTGTGGCCAGGCACAGTTGTGTCTGATCTGGAGACCAGCACTTCTCCAGCATCGCTCAGAGAGGGACCAAAGCCTCAGCTGTGACCTTAAACAGCTCCTGGACCCATGTGAGAGGGTGGAGGCTCCAGATGAGGCTGATCAGGGACATTAACGCTTATTAGCACATTCAGGGCCTTGATATTTCCCATGGTTCATTTTTATGCCCTTAATTATAATAATTTTAGTTAGATCATTGGCATGATGCATCAGCTACTTAAAGCTAGGCTTGATCTCTACTTCTAAGAAAAGTAAAATTATGGTAAATTCATAGGTTCCAGGTACCCTGATGACACCAGATTGGAGATTTGTATAAGATAATGTTGTGTGATATCTTTGAAAAGAGCAGGGCTACAAAGAGCAAGGCTGCACAACTGATCATTGACATCAGTGGGATTTGGACAGATCATAACAGGGGGACTGTGCAGTTTTCCCAAGGTTAGTGCTCTGAAATTCAACAGTTCCTGAAGGTGGTATAAATGGATATTTAGATTGAGTGCAGAAATGATCTCTAAGTTTACTTTATGAAAATATTCCCTGTTAAAAAGGTCTCTCTTTTGTCTGTTCAGCTTGTGAGGCCCATGTTTATGGCCCATGTTTGTTAATGCAATGAAGCCATGTGCTGTCTGAGCACAGCTGCAACTCAGAATTATGTTGCAGCATGGACAATAGTCCCCATCCAGGCGTGAGTTAGAATCAAAACTCGCCTTTCAGCATGACAGATGAAAAAGAGGACACTAAAAATATAGCTCAGAATTACAATCCATTTTCCTCTATTACAGTATTAATGCATCTCTGGAATGACTAGAAAATGCAATTTATGTTTTTCATTTCTAGCTGCCCTGAGGATGTCATGGGAGATGCAAAAAACATTGAATCAGATTTCTTTTTTAAAACAAAACATTAAGTAGAGGCACCCTATCACTGCACTTGTCATTTCCCTTGGGCACTATTCTGGGAAGTGGCTCTCAGGTTCCTTTGAAGAGATTATACGAAGGGTCAATACCTGACTAAACCAAATTCATTCTTGCTTTGCATGCTTGTAAATTTTTTATTGTTTAAAAATGGCTTTATGTTAAAAAGCTGACTTTGATCTTAAACGATTACAGAATTGTTTTCTAATGGAAATCTGGAAGAGTGAAAGTCATGAGACTCAGGGTTTTTTGGAGTCAGTCTCTACAAACACGAAAGAACAGAACAACTCATTCTTTCCCTTTATTTTCCAGATTCTATTTCTAGCTCTTTAATATCAGAGTGGGAGGAACATTTATGACACACCAAAGAGGCAACTGGTGGTGTGACAGTAAGGCACCAACATGGGATTATACAAGAGCTAAGGACTCAGTGTTCCCTGCTGGAAAAAACTTCCCCTTTTTAAGGACCACATATTCTTCTTTGAGAGGAGAAATAGGTCTGGAGAAAAATGGGGTCTAAAATATTATAGCCACCAGTGTCAAGGTAAACTTAACCTTGTATTCTTTGCAAAATTGTCCCTGCACATGCTCTGATGTAGTTAAGTGTGCAGTCCCACAGCAACATATATTGATGGATGCCTGGACTGCAGTTGGCTGACTCTTTCCAACAGCTCTCTAGACATGCAGCTAGCATGGAAACTTGTGTCAGGGTTTTCTCTGCCAAACCAGGAAGTTGTGTGGGTTTTTAAGTTTTGATGTGTTTTGGGAACTTCTTTTTGTTTGTTTGTTTTTTGTTTTGTAGTTAGTTATTCTAGTTACCAGAATATCTCTCTGAATTGTTTCATGTGAGCAGTGACCACTAATAAGGCACGAAAGAGGTGATGGGAACACATGGAAAGGAGGGTAAAGAGAGAAAAGGTGATACTTTCTCTCTTGTGAGAGAGATAGATGCCTGACTTGTGGTATCTAGAACTGATGGAAAAGCACATCCTGAATAGATGATGATGCTTGCTGAGGCAGCAATGTCTCTGTTTGGTGCTTTTCATGAGAGAGGAGTAACACTTTACCTTTAGGCTCAGGGTGGTCCCATTCTGCTTTGAGAGATTTGTTTCACATTTCCTAATTTCTTAGCACACACTGACACCTCAGCAAGAATGAGTAATGGAAAGAGGGTTTTTGCAAGACAAATTCATCCATAGATGTGTTAGAGCTATGATACTTCCAATATCTATGTAATCTCTTTCACCTGTGTCTGTTGGGGGTTCTTCCAGAAGCCTGAAATACAACAGAAGCTGTTCTCCCATTCCAGGGAAATGAATTTATCACCATTGAATTAAAAAAAGAGTATGTGAAGCGTATTAATTTTGTGCAGAAGAAACCTAGTTGGGGATGAAAGGTATTTGAGGATTTTTTTACAGTAAAATCTGGGCTAGGAGTCCAGTCATCTCCGTGGTCAAGATGTGGTGTTGTCCTCATACTCTGTCTTGCTCTATTTCCCACCCATTGGTGGTACCTCTAATGGTACCATTATTTGTAAAAATCCTGTGGGATAGTTGGCTCTGCTATACTTTTAAGTTCTTGGGATACTCTCAAGAGTATGCACCCTCTTTGTGCAAAGTCTGAATGTACCACAGAGCCCCTCATACATTCTTGAAAATGTAGTAGTTCTTGAAAATTTCATCCTAATAAAAGAAGTTCTTAGTTTTACTGAGAAATGAAATATTCCAACCTATCTCAGTAATCTGAAGAGAGACACAGGTGAGGCAAAGAAAACTCTGAGAGCTAAAGGAATTTAACTTTGCTCTCAGTATGAGAAAATTAGTTTTGAAAATTAGTGTATTGCAATTGAAACTGGAACATGATACTTGGGTTGCAACACATCTTCAGAGAGAACATCTTTAAGGATTTGCCAAAAGTGCTTTGTATTTTGATATAGCACATCCATAATTCATGTAATTTAGTCAGGTTTCTGAAAGTGAGTCAGATGATGATTCAATTATTTTCAGCACAAACAGCCTCTGAAGTGTCATCATCGGAATTATCAACAGAAGTGCTCATAAACTGATGCCCCTGTTTTCCCACATCTCTTGGAAGTGATATGGCAGTTTGAACCTGTAACACCTTCAGCCATGGCTACAGCTGTAGCCCAGGTCTCTGTCATACCGTGACTATTGAGATCCACTCCTGATGTTGGCATGCCTTTTAATTGAAGGGAGCACAGTCCGGAGATGTGGATTGTGAGGATATTATTGTATAAAGACTTCTGAGAAAAACTTCAGAGATGGGAATGCTGGTAGCAGTAAAGGAAACTCAATTATTCATACTGTATTATGACTTAAAAGAAATTCAGTCTTTCCAAAAGTAGAACATGAGCAAAGTGAAAAAAAGAGGTGGAAAAAGGACCTTTGTGATATAATCTGTCAAATTCATAGCTGGGAATATGTGAAAGGATTGTGGGCTCCTAGGGAGTAAAATAAGAGGCCTTTCAGAAAGTACAAGTAGCTTGGAAATCACCTTAAATGCTATTTAAACTTGCCTGTAAAAGAAACTAGGTTACTACAATGTGTGAATATCTTTTTTCCAATGTTCTTTAGCCTACATAGACATTTGAACAAAATTCTTAAACTATTTTTACCAGTTGTTGGACATGTGGCTTGCAGAATTGCTCATTCACCCACTTTTGAAATATTCAGTATATCTGCAAAGCATTTTGAGGGGATAGAGTAGAGAGCAGTCTTGCATTAATTCACTGTGGGGTTTCTTGTGATTGTTTCACGTGCTCTGACAATTTGAAGTATGTTTGTTTTGTTATCAAGTCAATAACAAAACAAAAATGGACAAAATCTTTCAGATAAATTAGGGCTCAGCTCTATGAAACAAAAATGTGTGGTGCCTGGTAATGAGGAGGGAGAGAGAGCCGTGGGTGTTTGGGAGAATGTCAGAGATGCTGCACATGCTTATCATGGTCCTAACCTGCCACTGGTACCATTGTGGGCACTTGTCAGAGACAGGGCTGGACTTTCAGTGGTAATGTACCCATGGGTGCAGGTCACATGGAGTTCCCAAGCTGTTTCATGTGAGCTGGTGTCCCCAAGAGAAGCTTTAAATGATATTTTAACAAGTTCCCAGGCAGGAGACACTAGATCCCTTAAGGTGTTCTCAGCTCTGCAGCAGGATCAAGATCTTTACTCACAACCATGTTCCAGGCAGTCCACCAGCACTGAGCTCAGCAGTTGCTCTTTACTTCCACTTCAGGGATTCAGATTTTATTGGGCAGTTCCTATTGTCAGAGCATTCCTACAGCTGGTCAACTGCAGTTTTGGGGTTTGCACTGCTGGCAAACTCTTCACTTTCAAAGCTGCAGGTTGGCTGCTCCCAACTTCAATATTAACAATTAATTAGTATGGTCAAGAACAACTTGCAAACAAGTCACTGAATCCCTTGGTGCCTGAATTGCAACCTTGTCTACTAATCAGCTGTAAAAAACAACACAAATATACATGAGGTGTCTGGTTTTAAGTGTGAGAACTCCAACCCGCTGGATAGTTACAGAGGAAAATGACATTGTATGCACAGTGAGTAGCTGTGAGACACAGCCACAAGTATCTCACCCACAGCACTGCTGGAACAATATTTGAGAAAGGATCCTCTCTGGAGCACAATATGACCTGGATTATGCATTCTCAGCTCAAAGGCAAATAGTAAACTACCTGTTCCCACCGGCCTTGCCTTGTCCACCTGCAGCAGGTTCACTCACACACTGAGCAGCGCAAAGGCAGGAGGGGTTGCCATGGGCTGGTTTGTCAAATTGTGCATGTTTCCCTCCCACCTTGTTCAACGCAATGCTGGAGCTTTCAGTTCAAACAGACCTACACAGTTACAAGAAAAATGTCAACTTTCACTCAGTTTCATCTCAAATCTCTCATTTTCAGGCCTGCTAGGAATTTGTCTCTGTTTAAGGGACATTTCTCAAATTGTTGTTCCTTGGCTGATTCCTGGCTAGCCAGGGAAGGTAGAGGTATTTCAATGCCATGCAATTTTTCCACAGCTGTGTGTACAGGCTGAGCCACAGTGATTCAGAATAGAAACATTTTTAGGAGTGGGTTTGAAAATATACTTTCATGTTTCTCTAATAAAAGGTTTCTAACAGAAGGTGTATTACCTTTAACAGCCAGAATCAATCAAGTTGTGGTTTTAATACCAAAAAAAATCTAACAGAGACTATAGTATCAGTTAAATGCTCCTCCTCTTCCATGCCTAAAAATGTGGAATATTGACCAGCTCTTTGCCTGATTGTATGCTGGTTGGTTTCAAATGAAGCATGTTGCTCAAATATTAATCTGATGAAAAGCTCAGTTTTTCAGTTTGTCTTTGATTGTATGGAAGATGAAATGATTTGGAGAGCTGTGTGTGTTCTCCCCAAAAGATTGGACTGATTACTTTGTAAGTGCAAAACTATTTTATATATAAACTAGAGAGAGGGAGAGGATTTGGGAGGATTTTTTTTCCTGTTATTTTCAGGTTACCTCTAAGATATTCTATTATAAAAGTCAAGAATGGCTCATCATCTAATCAGTTTCAAGAGGGTAATGTAACCCTGTATAACACTCTCCTTTGGTAAGAAAAGATTATTTTTTTACTTAAAAAGAGTATGTTCATACCCCAGGAAAAAATGAGATGAAAATAAATACATTCCAAACTCATTTGTTTCCAAAGTATGAATAGAAATGTCTTGAACACTTCATGAACAATTAGAACATTTTAAAAGGCAGAAAAGATAATATACTGGTTTTCTTAAATATGTGAAAGTTTAATTTTTCTTGTTGTTTTACTTACACCACTCTCTGGAAATATCATCTTTCTTGCTTTTGCTGAAATATTTGTTTATAATGTTTTTATCATATGTAGAAGGTTGTGTTGGACAGATCAGTATCAAAATTTTTTTTTGTTCAGGTTGTTTGTTTTCTGAAACTAAATGGTTTCTATAGAGATGCCAATAGGTTACTACATGGAGAGATTTAAGACCTCTCAGCTGTTCAGGTTTTTTTTTATTGTGGCTTTTATCATGACTGTAGATTACTGACTTTTCACTTACCATGGAGTATTCTAGATGAGACAACATGACTTTCAAACTGAGACATTTTTCCCCCAGAATTCCCCCGAAACCTCAAAGTAACAACCCACAAGTCCTTTTTCTTTTTTTTTATATTCTAAATTTTCTTGATAATTTCTGGTAAATTAAACCACTTTGCCTGTGGACTTCAACCAGAGCCATATAACTGTGTCACTTGTGACACACCCTCCTCCTTGGCATGGGTGTTCAGTTGAACAGCAACACACGGGCATTTATCACTCTTTGTTGCTAATCAAGGACACACAGGTTGGTGCAATAAGCTTCTTAGCAGTTTGGGGCGTTCGTGATAACCTTTTATTGTCAGTGTGATCATACTCATGGCAATAGGAAGAGCTGAGTAATCAGCTAAACGAGGTGGCTCTTTAGAAATAGATTATTACACTGCAATACCTCTTTCTGTGTTACAGAACTCCCTTTGCTTTGGACCTGCTGTTTCCTTTGTCCAAGAGTGACAGCATGTCCCCAGCACTGGGACTAAGCATGAATCCAGGCTTTCTTAGATATGCAGTCTGGTAATGTGTGCATCATCATCTACTCTGCATCCTGAAAGTAACATTTAGATTTGAGACGGACGAGGAAAATAAATTGAACTCCTCAACACACCTATTAAAAACATCCAACTCTAGGTCCTTCCAAGAAGGACAACTGTGTATAAAGGAATTGTGCACCTCCATTAAACTTTTGAAAACCAAACATGTTTGAATATCTCTCTTCTGAGAATGTCCAAAGCTTTTATGCAGAAGGCAAGAGGGAGGGAAAATCCATACAACAGGACAGCTATGATATGAAGAGTCACTCTCATAAATTAATTGCAGTGCTTATTTACTTGTTAACTGGGGTGTTTTTTTTCCAGATCCTCCCATTATTCTATGGGCAGTCGAGCTTTTTCCCATGACAGTATTTTCATACCTGATGGGAGAACAGAGAGTGAACAGGCCATCCAAGCAATGTCACAGGAGAACGTTTTAGGAAAAGTCAAAACTCTTCAGGTAAGAAATTTTAGGTGGGAAAAATATTTAAAATGTGGTGTGAAATGGTCTCCAGAACATGTTAAATGAGCATAAATATGGGTTGCTTTTCCAATAGCCTTGGGGCAGTTTCTCAGCCATATTGTCTGGACAAAAGCCATTGTAAGTAATTCAGATAATTGGCAGAAATTCCAGGTTTTGGTCTTGAAAGGTACAGCAGTGATGCTGCAAACATATCTGCAGAAATGTCTGTGCCTTGTGGAACTCATTTGAATTGAACTCATGTTTTTGGTGTGTCCTGATCTGTATGCCTGAGTCCTACAGATGTGGTAATGAGGGAAAAATTGAAGGTTATGTTGGTGGCAGACAATGACACGCAGAGTGAGACTTTTTTGCAAAGTCAATTTAATTATACATTTATATGTATTACATTTTTTCTCCTTTTTCTTGCTGTCCTTTCAATGGTTTTCACGGAAGGTAGATTTGTTTATCTCTCCAAAGCATAAACAACACATTTGGGTATTTGCTTTTAAAGAGTTTTACGTGATCTGCTTTCTCTTCTTTTCCAGAACTCTGTCCCATTAAGTGCTCTATTTAATTTTTTGCTTTACTTCTTGTACATCTGTAAGATTCCCAGCTCTTCACCTTTCTAGTCCTTGAAAGAGCTGTCCTTCACTTGCACTTGCACTTTATTTTTCAGGATGCTGACATGTCCTGTCAAAGTGCTGATAAATTTTTAATGCTGTGCAATTGCTGTTACCCTGAAGTTGACTAGTAAAATACCATTGATTTCATTTGCCTCCAAAGTCTACCCACAATCCACCTTTTCTGGTGAGTGAGAGATGATGCACATCAGACAGCTCCGACCTTTCAGGATGGAATTGTTGCTGCTTCCTGCCTGGTGCAGTCAGCAGGCAGAGCACCAGGCAGTGCTGGCCCTGCTGACTGTGGATGAGCTCCCAAGCAGAAACCACACTAGGACAGCTCCAGTTCCTCTGTGCTGGTTCTTCAGTTTAAATTACTCTGGGCCAGGTAGAGTCAAGGCATTCTATTTTCCAGGCTGGAAACCATTATATTTAAAATGACTGCTGACTCTGGGTAAAGACGAGGTAGTTGGGCCTGTCCTGTAGTGTCCTAGAAAGCCCACCAACTTCTCCAGGGAGCTGTACCCTCCCTGTCTGTTGGGTCTGTTGTCTTGGCTTCTGCACTTCAGCTTTTCTCTGAAGAACTTTTCACCTTCAGAGGTAGCTTCTCTTGATTCAACGCTCATCTTAAAATTCCCAACGGAAATGATTGCCTTCGCTAAACTGAGAGACATGATAAAAGGTATAGTTAATGCAGTTGGTAGCAACCATGTTCACTAAGCAAATGGTAAATCAAGAAAATGAAAGCAAAATATCACCCTTGAAAGTCATAAAATAAATAGGCAGTGATACGTTCTTGCTCGTATGAGCTTTGCATAAGCCTTTTTTTGGTGTGGTTACTTGCATGTAATCTAAGGGGCAGCAATGTTTCAGCTGCTTGATGTAAAAAATGTGCTTGCCTTTTGGTTTAAAATTGAAGGATGGTAGTTCATTTTTGTCGTTTTAACATAGCTGGAACCCAACCTGTAACATACCAGATTCATTTTTCAACTCTACTGATGATGAGAGCAACTCTTTAATTCAGAAAAGGAATTCAGAATAGATTGTAAATGACACTTTTAACTATTTACATGCTTACACAGAAGTTATATATTCATCTAAATGTCCATGGATTTTTTTCATAAACCCATGGAAAGGCTCCCTGTAATAAGCCCAGGGGACACTTCTTGTATCTGCAAATACTGCTGCCCAGCATGTACCTGGCCCCATTTCCCTAGCCATTATTTCTGCAACTGTTACCTGAGTTTTAGGAAAAATTCATGCCAAAATCCCTTTGCACATTTTTAGGTTGACCTTAGAGTTGAGTCCCAGGTCTGTGAGTTTTTTGGACTCTTGCTCCTGTTTGAAGGTTTTATGCACTCCATTCCTCATTCCCTTTTTTCCTGCTGTAGTTTTCTATGAGCCAGTGTTTGCTGTGTGATTTTCCGGTCACAGAAAACACTGATACTCAGTCTCCTGATACCAGAAGCTTGTGTCGACTTTGAAGTCTCTTTCTGCAAGCTCCCTCCGAATACGAACACCTGTATTTCTTACAGTGGTGGAACAAGAGGAGACAGTCATCTCTCTGAAGGGCACTGCACTCCTTAAAGCCAACTCTGTGGCCAGCTCCCAGTCCCAAGTCATGGCTATGCCACCAGCATTACAGCAATTTTGCCAAGCCTGTATGTCACGTTGGGAGCACAGCACTTCCACTTTCCATTTACCTGGCAAGATACTCTTCAGTAAAGAATTGTTGCCAGGATTCAGCGCCCCTTGCTGACTCTGAACTTGCTGCATTCCAAATAGAGATCAAACACTCTGCAGATTTTAACCCTTTTCAGGATTTTTTTGGAGATGGTACAGTAAACATTCCTGAAAAATTTAAATTTTTTTTTTTTGAAAAGTCACCATGCTTGCAAGCTTAACAGAGAGCATGGTGAACAGGGTTTTAAATTCAGAATAGCAACGCAAGCCATTTAGTACTGATGGTGCTGGATCTCGTTCTGGGGACCACCAAAGTGTTTCTCCCTTCTTGCCTTGCATTTCTGCTGACTTTGGAGTGCCGATGAACCCACAAAAGGTGTTGTGTAATGGTGCAAACTCTGTAGTAGTCTGGGCAGGTGGCCAGCATGTGCACTGGTTCAGCTGCTTATTGTGGGAATTCTCTCTTTCTAATTACGTGTGAAAGGTAAATTAGTTCTTTCTGGAATTGCTCTCATTTGTTTTTATGGATTTTCAGATTGGCAGCACTCATCTTATCATGCTTTCTATAAATGGATTTGGTCATGTTCAAAGGTTTTACTCTGTGCTAGGAGTCAGGCTGAGAAAAGCCTGACCTCTCATAAAGCTCCAGTAGCCTTTGTGTATCCTGAAGCTATTTGGTGTTGGCTTAAGACATCTGCTGTTGTAAAAGCAGTCTTTTCCTTGTCCTTTGGAACTGCTGAGATTTATCATTAGCTAGTTTTTAAGATCCAGTGTAGAAAGGCAGCCTGAACCTGCTCCCACAAAGAGGTGTTACGCTGGCACTGGTACTCTTAATGCTGAACTCTTTTACTTTATGTTGCTTTACTTCTCATACAGGACTGTGAATGAAACACAAGGGACGTTTAAAATGTAAATCTATCAGTGTGTCAGGAAACCCCCCCACAACAATTCTGGGAGCTTCATTTTGAATTTTTCCCTTTCATAGGTTAGTGGGTTGGGTTTCTTTCTTCCATCAAAGTCTTAGAAAAATTTCCTGACATTTTGTAGCTGTGACTCTTCCACCTACCTCTGATATTTGCCAGAAATGGTCAGCAAACGAACAGAAGACAGTTTTTACTTCAGACTCGCAAAAACTGCAGCAAGTAAAATGGACGCTTGTTTAGAACATTAGTTTCCCGAAGCATCTAAACTATTCTCTCCCTTTTGCTGTGATAATACCATGGTGTGGCACTGCCGCTGCCTCTGGAGGCAGAACAGCTTGTTCTGCACTTGTTTCCTTCACTGAAAGCATCTTGGGTCAACTGGCACCCATGAGGCTGCAGCAGTCAGCTGTAAGAGATATTAAAGATTGACTATGACATTTGGCTTATGGCCTTTAGGAACTACTGGGTTACATCCTTTCTGCTTCATGTGGCCATGTAGTTTAAAACAAATAAACTCTCTGCTCTGTAAAGCTATAAACCAGCTATTTAATTATGATAAAATATTTTTTGCTAATCCCAACTTCTTGGTCAAATACTAAAGAACCACTTTTAAAATTCACATTTCCCTGGTTTTGTAATGAGGGATGACCCTGATCATTTTCTTCTTGTCAGACCTTATAACTGTTCAGTTTTGGACTACATTTCTTCTAGTCATTAGCATATCTTAGCTAATGATCAAGCCAGTGCTTCCCCCACTGTGCATTGCACATCTGTATTCTACCAGCCATTCCTGCTGTAGCTTCTGTTTGATATTGCCCAGATCTCAACACGGTTACAAAGTCATTTTTCAAACCTCAAAGATAGTATCTTTTAACTTGATGCTTGCATTTTTCTGAATTGAGAGTGAATTTTCACTGCATGATTGCTTAGCTTTGTATTCCTTACAATTAATTCCTTGGTTGCCAATATTTTCTAGTGCCTCTGCAGCCCAATTGTTTTCCATATATTTGACTTTTTTTTTACTTTATAAACTGAATTTATCACTTTTTTATTAATCATTCTAGCATTTCTTGGGCAGACCCTCTTTTTCCTATGATCGTACTAATCCCTGAATATGAGCTTCCATTTTGCTTCCTTGCATCTGCTTTGCTTGAGGAGACACTCACGTGACAAATGCCACAGATGCTGTATCTTCAAGCCTCTCCCCAACATCCCGCATTTTACACATGAGAGTCTGTAAGTCGTCCATTGCCACTGAACACCAAAATCTTCTTTTGTGTCTGGATTTGCTGCAAAATCTCTAGAGGACCATCTACAATTTGTTTCTTCACCATTCTTCTATTTTGGACTCTCCCAAAAAGTTTCTTCAAGTGTAATGCCCCAGACCACATGCTGCTCCAGCAGTGGAGAGTGGAATTGTTTCCCCGTTGCATCTTATATCCAAAACATCTGTGATAATACTTCTTATTTTCCTAATTTTGTATAAATTTCCATGTTAATTTTACAGATGGATTATTTTCTAAAGCCTCCAACTACACCAGTATAACTTCTCACATGATGCTTTCCAGTTTATTCTCTCTTTGATTAAAAAAAAACTCATATGGGGTGTTCTATTTGTTTAGATATACTGCAGATTTTTCTGTTTGGAATAAGAAGTTGACTCACTTCCACAGAGAGAATAATTAGGTGAACTGTCCTCTGAGCCTAAAAAAGAAATGATAAAACAGAATATGATAGAGATGCCTGAAATCATGGATGGAACTGATAAAATAAATAGAGGACAGTTTTTCACAGCATGAGAACACATGAGCATCAGTTGAAACTAGTAACACTTCCAAACCAAAACAAATATTTCTTTAAGAAAGTTGGACTGTATAAAGGTTCCTCAGATGCCACAAATCATTGAAGCATTTACAAGTAACATCTCAGTACAGGCTCTTCCTGTTGCTATGTATTCCCAAAGCATTTGATTCTTGGGTCATTCTGAGTGACTGCACAGAACCAAGTGGAATTTCAACAACGTGGCTCTTTTTAGGACAAGTTTTAATTAAGTCATTAGTTTTCAGTTATATATACCTAGAAAACTTAATTTCATTTAAGTTTCATTCTATTTAGGCATTGCAAACAGATATGAAGAGTAGGAATTCGAGTTGAAGGCAAAATATGACCAGCATTTCTTACAAGTCTTGTCTGAATGGAATCGGCTGGAATAGTACCCTCTGTTTTAATGACTTTTAACAGAACAGAGTAAGCAGCTCAAGCAGATCCGGTTTTGGATTCACTCCAGGCATGAAGCCCTAAGAATGATGCGGTTTCAGAGGCCTGAATCCAACACACATGCGAGCAGATATGTACACAGAAGAGGAGCCAAATGGGAGTGAGAGAGATGTACAGTCTGATCTGGGCTCTCTGCCAATTAATATGGAAAACTTGTTCTGTGGCATTTCCTATGCAAATGCAAAGAGTGTTTTCAAAGTCTGAGCTTTTTTTATTTGCTGCAGGTGCCAGACAATGCAGAACAATTTAACTTAGGAGCTTTATTTCTGAAGTTATTAGTGTGAAGCTGGTGTCAGTTAAATAGTATCGCATTTTAGCAAATAATTTTGCATGAAATAGGTGTGGCTCTGTGTCATGGTCCAGTTACCGAGGAAGATTTTAAAAATTGGATGAATGCAAACTTTTAATTTCTTTTCCTAAATTCCTAGTATTTATTTGCCTATATTAGATGTGCAGCCCTGCCCCTCATCTCACTGGTGCACTGATAGTCACTCAGGTTGTGTGTGAATAGACAAACTCTTAGGAATCTTATAGAAACCTAATGAATCTTATAGACAAAAATGTGTGGATGAGGTAAACCTGGCCTGGATCTCACCCTGTGTGTCTAGTCTCTCCAGCTGCTGCTCCATGGTATAAGTATTAAGTGTGGTAGCTATGCTGTCTTGGTGCTGAGAATGGTTTGTAAGTCCTGTGGAAATGCCTGTTCACTGGCTGCAAACTGAGGGACCAGGAATGCCCACTGGAGTCGATAAGGCTGGAAGTGGGAGGTGCAGGCATAAAAAGTCCGTCTCTTTCCTTTTGCTTCTAGCTGACAGATTTCAGAGCAAGATGGTGGTTTGTGGCTGCTAAATTACAAGTCTGCTTGAACAAATCAAAAGAGACCAGGGTCCTTTGACTGAGCCCAATATGCATCTGTGGAGATTTTCAAAAGGGTATTTAGACACATGGCTGTGCAATGGCAGAAGAACAAAATGCCATGCCTGCAACTTCTAATGAATGGCATTGCAAATAATCCTCCTTAGGCAACTGTCATCCACACACTGTCAGCACAGAGAATTCTTAACTACAGAGGATTTCTAGTTATGTGTTCAGCAATATATGTCTAACTGAAACTTTTGAGAAGTTTAAAGCAGATGCTCCTTTTCAGGGATTATGGCCTCTTCTCAGAAGTCTTGCATCTTAAATTGATGTCTCTTTCCATCTTTGGGCTAGACTATCTGTGTGCTCTCCCAAGTAAAATTTGTGGGTTTTTTCTTTTCTTTCGTGGATGATGCATTTTTAGAACTTTTATGATTGATCAGATAGAAAATGTGTCAGTGTGAAATTTTTCTGAGAGAGGATATTTGCATTCTAGTTACATTATAAGCACATTTTAAGAAAGAACAAGGAGCAGGTTTAGCATTACTCTTTAAGAGCAATACAAATAGATTTGCTCAGCATTTACAATAAGCTATTTGAAATTTTGACATTTGGTCATTTGGTATTTACCATCAGCTTTAGAGATTAGAATAAACTGAAAGAAACTGGCTAGTGGAGAACTACTAGCAGAGCTTTTTCTTTTTAAGCTAAATTTGTACAAAAAAGGCCAATAAAGAAATAATACAGAGAAGAGCCTTCTGTCCCGGAACTAATGTGAGGGCTACGAGAGTTTATTCTTCAATCTCAAACTAATTTATGCAAATTTGAGCAAACAAACTTTTAAAGCTTTGAAGTAATTGAAAAAAAACCCAACAAACAAAAAACAATCACAATTATGTCCATAAATATTAAGGATAGTATATTTCTTAGAAATATAAGGAAAATAACATTTTACACTTTTATATACAGAAATACATATTTTTACAGCCATCCTTGATGGTAATTTAAAAGGCCATTTTTTTTCAAGCACAGGCCTTTCTCCATCGCTGAACAACTCCCACATGCATTGCACACACACAGCACATCAAGAACTTGTCAGAGGATCGAAAGGGTAACACTCCGTCCCTTCCTCCAAAACACACTGCAAGCAATATATTGATGTGTGCTTGTTCTCACCATGGAACAGATGCACAAGTCCTTAGTTTCCTAGGTGGTTGCTCAGATAATGCTGATAGTTCCAGTTTTCCACCTGGGAGAACTCTTTCTCTCGGAATATGGCTTTAGGAAGAAGGAAAGAGCAATCTCAACTTAGAAAACACATTATCAAATTAAGAAACTGTTCTGAAATAATTTTCTTCTGGCATCAGAAGGCCTGCAGGAATAGAGCAGAATTAAAGGCCTCGCACTATCTCATAAAGACCCATTTGCCCACTCCAGCTCCCAGTTACACAATGGAAGCATGTAAGATTTCCAGTCAGAGAGTTTCACTGCTAACATGAAAGCCTGTGAGGACTTGGCGAAATCCTTGCCTTTAGACTATGCCAGTAATCCAGGTTGGAATAAAAGTCTGCCATTCAGAACTGGCTACTATGCCAAAATGGTTTACCGTATGAATTCTACTACTTTCTACCAATATTCAAATAGGCATAAATACTAATTGTAACTCAGTGAGGAGACTGAGAAAAAGTATTTTAATTTGCTAACCTGTTTATGAGGAGTTTGTGAACGTAATTTTTGTTTTAATCGTTCGATACCGAAATTTGTTAATGTTTGTGGGGGAATATGGATAAACTTGATATATGGGTCTAGCCCACTGGGAACAATGGCAAGCAAGACTACTCTGACCTGAATCCTTTTAGAGGATATCTTTCCTTGCCAGATCCTTGCCTGTGCCATGCTATTGGCTCTATGCTATAGAAAAGAAAAAAGATCTTTGTTTTACACGCCATCTACTCCAATCTTCTACATTTCTCAGTAGCAAACTCATGTCAGAGGACTGTGTAAGCACCTGACATTTCCACTGCATAGAAGCTGAACAATTGAATTACATGTTCATAGTATCACAAGACAGAAATGGGAGCTCTCCTTTGGAGAATTTTCTATGCTTGAAAAACAGCAAAGCAGGAAAATAACTCCCTTCCTTCCTAATTGAGAATGATTCCCTGAAATATTTCAGGAAAAGAATATATTAATAATATATACTCCATTTGCTCCTTCTAGACTTTCTTCTCTCTTTTGCAAAATGTTCATTTTCAAAGTCTGTATGGTATGTGTCTCTGCAGTAGCCAGGGCTGCAATTTCTCTAACTCACCCTACGAGAGGACTGATTTTATATGCTTCTTATTTTACTCATCTTATGCTTGATGTAATTCAAGAGTACTTCCTTGCAACCCTTGAGAGAAGATTACTTCAACATGGAAAATGAATAGTGGAAAAGCCCTTTTATCCATTCATCTGCTACATGTCCTCTGCCCAAACTTCTTTGTGCAACAGCAGCAAGTGGCAGTGCTTGTGAGCGTGAGCAGACGTGAGTTTGTGTATTGTTCTATGAGATCAAGCATCTAAAAGGGCTGGGTTTCCCCTGCTTTGAGAATTTGCCTCCTCTAAGGCAGGGTTGTGCCAAACCCTCAACATTTAAAATTTATGATTAAACATTACAATAAGGATATCTTTTAGAACTGCATGAGATGCAGGGTTTGGGGACTGGAAAAGAAAAAGGTTGCCTTTTGGGGTAGTTTTAGTTTCTCAGTGTACACTTGGCTCATAAGCTTATTTCTTTGCAATAGTAAGGCATCATAATTAGCTTTTATAAACAAAGTCTTAACTTAGAACTTAGATTAAAAAAAGAGATTATTTCAAAATTCACAGTGTTTGCAAAAGTTGCTAACACTGTCAAGAATTTGAATGGATCATCCAAAATCAGAAATCATGTAGCAAATTCCTCACCTTAATCACTTTGTGGGGAGAAAGAAGAGAGGGTGCCCACCAAGTTGTAGCAATGTGAGCCTCAGGATAGGTTTTGTGTTTTTTTTTTTTGTCCAGAGTCAGAAGTTGCCCAGAATGTTTCTGTGCAGCTTTCAGGTGCAGAAGGGGCACTTGCAGGACTGGGCTTGTTTAGCTCATAGTATAAATACCTTTTTTGTTTGTTTTATTTTCCTGTTTTTCAGCAACAGTTGGCCAAGAATATAAAATTTGGGCAGCCTCCACAAATGACAGTTTCTGCGAGGACAATGGGGGAAGCAAATACTGCTATAGAAGATGATGTGTTGCTCAGCAGCCCCATGGAGATTGAGACCCAGCAGGACACGGTGATCCCAGACTGCGGTAATAAAGTAAGCACTTTAAATTGACATGTTCATGGCACTAGAGCAGTGCTCAAACAGTAAAGCTCACTGGGGCACGGCAGATGTCTCCAGTGAGGCGTAGCAGAGCTCAGTGGGCTGTTTTATGTGGGAGGGTTCCCTCAGCTTGTGCTTCTTGGCCTGGTGGGAAGCACGCTCTCGGCATCCTGAGCCGGGTCCCGCGGAATTACCAGTTTGAGTGTTTGCTCTGGACTTCCAGCAATGCAGACATCACTTGCAGTGTCGCCAGAAGAGACGAAATTTTTCTGAGACAGAAAATATTTTAAAATACAGACTTTCCAGCAAGGAAAGTTGTTCTCAGCATCAAATACCAAAAAGGAAAATCATTCCAAAATGAGAGGGGTGTGAAGCCTAAATCTGTAAAATCCTAGGTGTTAGGGTAAGTATCCATATTTCCCATGGACAGGAACCAAAGGCAAAGAAGGAGGAGAAGCATTTTGAATGCTCTTTAAATCCTAATTTCCAGTATAATTTAAATAATTATTCAAATTATTAATGGAAATTTTGATGTCAGAAACTGTTGGCATTTAGGTGCGCAGAATGGTCTTGTTCAGACAGAGGAGAAACACGGTGAGTGAGAAAAGGTCTCTGGAAATTCTCTAAGGCAAAACTGGTTGTGTGTGTCACTGTCATGGCAGAAAGGAGCACAGAGTGACAACCTTCCATGCCTGGAGGAGGCTGACTTTGTGTCTGGGAACCCTTGCAGGAGGCATCCAGCAAGCCAGTATGTACATGTAGGCTTTAAGATCCTGGTGGGACAGCAGGGCCAGGGTCTCTGCTCATGTTCACTAATTCTAGTGCTGGCTGTGTGAAAGGCAAAGGCATGAAGGGTCCTCTGCAGCTTGTGCCTATATTCATCTAAATGCACAGAAGGGAGATTTACGGCCGAGGTGGCCCAAATTTTTTATCAGTCTTTAAGGGGCAACATAGCTTCTCTATGACCACTTTCTTCATGGTTGTGGTGAGATCTGTCAGGGAGCCAGGCATTTGGGCAGGACCTGCACACTCATACCTCTCCCTCAGCATTCTGGAAGGAAAAAAATTAAGCCAAACTAAGGTAATTTTTTTCTGCTTCACAAGTACTCCATTCTGAAGCAATCAGTTAAGGTGAATCAAGAGCATCCTGCATGCCTCAGAGCACAAAGTGTGCCGTGGGACTGTGAACAGGTTTTGGCTATGTACCATCTCTACCCTGGTACTAGATGAGAGTTTGTGTTTGAGACCAACATAGATTCTCTGCAGACAGCCTTCTTGTTGGGTCCTGCAGAAGACCCTAATGCCACCCGGTGACCTCCAGCTCCAAGGTGACAGTAGTTCAAGCACTAAAACCCACTAGTGTATTGTTAAGTAACAAGGAGGGAGAAATACAGTCCTTACTACCTACTCTTTAAAATATTATGTTTTGAAAACAAAATGAACACCCCTTTGCATAATTCTTTTTCCAAATACTTAAGGAGCAATCATCCCTACTCGAAGGCAATTTTAGGCAGAAACAAACCAAAGCAACATGTGCACTGTCAGTCAGAGCACTTGGTACTTTCCTTTTGTTTCTGCACACTACACGTTACCTACGTTATCAGAGATTTCTGGTGCGTGCCAGATTCCCTGGTTTCTGGCCTGGTCTCATCTGTTGGTCTTGTAACTCCTCGGTATGTCTACCTGCATAGGTCCTGTGGGATCTGTCAAAAATTGGTGGCCAGGACCACACAGAGCTGCTCTACTTTGAGCAGGTTTCCTGTGATACTTTGTGACTTCTGATTTTCCTGAGTGAGTAACTTGGATTGATGGCAAGAGTTCTGGGTTTAATTTAACCTGTATTCATGAAGCTGATATTTTAGGTTTTATATTAACGATCACATGCACCTGGTGTAATGGGATCCCAACATTCATTAGGTTATGAAGAAATACTGTGATAGAGTGATTAAAACCAAGGTTTCTGGGTGTGATGAATGCTGCTTCAACCCCTGAGCCTTCAAAACACCCCACATTGAGATGGCTTGGAGAGGGACAGTAGCTAAAGAGTCCTGGGAGGCTGTTTGCTCTGTAAAAAGAGTCATCAAGAATCTGGAGTTGAAACCCCTTGCAGCAGAGGTAATGCCTGAGCAGGTTACTATATTTTTTCCCTATGTGTAAGTCAGGAGAAAATAAAGTCATTAAGACCTGATTGAAATCCTAAAAAACTGTGCTCTTTCTTTTGTTTTGGAACCTGGTTATCTTGTTAAGGAAGCCTGAGTGTTTTGCCATTTGTAGTGTTTTGTAGCAGCAATTGCTTCTGCATAGACAGCAGTGATTCAAGGAGCAGTGAAGAGAAACTCATAGCATGTTGGAGCAAGAATTGTTTTCCATCAGTCCTGCTGACGAAACAGGGCAAAAATCCTACCCTAACATACATGATTTCATATTTATTAGATCCTTTACATTTTAATACTTGTCTGTGGTAATCTTTTCTAGTCCACTGACACTCCAGACTTCTTGAGAACAATGAATTTGCTTGGAACAGGACATGAAGTGGAAGAAAAGGTAAAAAAAATTTTACACTTTCTTTGCACAGAGCTACATTCTCATTTTAGATATCAGAAGCCTGACAGTTTTTCCTTTCATACATATTTCATTGTTTGATTGATCATCCAATATTTTGTGAATGCTGTGCAGTTTTGGAGCTAGTAAATAAGCAATAACTAAGATTGAAAAATCTTAAGAGCTAATTGCAGGAAACAGCAGGACTCAGTCTCTCCCAGTCTTGCAGCATTCCTCTGTTTGATGTATTAATCACAGAGTCATAATTTTCATAAGTACTTCTACTACTTTGTTATGCCTGCATGTAATTCAATAAGCATATGCAAAATGTTCCTTCAGCTTTTAAGTAATCGGTTCCCTGATTAGCATATGTTTAACCTCAGAAGATTACAGAGCTGTCTTGAAAACAATGTATGTGATTTTCTTTCCTTACAGAAGATGTTTTCTGCTTTTTTTTTTTTTTTCTTCCCCTCTGTCTTCTTTTTCCATTTGGATTATGCCAAATACAAGTCTTGGGATGATAGCTTGGTGACTTATGGAAGAGATTGATGACAGATTCATTCTTACATGCCTAGACATACAGTTCCACTGTATTTATTCATGAGAGGAGTCTCACTGAATCACTTTGCTTATATTTGCACTTTCTAAACTGAAGTATTTGAAGGGCACAAGAAAAAAAAGCACCCATCAAAGCCAGTGTTGTCTTTTTTTTTTTTGCTGTTTGGTGCTTTCTTGGACAACTCCACGTGACTGTGGAGGGAAAGTTTTTGACAAGCACTGTGCCAGTCTGAGATTCAAGACTGCAGCCATCTCCCATGCAGATAGTACAGCTCTGTAGCTGTTCTATTATGATGCTTAGATAAGTCAATCTGATTTGCTTCTGCCTAAAGTGTATAATCTAAATTATTTAAAGAGTAAATCTATTTTGCACAGTAAGCAAACTTTAAAATGTACCAGTGTTTGATGTTCTTAAAACCTGCCTGTGCCCTTCCCATTCCCAACAAGTTCAGAGTGGAGCTAAACTGTGAAAAACATTCAATAGAATAGTCTAAGTAATTTATACATGAAAACTATAAAAAAGAGTAGTACTGACAAACGGAAAATATTTCTGTAACTTTCACGTCCAAAGTTTGTGATTTGTATAATGGAAAACCAGGGTTTCAAATCTTTTCTGTTAAAAACTCCTTTGCTTTCAAAATTGCAAAGACTTTGTATGTATGTAACTTCTTTTTTAATGAAACAAATAACTTAATAATAGTTTCTTGTGTTTGTGATAAAAACAGGTCACCCCAGTCAAATCAGCTCGGCCAAAAAGACAATTTTCCTATTCTGGCACAATTGAAACAATCAATTTGGATTCAGTTCCCCAGGCTGTTGCTCGTCTAGACAACAGTGCAGCTAAGCACAAGATGTCAGTGAAGCCCAAAAAGCAGAGGATGTCAAGAACGCACAAGAGATTAACAAAGGTATTAAATCACTGGCCAAACCAAGCAAGAGGAGGGCAATTACTTTTGAAGCTGGGAACAAAATAACCATAACTGAATGCACCAGGATCTACAGACAGAAAAATTAAGATGTGTTTAACACTGTTATTTGAAGTGAAGAGAGAGGCATACAGCTGAAACCCTAGCTGGAGAGAAGATGCAAAGAAGTTCTAATATTGCCAGTTGAGACAAACACAACTTAAACCTGAAGTACTTCCACTGGGATTTTACACTGGGAGAGCTTTCTGATTCTAGTTTTTCTAGTAAAAACTTTAGGTCATAAAGGCCTGAAGATACCTGCTGCTGTTGACACTGCTTTCATGTAGACAATTGGTGCAAAATTTGGTTGGGAAAAAATCAGATTCTCCAAATCAGACATGGGTTCTGACAGGGATTCCTTATCAGAAGGAATAAGACTTGAGTAATGTAGCTCTTGCAACAGCTATAGAGAGAAATATAAAATTCTAGCTATGTACACTTACTGCACATCTATTTTGTTTTTAATTTTGACATCTTACTAGTGCTTGTAAATGGGACAAGACTGTGCAACTCCACAGGATTCAGGAAAGGCCATTTCTTCTGCACCATTGTACTTGCATTTATCACTCTTGCAATGAAGGAATTAAATTCAAACCTCTTGTTTATACAGAATGGTTAACCGGAGCCAAATGAGGGCTCAACAAACGATAGCTAGGCAAGACATTAACTCAGCCATTTTCCTCAAGGGAAGCACTCTTCAGGTACAGAACAGTGCAGTATCCCTGGGAAGGTCCAGATTTGCCATCCATACGTGTTCCCATGGTTCCTGCAATAGCACTGGAGTCTCAGCACAGCTAATGAAGGAGATATCCCGGCTCAGGATTTGTGAAAAAGAGACCAAATTGTGTTTCCCTGAGCAGTGTTCTTTCCTGGCTAGCATTGCAGAGCTTTTCTCTGCAGGCAACAGCTTCTGTCTCTGTAAGTAACAGTTAGATTTGTCATGAAAGAACTGGCAAAACAATGCCCCTAAGCAGGCCTTAATTATTTCAGGCTTAAAAGATGAAATTCTAAGTAGTAGAAAAATGGGTGTGTGAAGCTTGTGTTCTATTCCTTGGGCTTCTGCAAATTTGAAATAGCAGGTCTCAATTTACACCAAATGGTGATTCAAAATTTAGCATTATACTGTTATCACTGTTGAGATGTTTTCTTTATTTTAAAAGCTATCATCCAAATAGGTGACAGACGTGGGATCTATGATGACATAATCCATAATTTGGAGTGGGTGTGTTGGCTCACCTAAATCACTGTTTAGAAGAAATTGTTTAGCATTTGCAACTCTCTGTTCATTGTAAAAGATAACAAGGCAACAGGCAATATTAAGTAACTCCAAACTTGTCTCCCAATTTTAGGGATCACAAAGTTTAACAATAACAGAATTTGAGCCAGAGGACCTAGAAACTCAGCTGTATGGGGATATATACCCAGGTTATAATGGACGCTTCACAGCAGACAAGCTAATCCAGGACAGAGATGAGCAGAAGCAGCTTCAGCTGGCAGAGGAGAAAAGAATTGAGGATCACTGGGGTATCCTTGAGGCTGAAAGGATAAGACAGATTGTAGAAATGGAAGAACAAAGAGAAATGGAAGAAAAAAGGTGCCAAGAACTTGAGGAGATGCGGAAAGAACAGGAGAAAAGACGTTGTGAAGAAGAGAGTAGGCACTTCCTCCTTGAAGGAGAGACATCTTTGAAAATAGAAGAGCAAACTTGCCATAAAGAGGAGAGAAGACTGATGAAGGCTGAAAAGAGGCAAGAGCTGGATGAGCAGAGGTGCCAGGAACTGGAGAAGCAGAGGCAGGAGGAGTTGGAGGAGCAACAAAGACGAGAGCTGGACAAGCAGAGGCACTGGGAACGGGAGGAGCAACAGAGACGAGAGCTGGAGGTGCAAAAACTCAAGGAACAGGAGGAACGACAGAGACGAGAATTGGAGGAGCAGAAGCTCAAGGAACAGGAGGAACAACAGAGACGAGAGCTGGAAGTGCAGAAGCTCAAGGAACAGGAGGAACAACAGAGACAAGAGTTGGAGGAGCAGAAGCTCCAAGAACAGGAAGAACAGCAGAGACGAGAGCTGGAGGTACAAAAGCTCAAAGAACAGGAGGAACAGCAGAGACAAGAGCTGGAGGTACAAAAGCTCAAGGAACAGGAGGAACGGCAGAGACGAGAGCTGGAAGTTCAAAAGCTCAGGGAACAGGAGGAATGGCAGAGACGAGAGCTGGAAGTTCAAAAGCTCAAGGAACAGAAAGAGCAACAGAGACGAGAGCTGGGGGAGCAGAGGCACCAGGAATGGGAGGAACAGCAGNCAAAAGCTCAGGGAACAGGAGGAATGGCAGAGACGAGAGCTGGAAGTTCAAAAGCTCAAGGAACAGAAAGAGCAACAGAGACGAGAGCTGGGGGAGCAGAGGCACCAGGAATGGGAGGAACAGCAGAGACTAAAGCAGGAGGAAGAGAAGCACCAGGAACAGGATGAGCAGAGATGTCAGGAACTGGAGGAGGAGAAGCATCAGGAATGGGAAGAGCAGAAGCGCAAGGACCTGGAGGAGAAACAGAGACAAGAGCTGGAGGAGAAGAAGGGGCTAGCGCTGGAAGAATTAAGGCAACACAGGACTGAAAAAGACAGTCCAGAGGAAGAAGAAAGAAATAGGCTGGAGGAACAGAAAGAACTCAAGAAACAAAATAAGGAAGAAATACAGAGACAAGAGCAAGAAGAGAAAGAGCTTCTAGAAGCTGAAATAAAACTGAAGCAGGAGAAAGAACCTGAGAGCCTCAAACAAGAGAAGAAACAGGAGGAACAAAGACAGCATTTGAAGGAGAAAGAAAAGACAGAGAAGGAACAACCCCAGCAAGTGATGGATAAGAAAAAGAAACGGGAAGAGCAGAGGAAACACAAGCTCACAAAACAAATGCATATGGAAAGTTCAGAGGGTATGCTGCAAGATGAACTGAAGCAGCAAAAGGAACAAAATGGACATGAATGGAATAAGCTGAAAGAGCAGAAGGTAGACACAGAAGAACAAAATCTTGAGCAAAACCAAGAAAAATCCTTGGAACAGCCACAGGACAAAGATCAGTTGTGTTCTGCTGGAGAGGCTGATAGGCATCCAGCAGAGGAGAAGCTCCAAGAAGGATCAAGATGCCAAAAAGTTAATAAACAGCCAGAAAAAGGGAATAAAACAGGAGAAGAAATGCTAGCCCAGAAACTGAAGAGAGAAGTTGAGGCTCAGGAGCAAAAGCGCATAGGGGAAGAACTTCGGTGGCAAGAGGTAGATGAAAGACAAACTGCATCCAGACCCTTCACATTTCAAGTGTCTTCTGGAGATAAACAGATCATATTTCAGAAAGTAAATCTGAGTCCTGTCATGCCCATCAAAGGAGCAGGATTCTCTTCTCCATCTGTCAAAGACTGCAGGGTGCACACTACCAGTAAGGGCTCTCATTCCCTCCCATCATCTGTGTGTGTACCCCATACAGCTATTTTGGTTACTGGAGCACAGCTGTGTGGCACAGCAGTTAACCTGAACCAGATTAAAGACACGGCTTGCAAATCATTACTTGGCTTAACAGAAGAGAGGAAAACTGTGGATATTCCTTCCCCAGAGAAGTCCGAGAAAAAAAGACAGGATCCCAAATCCAGCAGCAGTAAAATGAAACATGCACAAGAGGCACTGAACAACCAGGCTGTACTGGCTGAGTGGGCCTCTATCCGCTCCAGAATCCTAAAGAACGCGGAAAACAACAAATATAATGAGAGAGACCGAGTAAGTGTCTGCAGGCACAGTGACGACTGGACACCCCGAGGACGGGGTGCTCCCCATGGCAACTTGAGGAAAACTCTCTCTGCAAATGCAAAGTTCTCGATAACACCAGCGTGGCAGAAATTTTCAGAAGTTTCAAAAACCAATTCAGATGCTGAGAATGTAAATGTGGCAAAAGGCAATGAAACAGTGGCTGTGGGGAGAACCACTGGCTCATCCACTGATTCAAAGGAGGATGTGGTTTCCACTTTTAAGGATAACTTAGCTGAAAAGGCTAAGGAGAAAATGGAAACTCATAGTGAAGTGACAGACAACACTGAGGGCTGTAAATTTGCAAAAGATCTTCCATCTTTCCTTGTTCCAAGTTTTCCACATTCTACAGGTAAGGAATTATCCCAGTCAGAACTTCCCAGTGCTCTGGAAAATCAGCAAAATAACAGCACAAAAAAAGCAGATAAACCACAGCCAAATGGAGAAGAAAATGTTTCTCCTTTTGGGATAAAGTTACGAAGGACAAACTACTCTTTACGTTTTCATTATGATCAACAGGTAGAGCAAAGGAAAAAGAAAAGATACAGTGCAGGAGACAGTTTTGATGGTGTGCCTGACCCACTCACCTCAACAGAGGGTGAGAAAGAATCCTCTGTTTTTGCTCCACAAGAGAGTACATCTCCTGGTATGGGGAGTGCAAACATCCCTGGTAATTTAAAAGACTCTTCAGTTACTGTGGTGGAGTTTTCACCACCTGTGGGCACACCAGTAGTCCCACCAGCCACTGGCCAAAGTGCTTTACCCACTCATGAGAAACCAGTATGCAAGTCACTGCCCCCACAGAAACCTGCTTTAGCTCCAAAGCCCACCAGCCAGACTCCACCATCATCTCCTCTCTCTAAAGTGAGTAGATCAAGCCTATCTGAAACACTGGGGCAAAGGATGGTTAAAGCTGAATCAGATGGTGGCTGGAGAAAAGAAGACAGAGCAAATGCAGTGCACCCCACACCATCCAATGAATACAAAAATGAAGAGGAAGAAATCAAAGAAAAGAAGTCATTTTTCCCATCTATAAGTATTCCATGGAGAGAAAAAAATGACAAAAAGCCTGAGCCATTGAAGAAAGGTATGTATCTTTCAAAGCACATTTACCTATTGTCTGCATTTCCAAAATGAGATACTCCAAGTCCAGAGGAAGACAGCTGGTCTCAAGCTATAGCTTTTAGCTGGCATGTTACTTGTGGAGGACCACTACTTTGCTTAGGGTTGTCTGAATGACCGTGAATTCCCATCCCCACGTTCTAATTCAGAAGCACACAGACTCAGTGTGACTAGTGCGACCCGCTTAAGGAAGTTAATTTCAAGGAGGTGACAGAAGTGTGTGTTCTCCTTGGTAGAGATGTTACCCAGTTAGAGGAGATGGGCTCTATGGTCCATGTCTAATAGTGGCAGAGCAGAGGGTGTAATTTTTAAAATTTACATTCTGTTGTTACTATTTTTTAGGGGAATGTTATCTAGCTTAAAAAATGTTATGATCTAGGTCTCCTTATCCTGAGCAAATTCTCTATTTAAGCAATATAGCTGGGCACACCAGTCTGCACTTCAGAGGCAGTCTTCAGTAATGAAAACAATTAGAGTAGCCATAATGGCTCTTCAGAGGAGGGTTGAAAGCCCCTGTGTCCTGAAATAGCATTCTGTACAAGAGGGAAAATTACCCTTTCAGAGCAAGGACACTCAAAAGACTGAGGCAGGAATTCAGCATTTCATTGGGAAATCCCAATATTTTTCATTCTCGAATTTTTCAAGCATCAGTACACTTCTAAAACAGTATCTCAGTGGAACTGCTGCTTTTTTTCCCCCCACACAAAAAAAAGATAAATTTGGAGAGATGTGTGTGTCAAATTAGGTCTTATTCCTGAGGCATAAAATCTGTTTCAGGATTTGCCGTGCAGTCCGTGAGTGTCTGTGACTGACATGATGTCCAGTGGTCTTAGCTCTGGCATTTTGACAAGGCAGAGAGGTTGTAGGGGTTTTCCAAAGACAAGAGATGTGCATTACTCAATCTATTCTTGTAATGTTTTCTTTCAGAAAAGCCTGTCCTCCAGAGCAGGCACTCTTTAGATGGCTCTAAATTGATGGAAAAAGTGGAAACTTCACAACCACTTTGGATTACGTTAGCACTGCAAAAGCAAAAGGGATTTCGTGAGCAGCAAGCTACGAGGGAAGAGAGGAGACAAGCCAGAGAGGCGAAGCAAGCAGAGAAGCTGGCTAAAGAAAATGTAAGCAATCTTTAGAAACCTGCCCATTAGAAATAGTGACACTGTAATTACAGCTGTTAGCTAATTTTGTTATGTTAAAGGGAGTAATTTTTTTAATGTTCAGTTAGTAAGACTTCATTCAACTGAAATGACAAGTGAGTATTCTCTGCCCAAAGTATTCTGAAAGTCTGGTGTTCCTTCTTGCAAAACTGAGACCTCCAAGACAAAACACTGTGCAATAGTTTGAAAATTTGTAAATTGTGATGATATCAGGCAGTAGTTAAAGACAATCATAAGCACAACTACTGTGCTGGTGATGGAACAGAAAAATTATGTGCTATGTGGTTCTTTCAGAGCTTGAATAAATGAGATGTTAACCTTTAATGCTTGGGGAATAACAGCTGGAATATGCATTTATAGATGAATATTAGTAAGTCTGAATTTATTTTTATTGTAGCATGTATTATTTGGATAAAAGACAGACCAGCAAAAGAAATGAATGATTGTGATACATCTAAATGCCTAAAGCAGGCACTGAATTCAATCACTTCTGTCCTGTTCTCCAAATAGCTATTTATTCTCTGTCATTTTCTATCAGTTAAGAAAGCACTTCCACTTACGGTACCAAAGTGATCCTACAGTGATGATATAGATATGGATAGGTATATATAGATACAGGCATATAGATACCACAGATGGTAAAAAGGGATATTATGTGGATAACTGAATATATTTTAGTGATGTGACCCAAATTTCTTATGGATACATGCATAACCAAAGACATAGACAACTGGTGGAAGAAAACAGCCGTGGGTGTGAAGTTGCCCACAGATGCACACTGTGTTTCAGTGCTGTATTTAACAGAGAGGGCTGGCTCAAACTCTTCAGTATTTTGACTGAAATGGCAACATGACAAATTTAACCTTGTGGTGGTTTTTTTACCATCTCTAATAATTTGGTTTTAGAAGTATCAGACTGTTGTGATCCTTTGCCAAAAAGGAGGGTTAAGGAAAGGACAGGTGATGAATGAAAGCATCAAGCGTGTCATCTCTAACTTGTAGCCATTACATGACAGACTGTTTCTCATTCAGCATTTTCCTTCTCTGTTCTAGGCTGCTGTAAGTAATCAGTCAGATAATAAAAGTAGCAGCAGCAAAACAAGCACACTGCAGAAGTCTACAGCTCAAGAAGGGGAGAAGAAAATTGAGACTGCTGCATCAAGACTAGAAAGAAGGGAGCATCTAAAAAAGTCGAATACCCTTCCAACTTCTGTGACAGGTACAGTGAGAGATTCAGATTCACTCCAGGAGTAATGCATTTCAGAAATGGTATTGCATGTTTTTGAGAAAGTGAATGAATTTTTTTTCCCCCTCATATATTACTGCTAGAATTACAAATGCATTGCACAGAATAACACATCTTGTCCCTGTCTCATGAGCTGGCCATTATGATGGAAATACATAATTTTAACAGGTTCTTACCAAGCTCCCCAGGTTATTAAGATTGCACTACTGCAATTCCTTAGAATTGCCCCAGTTCAAGTTAACAAAATTAGGCAGTCACTGCAAGCCATATCCAACAGTATTTTTGGAACATGACTAATGCACATTAGAGGGATCTGATTTACCGTAAACTGCAATTGCAGTACTGTTTTGCCTTTAGGTTGGGAGTTAGCACAGAGGGGGAAAGATATTTAACTTCTACGAAGTATATTTGTGCAGGAAATGACACTTGTGTTCTCACCTCCCAATTTGCCAAGGAGAAATATTCACCCCCCAATATTGGAAATTAGTATTCTCATTGCACTGAAAAATGCAGAAAATAATTAATTCAGTTGAAGGTAGTCTGTTACTTTGAACTTGGGACTTCTCCCTCCCAGTCAAATATTTGGTATGGAAGTTTGGAACCAGAACCTACTGCTTTATCTGTCACTTCAGTTAAGCTGAAATGACTTCATATTCAAGAGGCAGGCATATTAAAATAAATACTTCCACAAAGGGCGTAAGATTTGGGGTGGTATAAGGTGATTGCTGAAATACAGACTTGCCTAATAGTAGTAGCAAGGTAGTCCTAGGCAAAGGTTTTGGAGATAAGTACTGATAGGTGTTGAAGAAACCTTTTTACAAGTTGTACAGTAAATAGCATGAGCTTTTTTGAACGTAAATACATGTATCGGCTGCACCTACTGAGTACCACTCCACACCAAGGACTATGAAATGCAACTACTGAAAACAATGAGGTGACTCATTTCTCCGATTTGTAACGGTAAAGGCTGAACCAGTGCTGCTCCTGCATTACAGACTGTCCCAAGCTGAACAACCCCTAGGCACGCCTATATTCAGTTGGTTCAGCAGCTGGATGTCCACACTGCAGCTGCACACCAGAGCAGATATCCCTGAGAACTTGACTTGCAACATCTTGGGTTGGACTAGATGACCTTTAAGGCCCTTTCCAACCCAAACCATTGCCGAAAGGAGCTCTATTGCAGCCCTAGCCCAAAAGACTCAGCACGGTGATGTTATGCTGTACATGGTCAATTCTAGCAGAAATCAAACTCCATCCCAATAGATGATGCCAAATTAGATGAAAGGGCCAAAACTCAATTATCCAAGGTCAATCAGTCTGTATTAGAATGACAGTTCAGGAGGAAATTGAGAAGGAATTACAATTTTTGAATTATCTAAAGTCTAGAACTCCATTGGCCCTAAGGAAACAGTGACTGGATTTCCCTGTGATTATTGACACATTTGGAGCCAGGCAGCCATTAGCAACCACACATGTATATACAAGTATTGGTTTATTATGGGTGATAAGACCAATCTGGGTTTCCCACAGTTAGAAGAGCATTTAAGGCAGAAGACCAGCCTAGAACATGTTTTAAATGGAAGTTTGCTGAGTCCTCCTCTAAGGACATTAAAAACCACTCAAAACTTGAAGAAGGTGGTATACTTCAGACTTGCACTTGAGTCCTGTACAACAGGAACTGATAAGAATGTGTAACCTTTAAAATGGCAAACACTACCATAGCATTTAAAATAATTAGCTTTTCAAAGTGCCCATCCACAGCCATAGCTGCTGCTACTGTTCATTTACTTACAGATAAAAATATATGATTAAAGATGTACTGAAGAGAAAAATAGAACAATTTACGTGAGAGGGGTTGAATGAGTGTAGAGCTAGTTTGCACCCAAGATTTTTAGTTACTCCATCCCTTCAGACAGGACTCATTTCTATCCAGGTTGCCTTCAAGGGTCTTCAGTCTCAGAATTTATCTTCCCATCTGACTTCTACAATACTTCTGTGGTTCTGCTCTGTGAAGTTGCTTCTTAGAAATCAATTTGTTTATTGAACACATTTTCTTATGGAGACAGCTGTTTGTCTTAAAGATACTACTTAGAAGAAAACGTGGCCAAGAGCTAGTGGAGAAAGCAGGTTTCTTCTTCAGGATAGTCTCATGTGCAGGGTTAACTGAGGCAGGAAGCTATAGGACCATGTTCTTCTCTGAAGAGGAGATCTAAATCCTACTTAATACAGTGGGCTTACACCGTGCAGCAGCTGCATTACCAAAGAGAAAAAAACCCTAGCTTTATTTCCCATTGTTTGCTATGGTGCAGATGTAATCAAATTAGTTCACTTAAGGAGGAAGACTGGCAAATTGGAAATGTATTCTTTGGATCTCACAGAGACTGAAAATTTTGCCCCTATTTTTGTGAGTTAGAGTACTTAGAGTCACCTCTGAAAAAGGAAATTCAGCTCCTCCTAACTTGATTATTTTGCTGATTATTTTCCAACTAGAAGTGTTGGAAATAAATATCAAGTGTTAGGCCAGAACCACTTCATATAAAAGTGAAATCTCTAGAATCCTGCAACAAAGCATAGCGTTCAACTAATGTTTTGGTTTTTATTTCTATCTCCTCAACAAAAGTGGAAATTTCAGATTCTGTTCCATCAACCCCATTGACAAAGGAGGTGGCCAAGAGATTCTCTACACCTGATGCTAACCCAGTGTCAACAGAACCAGCCTGGCTTGCATTAGCCAAGAGGAAAGCAAAAGCCTGGAGTGACTGTCCACAGATCATAAAGTAAACTGTAAAATTACATCTCTATTGCTGGCTATTAATTGCTTTATTTATTCTGCTTTTTACACATGACAAAAATGAAAATGCATGTATGGAAGGACTGAAAACTGATTACCATTTTGCTCTAGCTCACTGTAAAGTCTACTCAAGTCATATTCCATTGCTTTGACAAATAGCTAAAGGAAGTCATGGCAAAAATTTCACAGCCAGACTCTCTCAAAAACTTAAGAGTGCTCAGATGTTGGATGTAAGTTTTAGCAAGTATCATAATAAGGGCCAGAAAAGAATTAGGGTTCAGAAGCTTCTTAAATTCTGTGGGTATTCAGTTTTGGAATTTTAGATCTCTACGCTTGAGATCTCAGAAATTTTTTCAGCACTGCACTGTGGAAATTAAGGCAAGATGCATGTTCCCTTCCTTATTCGTAATTTTAAAAAACATGTTAAAATGTATGAACTGTCAGTTGTGCCTGCTATTTGAAAGTTTTTCCCTAATGAAGAGCTTTGGGATACACCGATCTACATGCAAATGATAAGTAAAGAGATGGTACCACCCAAATGCTGAGGTAATTTCCTTCATCATAGGATTAATACACTACATCCACGTTCCCTCACTCTGAGGATGAGAAGAATTAATCCTGCTTAAAAAACCACCATTATTTAAATAAATATCATTAAGCTTTCAGGAAAAAGCCAGAGAGTCATTGTTTCTTCTAGTTGTTTAAGTGCGTCACTCTTTGTGCTTGGCCATATTTAAGATGCATAGAGACAGTGATTGTGGATTACAACTCTAAATCAATTGACTGGAATTAAACTGTTCCTGTGCAAATGTAGCTGTAGAATTGGTCTCAGTAAGTTTCCAGAGGAGTAGGACTGGCAGAACTGAAGTTAACTGAGAACTGAAAGCTAAGTCAGTGAGAGTCTCAGGAGTTTTAACTCTGCATTCTTCACGATTTTATCCACTCGCACCTTCAGGTAGTTTAGATAACTTCCTATACTTTGACCAATACAGCCAGAACACTTCAGAAAGAAGTTTACTTACCCCATCTCAGGTATCTGCTGTGGGAATTGAACACTTTATTACTTCACGTAACTAAAACAGACATGTTCACCCCTCCTTCTTACAAAAAAAGGATAAAGTCCATAAATGTAATAAAAATGTCACTATCCTCGACATCCCAAAGAAATAGCTAGGTCTGCATTTAAAAAGTCACCCTATTAAATAAATCAACTGAGTTTGCTTTACAAGGAAGTCTTTAAAAAACATTGAAAGTCTCCTTCTTATAACCATAAGGCTCAAAGGAACCTTTAAGCCTACAACATCATAAAGGGAGACATTTTCATGAAAAGAAATTACATCATTATAGAGTGATACAACATATGCTTCATGGAAGTGTTTTAGCCAAACTGCTGTAAGCAGCATGAGGAGCAGCATTTTAAACTATGCAGAAAACAGAATGAAACCTGCTGCGCACTCCTGTTCCCAGAATCAAAAAGGAATTTCAGCAAAAGTCATTGTCAAGTACAGCCCTTCCCACCAAACAGAAAACAGGGGCTCAGTATCATGGTTACAATAGCACAGATACAATGGATGTTTTAGATTGAGTAGATGTGCAGCAGTAAGATGGGCTTTCTTGGGTCTCTTATGCCATCAGTTTTGCTTAGTTTCATATTTAAAAGCAGAATCTCTAAAGTAACTTTTTTACCATTAATATAAGTAATTAATATGTTTCAAACAGAAGTGGGGCAATGCTGCTCTCAAATGCTTGGGGGAAAAAAAAAAGCTTAATGTCTTCAATATCTGAGAAAGAACTGGCCCTGCAATTATTTTTGCTCTGCTAGCACCAGGAATTAGTGCATCTTAAGTTAAATTTACATTTTTCCAAGTTTGTTTGCCAGGAGTATGGTTTTGTAATAACTAAACTGCCTGAAATCCATCTTTACAATTATTTCTTAGGAGGGGGCGCCAGGTAGAAACACGGAGAAGGTGAAGTAAATTAGGATTAAAGATACCAGTATTCTGAAAAGCATAGCAAAATTAGGTGCTATTGTGCATGACATAAGGATGCAATTTTCCAATACAATCCATTTATAGCACATAGAATAGAGCTTTCATTAAGGATGGTCTTAAACTAAAGCTTCAAAGCAGAGGTTTTTTTCAACCATAAAGGTATCTAGTGTAACAATGGAAACTGTATTAAGCACAGTACTTGATGGAAACATTTCTAAAGTGTACATGTGCAACAGTGACATTTCATGTTGACTTAACAAAAATTTGCACTAAATACCAAGTAAGTGAAGTGTTACTTTGCTTTAGCTTTGTTGCAATCATTTCTGATACAGTATTGGAAATCTGTAAAAATAAATCCAAAACATTACTACCCAGTTTAAAACAGCAAAAATATTTTAAGAACCGAACAAACCACTATGTAGGATATTGTCTCAATTTTTTGTAACACAAAATACCATTTCTTTTGACAAGGTTATATATGATTAACCTCTATGTTCATATAGTAATGTATAAAAATGATAAGATGTATAATTGTGGGGTATTTGTTGTGTACTTTTTTAATTTTTCAGATGTTTTAAAGTGCAATTGTTTATTATACTGTCATTTTAATTCTTATTAAACTATAACCCAGTCAAAATTATCTAATCAATGACATATGTCCTCTGTGTCTCCTTTGCTAACCTTGCAGTTTAGGTTTGCTTTACAAATAGAACTTAACTACAGTGCTACAAGTGTCTTGCCAACATAGGATTCAAGTAGGTGGCTTATCAGAGAGAGTAAGATAAGAGTTTCTACTATACTTCTTTTAGAAGACTCTCAATCAGGAAATGCTCTCAATGAAGTGCACTTTTGTCACTGCAAATACTTGGTTTGCATTACTAAGACCACTCAGGTGGTCTTAGTAATCCTAAGGTGTTAAAGACAACCAAACCCAATTTACACAACCCTTTATTAATAGTTCTTGTAAACACAATGTAGACAGCATACATTCAAATATCTTAAAAAATTGTTTGACAGTGGTTGATTTGAGCAGTGCACACTTCATCTTGGAACTCATACCATACCTGTCAATGAAATGTAATAAATATATACAGTATATTATCCCCTTTAGAATACAAGAGGTAACTCCTACTGACTTTGATGGAGTCTAAGTATATGCTAGAATGAATTAAGCCATGAAGGACCTAGATCCACAGAAGATGAACTATTCAGTTCGTACAAACTATAGTGAGCAGCTTGCTCCTATTAGGGATATGCAATTCAGGCTATGTCTTCAGAGATCAAGTTAGATTAAAAAAGGACTTGGGTTACCTTGCCTTGGCACGGAAACCTTGACAGACAGACAAACACAAGTCTGATGCAAGGAAGGGCCAGGCGCAGGCGAGCTGGACTCACAGAAAGCAATACACTCCTCCCTTGGAGACAAGCCTGCTAGCCAGGCTGCAGAGTATGGCAGTTCGTCCCTTCTCTGGCAAAGTGCTGAGAAGCCATCCTCCCTCAATCAGTACAGCCTACTCTGGACACTGCCTGATGCAAGATCCTACCTGATAAGCCTGCAAGGAGCAGCTCTTGCCTGCAGCAAAATAGGCAAAGAGGTAGACAGCACCTCTGAATTCTCAGTTTACAAATGTAAACAATAAAAATGAAGCAGCCTAACATCGTAGCTGTTATTTTTTTCCTGTTATATACAGATCTAGACAATAAACATAATCATTTCTACAGCCAACAACAAGCTTTGTTCCCCATACTACAGGTGAAGAGAAAACCTCGCCTGGAAGCTTATCTACTCCTTCTGCTGTTCCAGTCTTGGCATTCAGGATCCACACTCTGCCATCTGTAGATACTGCTGCCAAGAGAATTTTGTTATTTAAGTCATCACTTTGGAAAATGAACGGTGTTCCATATACACTTGAAGTGGCTTCAAATTTCCACAGTAAATTACCCTCCGTGTTACAGCAGTAGATAAAGCAATCGTGAGAGCCAAAAAATATTTCTTGCTTAGTTAAACTTGAGAAGCATGGAGATGAAAACACTGGCCCATTAGTGGAAAACTGCCAAACCTACAGGAAGAACAGAACTGCCCATTATCAAAGGTTTTTCTTATTATCAGTTTTATAGCAACTGTAATTTTTTAATACACACTAGTTGTTGACAGGAGAGCAATTTGTTTCTAAAGTATACTAGATTTCAGCGAGGGCTGGTAAAACCTTGCCAAATTACAAGTTATGTTTTACACACAGAGTAAGCAATAAAAGTCCCATAAAATAGATGTGGAAGAGGGAAGAGTTACTACCTTCTGTGAGGCCTACATAAAGATGGCCAATTTGGGAAAACAATATTCTTGGGCTGTTGCACAATTAGGGATGAACATTGAGAATCCTGTGAATATGCCATTCTTTGCCAGAAAGACAGATACTCCTTTTGTAATACAGATTTCCACTGCTCATGTTAATGATGTGCAGATCCCTCCTCAAGAGAGTATCAGTTCTGCAACACTGCTGCGAGCAGAGAGCAGGGCATGGGCTAACACATATTTTATAACCAGAAAAGGCTTAGGAATTGCCATGTATAACTGCACCTCAGGCCATCAAACAAATGGTATCAGTTGTTTTAACACCAGATACAAACTACATTTATCTCTGAAGCTCTAAAAAAATACTCTGATTTACTTCCATGTGAAGGCTGACACATATTTTACCAGAATTACGATTTGTCAATTTTTTGATAAATGCATAAACATTCTAAGAAACCTTCCCTTCTGAATAACCACCATCTTACAGAAGAGATGCTTGAAAACATGTCTGAAAATCTCCAAACCAAATAATTTCATTTGCTGGCACTACACTTGACAATTTACTTTGGGGATACGTTCCGAACTAGAAATTCTCTTACTGCATCAGGCAACTTGAGAGTTTGTGGTTTTGCCATGAACTGCACAGACTACCTTAGCAAACAGTTTATCTACCTTCTCCTCTTCCTAACAATAGACACTTATATTTGGTTCAAAAAAAGGTTTATGTCTATCTTTAAGCCTTAAAAAATAGTACTAATAAGCAACTTATTCAGGGTTTTGTGACAGACATAAAAAACCCAACAACTCTTTTACCTTTTCTCCAGACTGAGTGTAACAATATAAGCTTCCATCTACACACCCAACACAGACGTAGCGCTCATTGCAGTGAGGAGAGGAGAAGAGTGGTTTTCCAAGGCAGCTTTTCCAAATCTTACTCCCTGTCACCTGTAGGCAGCAGCACGGAATATCTGATGCTTAACACAACTACAAGATGAAGCACAAAACAACTCTTCCATCCCTGCCTGACCCAGACCTTATGTTGTGTGGAAAAAAAAAAAACCCAAATCCAAACCAAAACTGCAACAACAAAACCCAAACAAAACAAAAAAGTAATCAAAGAAAAGCAGGCTTCTCCCATCCAGAATGCATACCAGAAGCAAAACTACTCTTCAAATCTTATTCTCACAAACTGTTTAGTGTTTTACGTAAGATACTCAATATCCATTTTTACTCTTTTCTTCCTCCCCATAGGCAAAGTAATAATGATAATAGATTAGTAGTTCTAATAAATGTCAGATCCAGTTTTTTATTCCATTCCCAGCTCCTCAGGATGTGACAAGGACCAATGACGCAGAGATACCTTGGAATCAAGACATACTGGATACTGTAGGAAACGTTGCAACACACAATCTATGATTGTCACAGTGTGCTCCTATATACCCTGTGCGTTCCTCAGGAATTAGGATTATTTGTAAAAATACGAATGTGCAGACTCATTTGTAGCTGGGTTTCTCAACTACCTGTTACTCTTGATTACAGAATAAAAAAATATCTGTTTTTACTTAAGCACAGCCCACTAGGGCTGCAAAACCACACACTGGTTTTCTAATAGTAGATTGGATATTTATAATGGGTGGAAGGTAAAGGTGATTGGGATTTATGCTCTGGGTTGTGTGAGTATAAAGACATTAATAACTGCTTCAATTCACTGTTCCTTTAATCAGGCAGGGCCAGCTGTAAGCCAACAATGCCTCAAAAAACCATGAAATTGCTCCATATCTATCGAGAATGCCACATCCTCACCGCACAGAACAGAACTGCAGTCTGAGATTAAGAGGACAGCTCTTTAAATATGGGGAAGGAAATAGTAAGAGGAATGAAGGGGCTTCTTTCTGCATTCTGTTCTGATTTCTGATTTCTATTTTTTTTCCAATTCTACTGTGAATGGGGGAGAGGGCAGGAAATAAATCTACAGACTTGCTCTCCCTCACTATTTTAACTGATGTGGGAATGACAAGACATTGATTGCTACTTTGGCTTACAGTCAGCATGTGAATTCAAGCAAATCAAGTGTACCACTGGATAGATTTCTTAAGTATGGGAAGTATTATGGTAATCTTGTATATAATTATAAGGCCCCCAAATGAAAAATATTTTATGGTAACGTATGATCATCTTTCCTTTTATCAGAAAAGTGATCTTAACTTCAGAAATACATTTTGGTTTCATTTAAACTTGAGATTGGGATCAAAGACATGTAAGCAGAGGTACATACTGGGTTAACAGCCAATAATAGTCCTCCTAGAGTAGCAACATAGAGATGATGTGGAAAAGAACTCAGACAAGGCGATGAAAACACAGCTCCGCCTTCACAATGTAACTTCCATACGCACACCTTTTCCTGTAAGGACAAGGAAAAAGAATAACAATTTTTCAATTGGAGTTAGAGCTCATCATGTTGACAAGGATCTTTGAATGTCAAACATTATCAAACACTGTGTTTACTCAGCAAATACGAGTTAAGAAGTGAAGACAATCTACATGCTGGGATAGCAACACATATGCCATTGGCTTTCTCTTTCAGTAAATAAGTTTAGCTAATGAAAAGGCAATATCTGCCCCTTTTACTTTTCATCTCCCTTCATCTTCTCGTTTAGAACATAAGATTCTTTCCCCACCAGACAACCACAGTTCTACTTCTAGCTAGGCATCCTATTCTGAAACACCTGCAGAAAAATTAATAACTAAGAAACTTAAGATTTGGTTTCAACCAGGACTAGTAACAAAAGAACCAAAGCTGAGAATATCACTACAACTATTTACTGTCACATAATCCTAACCCCACTTTGAGCAGGCGTAGCTTTCAGAGGTGTGATTGTGGACTCCTAAGAATACCAACACCAGTGGAACTTCCTCTGGTGTACTACAGATAGGGTCTAGATCAGGTATTATCGTGCTATACGTGCAAGTTAGTCAGTGTTCTTACATAAATATCCAAAGCATACACATGTTGGTCATGTGATCCAATGTAGACTAGTCCACTGGAAGGGTCTACAACTGCAGAGCTTTTCACAGTGTCTTCTGTGACAAAGGTCCAGTGTATTTCTCCATCACTGCTTTGAAGCACATACACTAAGCCATCATAACAACCTACATGAAATAAAACATGACGGGGAAAAAAGAATAACAATTATCTGCATTTATGGTGTGATTTATGCTGCTAGTTGCATCACTGCTGGAAACAAAGATTATTCATAACACAGAATTTCAAAACATTTTCCAAAGCTCCTCCCATGTTTTCAGCTCAAAGTCTCTGCTGATAGTTAATACATTCAAAGATGGTTGTTCTGTGTGTTTTTTCTAGGTTACATTTAGAAAATACTTATTTCACTGCCTTTCTATCAAATTTTTCAGTAAGAACATTAGAAGATATAGTGAGTTGATGAAAAGGGAGAATACAAATTTTTTTAATTACTTCTTTCTGTAGTTCTTGTTTCTGAAAATAAAGGTGTTTAAAGAATGAAGTTTTCTAATGAAAACTGAACTGTCATTCTAGGAACTCCCTCATGTTAGTGAAATATTTAATTTTATTATCAAGAGTAAACAGCAATCAAAATACAAGCAAAAAGATGGCAACATTAGATTTGCATTTAAAAACCTCACCACCTGGACATGTGTGCTAACCAGTGATGTAGGTGTATTAGCTAAAAAGATGACACCGAGATAATTAATGGCAACTCCATTCACAATGGATATGACAAAACCAAAAAATTATCCAAACATATTCTTTACATTTCCAAAAAGAAGAGTCAAATGAGATAATTAAACTCTGGGAAAAATAGTATGAGGTACCATGTACTAATTTCTAACTATATGAAATACATTTTAAGACTGTATCATCTTTTCACACTTTAAAAAAAACCAACACCAACAGTTTAACAGTCTAATCTTAATCTACCACTAAAAAAGGAACTGTACTCATTGATTATTCCTTATTAATAAATTGGTACATAATAAATCACAAGTGTATATGTTAGACAAGCCCCATCACTAGTTATCATGAAACTTAAATTACTTCTTCCTTCTGTTTCTATTTTACAATAAATTAGTTCACAGGCAGATATGGAAGGTGGTGGCTGGAAGACACTCAGAGGTAGGAAATATGATTCTCTGTCATTCATCTTGTATTTAGCAGAAGAAATAATTTAAAATGAAGGCTGAAACAGAAGACATACCAACAACAATGAAATTTCCACACTTAGATACACAGGCAGAAGATTCAATACGATCTCCAAGGGTCTTCTCCCATTTTACTTCTCCCAACTCCAGATCAATCGCCTGCATTGCGTGGGAGTGAGAGCCCACATACACAGATGCAGATCCTGCTTCGTTAGATGGTATGATAACCAGTGGTGATGCATCAACACATTTTCTTGTGTTTGACTTCCACCTTACACACAATGCCAACTCTGCCACTGTCAAATGACTACATTCTGCGTGGATTTGCTGAACAGAGGAATGGTCGCTTTTATTTGCCTTGCTTTTGACTGTTAAAATTCTATTCTCTGCTTCAGACCCTTGAACACGGCTTTTCATTATACCTGGAGTCTTGGAATGCAGAAAGGATGGCTGCTGTAGTGGCTCCACTCCTACCTGTACTGTATTTTTGTGGTGCATAAAAGACTCGGTGAAATTCATTGGGAAAAAACGATTTCCTCTGCTTAGAGCAGTAAATGGAATTAATCCTGAAGCAACCTCAAGGCCTCTTTCACGTGTCAGTTTAATATATTTTCCATGGAATTCCTCTCCACTGCTCTCTCCTAATTTTCTTTTCACAACGTTGTCAGGACTCATTAATTGGTCTTCATCTGGGAACACCATTTTAAGAATATGTCTGTAAACTTCTTCAATTGAGTGGCTGAGAATAACTTCAAGGAGTCCAGGCACAGCTTTGCCTACTAACATCTCAATTTCATCATAAAAACGTAGCGCCTTTAAGGAGTCTCCACCACTGTAGAGAAACATTGCATCTTTAGAAATTCCAGTGGAGTCACCCAGGAGACCAAGGACAGACTAGAGAAAACAGGAAGGAAAGAGGTACCAATCCATAGGTGTTCTACCACGCCACACACATAAAACCTCAAGTTGGGCAGAACCCACCTGACCACCTACAAGTCCTGCTAAAAAACAACAACTGAGTAAACTCACTACTATGCAAAAAGTCACTGAAACATGTTAATGCCAACAGAGGGAACAAAAATTGGGCAGGAATAGGGAAACAGGGAGATACTAGTTCTGTACTACATAATGCCTTGCTCAATTCCAGTTCTGAAGTCTAAGGAATTAAAGGGAATTCTACTGTATATTGATTGCTGGTTTTCAATCATGATACCACCTATCGACAACAACTTTGCAGATTAAACATAGATGCCTTTTGATAAAATAGGTTTAGGTGTTTTACTTTATTAATAAAACTTATATAAAATGTTATTTTTTACTTCTGAATTATTTAAGTAACCCACTTACCTACCTACTTTTGAAGTTATAAGCCCTTCAGTTCATGAAGAATTTTGCATTTGGCATTGTTAATATAATAAACAGCAATAACTGTGTCCCCTCTCACTGCTCTCCCTGCTTGTTAAGTCTGGGTGTGAAGTCCAAATCTTCTGGTTTTGAAGTCACCTTCTGTTGCCCATAATGGGTCTAGGGCATATCCAATCCCGTGGGTTATCACTTCATAACCAGCAATGTGAAAAGGATCAGTATAGACAAATAATTTCACTACATTTACTTGATCAAGTCCTAGGCCACAACTAACCCCACTTTCAGGTGAAACTTTTAAGTCCACCTTTGAAAAACAAAGCAATACTGTCTGGCATCATATTTCAGTATCTTGAAAAACAAGTTTCAAGCACAGAAATTTAGAAACAATACAACCAGACAGTCCAAGAGACAGTTGAGCAACTGTGCCATCTATTTTTTAAAATGGACTCTTCAGTTCATAGTTACCTGAAAAGAAATAATAAACTCTACTAAGACAGTAGCTATTTTTTACAAAGTTTCCATGTCCCAGTTCCTTGTTTTCTTTAGTGATACCTTCTTTTGGCATATAAAGCAGTATTCAAAAAGCTACTGACAGATTACATCCTTTCTATGCTAATTGCTTATACCTCATAGCCTGCAGTTTTATCTGATAGAGAAATATAAATTACTCCCTCTTGGCCACTGCAGAGCAACTATATTTAAGTATTAACTGAACAGAAAGAGCTGTGCTGCTTAAATCTATAGGCAGCTAGAATGTTCTGGTTGCATTAGTCATACTTCTTAAAACTGTTTAATTCCTGACACATGTAATGATCCACTTGCAAAGATAAAAAGGCAGCTCAAAATACTACCTTCCATAAATACTGCAATCTTTCCCACAATTCCTCTGCGTCACTCAGCTTACTGTCACGCCTTCTGGAGTTCAGATGGTTCTGGTAAATCTTGTTCAGTTCAGATATATCAACTTTGCCTTTGTAGAAAATAAAGGACGATTTTTTTTCATTGCTCTTTTAGCATTTACGTTTCCAAAACTTGCTCTGCCCAAATAGTCACTTTATTCTTGTATGTATTTCCTTATTCATACTTTGCTGCATTTTTTTACACAGTTAATCAACTACACAAAACTCGGTAAGGTTTTTGAAAATTTACCCTCCTACATAATCCCACCTTGAGGGCCTGATTTTTCCCCAGAAGTTAGGGTTCTGTTGCAGACTGCAACAGGAACTACTGAGGAAAGAAAAGTGCAGTGTTAAAACTAAATTGATCTTTCCACTACCCTTTGACTCTCAAATGAAACATCATCAAGAAAACCTAATACATGGCCATTATTTCCTAGTAGGCATTAGTTATCTAATGTACATATTTTAAAAGCATAAACCAGGTACCAGGTTTTGGTCAATTAAAAAAATAATTTAAAAAAGCAATAGATACCATTAAAACAAGTGGCAAGGATACTTAATGGCTTCATTTACCGTGTGATGTTAATGGCAAAGCTTTAACCACTACAATCTCATCAGGGACTGCATAAGCTGGTAGATGCTTCTGGAGTTCTTTAAGTGTTTCTCTCTCTTCGAAATCATCTTTGGGTAAAACAAACAGGATAAGTTTTTCCTGTTGATACCAGGACACTGCACAAGCTTCTACCTGGCAAAGATCTTCAGCAGCCTGTAAATAAAAAATATTAGTCTTGCCTTGAAATGCAGTTCATCAATAGAGTAAAAGGAGAAAGAAAACAATTTTAAAAGTTCACACCTTTAAAAACTGTATTTCTCTCACATTCCTACATAACATCCTATGAAATATCTTCTCTTGTAGCTGAAGTTTTTACTCCCTCCCAAAAAAATGAACTCAGAGATATATGTATTATTTGCCAAAATGCCATGAATGAGATACAATCCGTGAGTCTGACACTCCATCTTGTAGAACAATCACTACACTCAGTACTTTTCAGGTGTTTATACAGTTCTCAATTCTCCTGGAAGAAACCATACAATAGAACAGATTCCCAAGAACTCAGAACAAACTCCTCCCTAAATTATGTTAACTACATTTTTGATAATACATCCTCGAAATTCCTTTAGACTCCTAAAATAATCTGAAAATAAGTAAATGCCCATTTCTGATGATAACAATGTGTTCCTTACACCTGCCTTTTTACAGGGGCGTTCTCTACTGCCTGGATGTGAGTGCTTACCTGCTGCAAACTTTCAGTATTAAAACGTTTGCCATGACGTTTAATCTGATTGTCTTTCCGACCCAAGAAGAACAACTTTGCATTCTGCACCCGTACAAAATCCCCTGTTTCTCTCATTGTACCCAGTGGTACAGTTATTTCATCATCAAGAAAGCAGATTCGTTCCCTACCACCTACAAAAAAAAGATTGTGGTCATATATATTAAATGGCTAACTGTAAATGAAAATTATAAAGAGTGTTTTATCAAATTCTCCTAAACTTTACAAGAATTATAAGAAATACTGAATGGTTATTATCAATGTCTAAATTTCTGCAACATACAATTTTGGCTATGCAGTTAATTCAGTTAATACACAGAAATTACTTCAGCTGAGAATGTAAAAATGCAAGAAGGTAAAAAGAAGTCGATATAATAAAGGCATAGTCTGCAGATAAAATGATAGTCATCTCCTGTTCACCAGTCCAACAACCTAAGATATTATCAGAAAGTTCCCAGCCTAATCAGAACTTAAAATGCTATATTAATCTGTATCTCAGAGGCAAATACCAAGTAGAAGAATCAATATATTATTAAATTAAAATCAATATATTAATCAATTAAGAACAGTATCTTAGAAGAATCAGAAATACAAAATAACCTATAAATATTTGTCCCTCGCCTTCAAGAACTGCAGATCCATTGGCATCTCTGACCTCAACTTTTGTTCCCAGGAGTGGTGATCCCAAAGGTATAGGAAAATCTGTTCTAAATAAATTAAAGAGAAACAGTAAAAGCCTTTCCATACTGAACACAAAGCAATTGTTCCAGAAACTAGGTAGGATACAGTCTTTTAAAGGACTGGTATTAGAGCAATAGTAGATGCTTGGGACTTCTTCCTACAAATCCTTCTTCTTTAAAAACATATCAATGCAATAAAAATTAAAAACCTCATCATTGTACATCGGTTTCATTAACATACACCAAAACCCCCACAGAATAATAGAAAATGAGGCCTGAATGGACCCAGAAATACTCGGACAGAACCCCAAGCATTTCAGATAACTTTTACGTCTCCCATATTGAAACATTCATCAACTCAACCAATTTAAATGTGTAACTGCTTTCTAACTCAAGTCTTTCCCTGCCTAATTTGTGCTTTTACTCTATTTTAATGAGTATAGTTAAGAAAAGTTCAGAAAGAGATTCAGAAAAAGTTCAGTTCACAAAAGACTGAAATACAAGAAACTGTAGTTTCAATGTCATGTATCTAATACAGACTTCTCTTGAACTGGTGACCAATTCCTTCCTTTCCCTTCATTCTCCAGCCTCTTCAAGCACTTGCAGGACCTCATTTATCAAATATAGAAGCTATTTCTGAGTGGGAGCATGGAATAATATATTTTCTGCAGTAAAGCAAAACTTAGAAATTAAAGTAACTTAAAATAACTTTGGCATGGATTCCAGTTCAATTTCTATCATAAAGCATTATATTTTATGTTTGAACTCTGGGAAACCAGAATGAAAATTAGTTTTACATGAGAATTTAATAACACTTCATGACTAACCACCATTTTCAATCTTCAAGGGTTTAACCACCAGGTTAATATATCACATCAATTGTTCAAAACATCCTGTTTTGTGGGACACATTTAACTCAAATTACGTGTATATAATTATTATGCCATTGAATAATTACACATTTCAGAGAGAAAATGAAACACTGAGATAAATGGAAGTGCCTTTCATGACTCTTTATAAAATAATATGAAGAAAAAATGCCAAACAAGTCAGAAATCTAGTGATAAATGATGAGAAGAAAGTATTTCTTGAAGTTCAGGAAAAAAATTACTGTGAGACCTTGGGTGAGCCACTTTGGACAAATATCTGTTGTCCCCACTAGTAAAGTAATATTGGTGGGATGAGTTGCTGAATAGTATATTATCCAGTACTAGGGAAAAAGTTATCTCGTCTTGCCCTAACTGATTATTTGTGGAGTTTTAAAAAACTGTAGGCAAAAGCATGGTAGCACTAAGAAACACACTTTTATCTACTAATTACATTTGAAAGTAATCTTGAGCATTTTTGCTTAAAATAAGTAAATCTCAGAAGGAAGATTCTGAAGTGGACAGAGCCAAGCTGTGAGCACATTTTTGTTCTGAGCAAGAGTTACAGAGTCCCATTTCTTTGCTCTCACTGACCCGCAGCTCTCGGTTTCTTCTCTCTGACCACGCGCGATCTCGCTGCAAAAGCCCTGTGATGAGCAGCAGCCTGGCCAGCTGAGGTTACCGGCAAACTGGGGAGGAGCCACTGCCCTGCTGAAGTGCAACAGTGATTCAGCACTGCCACGTAGTCAGAGACAGCACACTCTGGACTAGGCTACTTCAGCCTGAGCGTGTGGAATCCCAAGCTGGAATGAGGAAGAACTCTAAATACAGAAATAACTAAAACTGAAACCAGCGTAACACCTTACATGAAACTTAACAGGTCTACAAGTACACAGAATTTCAGACTGCAGTTCTGTCAATCAAGAAACATTCGACAACAACTTTTACTTCAGGGGGCTGCATTAGAGCAAGAGATAATGGATTATCCTATTCCTACATAAAACCCAGAAGTAACTTCTATGAGTCTAAAGACTCATGAGGACTCGGGAGCCCTGGTAACAGGAGACTGAGGTTACATTTCTGGTGATTTCCATCATTCACATGCCCAGCCATAAAAACAGTGAATTTTCCTACCTAAAATCAGGACTAAAAACCTCTTCAGGAATCTTGTAACAAGTGGCCCAGCTCGACACTTCAGTAATACCATAGAGATTAAAAATACTTGTTTTGTTCTCCTTGTGCTTCCAACTTTTCAAGAGACTCAGTACAGGAAATGCTTCACCACCAAGGGCTAAGATACGAAGTGAAGTATTTGCAGACAACACTGTTGATTTAATAATGTGAGCTCCAAACTTTCTGAGAAGTGTTGGTGTTGCCTGAATGACATATATATTAAAAAAAAGAGAGAGAGAGAAAGACCTGTTACATTCTGTTACATTTTTTCAGTATACGTGTACATCTCTTCCTGTTTTATCATATCTACCACATAGCAGTATTAGGGATGTACTTTAAAACACCTACACGTAATAGATGGCATCAACCATCACCCTGGTGCTTGTAAGATTTTGTTTGTTATGTAAGGCCTTTAACGAGTACTACCAGCACCGATCTATGTTCTTCTGCAGAGTTTCTTTACTCAGATGTGTTATGGGTTCCCTGTTGAGTCTCAGCTCTTACCTCAAGTGTATGCAGATTACTACTTATGTTAATTACTTGGAAACAGAAAGCAGTACAATATTCTCTTCATGTTACTGTTTGAGCCTTTTTTTCCTTCGTTCCAGGGTGTTACAGCAAAAATATAACCTGTACACTTGATTAACCTGCATACAGAACATGTAAAGTCCTTACATAAAACTAAAAATTTCTAGGATGTCAGATTCTGGGTTGTCCTTGATTTTTGTAAATAGAACAGTTTGCAAGAATTAGTTTTTCTCAACGCCTTCACAACACACTAAAATAAGCAAGGGGAAAAGAGAAAAACCAAATCCCCAATGCCAAACCAGTTTCCTTAAACAACTACTTCTATAAAACAATAGGTGATGTAGAGCCCTTTCTCTGAAGGGAAAAACAGTAAATCATTTTACCAGACACATTTCACTCTCATTCTTGCCTACTTTTCTAGTTAGAGGACTGGAAAATTAATGGAATTTTTTCTTACCAGGTTCCTTTCTTCTAGTAATAGATGATGACCATCTTTTTTCAACTGATAATTTTAACTTTAGTGAATTATGGGAACAAAAAAAGAAAAAGAAGGAAAAAATTTGTACTCCTCCCTCCCTTGTAATTGCTTTTTAGATTTCTCAAGTCTGCTCAAGAAAGTCAAGGGGAAGAGGTAATGTCTTTCTAGAAGACATTAAGAAACATCGTAAAATACTCATCATCACTTAAACTATAAGAAGAACATTTTTGTCATTAATTCAGTCAAGAGGTCCGTCCTTCACTGGTTAGGACAAGGATCAAAAAAAACCCAAAATCAAACTTTTCTTAGAAAGACATCTCAAAAACTTTCATTCACAAAATTTTGCCTTTCTCTATTACTTCTTAACATGCTTAAAAATATATCTTTAAAAGTCTTAAAAGATAGACTTAAAAAATCTTGCTAACAGAGAGCAGTATCTCAGAATTTTTTTTTCTAAAAGTGAATGAGCTAAACTGATCATGAAACTTGTACATGGTAAAAAAATCTACACCATTTATAGCAATTCTAACAAATAAAAATAACAGCAGAGAACAGTTACAAAAAGATTTGTAACTAGTGGATTTTCTTCTGATGAGGACTCTTCAGCTAGCCACTCACTAATTTTAAATTTACACCCTACAGTCTCAACTACCACTATTCTTCCAAAAGAAAAGGAAATGGAACAGGGTCTGGAACATAAATCCTACAAGGAACGGCTGAGGGAGCTGGGGTTGTTTAGCCTGGAGAAGAGGAGGCTCGGGGCGGCCCTTCTGCTCTCTACAACTGCCTGGAAGGAGGCCGTAGCCAGGTGAGGGCAGTCTCTTCTCCCAGACAAGCAGTGACAGGACAAGAGGCACAGGACACAACCACAGGGCATGGGCTAGCCTTACTCAGCCATGCTGGATGCTTCAAGTAAATTTCGCATATTTTAAAACTATTAAAATTGAAATAGTATAGGAAATGACCTATTTTAAGAAATAAGAAACGTATAAAGCTTCATATAAACAGATGGCCTGAAAACAGTAAGTGTTGCTCTGAAATCAATTATTCTCTTGTTCTCATTATTGTAAAAATGACAAACATTTTACCACCCTGTTTATAGCAGTGGTTTAGCTGTTGCACTTTTAGAAGAAAGACTACCATTAAAACTTAAAAGTTGTTTAGGAAGAAAGGCTCTAAGGTCAAGGCCATCAAGAAGTGCTTAAAATGTTTCTAACAGTTTACTCTATCACCAGACTCAGAACAAACAGTTCAATTAACAGAGTTCATTTAATTCTTAATAACTAATGGTTTCTTAAAATAATCTTCAGTTCAGTGTTTTCTATCGTGAAATGTTTGAGGTTTTGATCAAATGGAAATTTCTCAACAGCTAGCACTCTACAACACAACGGATAGATATTGCCTTTGAGGAAGAACACTCCTATCCTATTAACATTGGCATCTAGGCTGACGAAAAAGTAGCAAAAGTGAGCAGCAAAACACTGGAGACACTTACCCCAGGTGTTGCCTACCTGCAACACTGTCACTTGGTGGTGGTGAAACAGAGCGGCAGAGAGCTTCACAGGCATCATTTTAACAGTGCTTGGCACTACAAGAATAGAGGCTCCACTCGTCAGAGCCATGAACAATTCAATCACAGAAGGGTCAAATGTTAGAGGAGAAGCCAGAAATAGCACATCATCCTGTGTGATCTCAAATATGGATCTAAAATAAGAAAGCTAGGAATTACAAATCTGATGCAGGCAGTCAAAAACCCTTCCAAACTAGAGGAATGAAAGCATGAAAGAAATGTACATTGGCAAAGCTCAGATCTTAAGGGGTGCTCTGAAAATGCAGACATATGCAGGCCAGGTAATTAGGTTTAACTAGTGATGTGTCTTACAAAGATACCCACTGTATTACACACCAACAGAGTTCACTGAAAAACATACTCCAACGGACAGATGCTCACTAAAAAAAAAAGATGAAGAAAGAAAAGGCAAAGAAGAAGAAAGAAAAAAAGAAAAAAATAGATGGTATTTTCTGTAATAAATTTTAAAAAATATTAAATGAAACAGAAAGGAACATGGGTAGCCTAAAAAGTAATTAGGACTTAAGAACTACAGAACACAGTAAATATAACTATGAACAAATGATTAATTTTGTTATCTATTTCTTTTAAGCTGCCAGCCAGAATACAATACAAAATTTAAGAGCAATGGTGTATTATTTGAAGTATAGCCTTCAAAAATGAAGGTAAAGCACCATTTAAGTACACAGCTGATAGAGAAACAAAATATTATATGATTCTACTTGCAAATAAAAGCAGAAAACCACAAAGGTGGATAAGGAGGAAAAAGTGAAGCTGTGTCAGCAAAAACCCTACCTACAGTCCTCTGAAGTATTAAAAAAAAAAATCCTTAAACATCAGATTTGTAAAAGCATTTGAAAGGAAAACTGAAAGCCACACTTACTTCAGATGCTGAATATTTGGCACTATACATTTATGAGGCACTCTGACTATTTTGGGGGTCCCTGTAGTTCCTGATGTATGCAAGACATACGCTAAAGTGTCTTTCTGGCCAATGTCCATGCGTCCTCCTTCTGATGTTTTTACTTTGGTTTGATCCGGGCAAACGGTATATCCTGGCTGTGAGTTACCCACAGCTTTGAAAGGTTCACATTTACTTTTCATATTGTCTGCTTGAGAATTCAAATCAGTGTTGCTCGAGCTCATTTGGAAGAGAGTTAAACCAATATGTTCTATGGTGGAAGAACTGTGGTAAAACCAGCCAGCATGGGACATCTGGAATTTCTGTAAGAGAAAATAAACAATTCAAACAGCAGAACTCAGGATGCACTGCTGTTGTTCTACTGTGTGCAATGACATAGGAAACAGCATTTCATACAAACAAGCTGTGATTTTTCATACCTCTACTTCTGGAGGACTAACATCAGATAGTTTCAAGCTCATGTGTTTCTGTAAATTAAATATGCATGTACACAGATTTTATAAATGCAAAATAAACAATTATGTGAGCAAATAAAGGCAAAGAAGAAGAAAGAAAAAAAGAAAAAAATAGATGGTATTTTCTGTAATAAATTTTAAAATATACAAAAGAATGCTGCAGAAGACAAAGGACTCTGAATTATAACATGTCTGTTCCCTTTGCCATGAGTGAGGTTATAAAATTTGGGAGGAGTTGTAGAAAGAGAACCAAGGCATTAAATGCACGTGTTTTTTTAACTACTGCAGATTTCTAACTCTAAGCCTTGACATATAAAGAAACAAGTCTGCAGTGCCCAACAAGGTTGCCTGGACAACAGTGTAACAGAAAAGAAGGCAATTTTTTTGGAAGAGGGGATACGCACTTTGTACTTCTGATTTTAAAGATGTTCTTTTCTGAATATGAAAGACAACCTTTCAGCATGAAAAATCAGAAGCACTCCATTCAAGCTTACTAAAATAGAATACAATTTGCGTATCTACATGTGTCTAAATTGTCCTTTAATGCTTCCTGAAGAAGCCTGAACACTTACATTTATTTTGTCATTCTCAACAAGAATATACTGAAGATTGCTTCTCTTCATGAAGTAAGTGGATATGGTTGGTGGTGCATCTGGATCAACAGGTGAATAGGCAGCTGGAACTTGAAGGATTCTAAAAAAACACAAATGTTTTAAACTAATTTTTCTAAAGAAATGTAAGAAAATCCTCCTAAATTTTGCTTAAATTTCTTTTATACTTTTACAGTTACCTGAGTGAGAAAACGTAACCATAACATGACTTTTAAAGATCTTATTGGTAATAAAGTAGGATGAACAATCGGTGTTGCCTTTTGGTATTTTACAGCAAGGGAAAAGATTCAAGCTAGATGAAAACATTCAATATTATTTCTGGCCGAGTAAGTCGGGGATGACAAAAGGTATCACTGACAACAGCACTACACTTTAAAACCTTCAGAAATCAGGAACAGAAATCAAAGTTTTCCATTCATACACATACAACACGTATAAATGTATTCTAGAAAATACCAAAAGCCTGCACGCTGAAAACACTTTACTACGAGTCTACAGAACCCAGCGTAAGAAAATCTGAGCAGGCACTGGAACGCCTTCCCGGCAAAGCCAGCGGAGGAGCTCCAGTTACCCGTGCCCCCGGCCCCGGCCCCGCAGCGCGCCTCGGCAGCTGCTCACTGCTGCCCTCTGGCGGCGCGCCTGGATAACCACACGCGCTGGAAGTCGCTACCGCCCCGAAAACCAAAGCGAGTAAGTGGCGACTAAAACGTCAGCGGCCCCCCAGAATCCTCACATTTCCTCTGCTGTTGGGTTCTGTACTGCACGTACGATTTATTACGCTTCCTCTCCGTGCAAGTGATATGCCGCTGCAGTAATGCCAAGATCCTGAATGCAGACATGGAAACTGCAGCATTCTGCATGCTCCAACAGCCCCTTATGTCAGTAAGCACCTAAGCACACCCTGCATCATACAGCAGTCAGATACCCGGCACTGAGAGCTGTAAGAATCAAAGAGCCCCAGCAGATCCCAGCAAAGGAAACCTGTGTTATTGCTCAGTTCACTGGGATATAGGACAAATCAGGCTGCACGGGACCTCAGTATGCTGATTCCGACCTCCTGCTCAAACACAGCCAGCTGTCATACCAGACCAGGCTGTTCAGGACTTTGTCCAGACAGGTTTTGAACATCTCCAGGGATAGTGACAGCACATTTCTGGACAATCTGCTCCACTGATAGACTGGGGTAAAAGTGTTTCCTGACCAGTTGTAAAGTTCTCCAGTGCTTCTGGGAGGTTTATGATAGGAAAATACCCACACAGGCCATTCCCCCAGGAAGCACAACTGCTGCTGCACACATCAGCTGAAGAAAATATGCTTATGAACCTGTGATTCTCTATTACATCATAAATGCTATGGATACAAAAGATACCTATATGAAGGATACAAAGATTAGAATTCATCAGCAGAAGCAGTATTTTTAAAAATTGCTGATTAACATGAGTGTTGAGATCACAAGCATTTAAACTTCCTAGCCATTAATCAGCATCACTTTAGTGTTGCATTGCTCATTACTTCTTTCTGCAATATTTGTAGTGGAACATAAAATGCATATTCCTTTAGCTTAAAGCACGGATTTTGCAGTCAAAGCATCTTTTTTTTTTACCAGCAAGACAATACATTAAAAAACCTGCATAGTCCTTTTCTCAACAGGTATTTGTCAGATTACTTCCAGTTTTAAACAAGCAGAACAAAGATACTAATCATTAAATTTTTTGTATTTTTATAAACCTGCTAATTCACTTTAAATGAAAGGATGCAGTTACAGACAGTATAGATCTTTAGAACTTGAGATTCAAAAATATTTTAGCAGTGACTTTTCAAAAGATTGTAATACTGCTATCTTTATCCCTAAAAGATGCAAGACTTCAGCACTTTGATTGCACTACTATGGTACTACTGCATTTTTGTTGCTATTAAAAATCTAAATAAACTGTAAAATTTGCTTTAACAGAGATGACCCTTAAAAACCAACACAGATTGTAAGTGTTCAAACCATTACCCTAAGATCCAAGAGGGCAGGTTTATTCCTGGATAGCAGTAAAGGCCTATTTCACATGTGCCTACGTGGTCACAGTGCTTTTGAAGGAAAGCTGTAAGTTCCGTGGCAAGTTCAACCATCGTGGCGTAGGTGTAGCAAGCTTGAGGTGTCCCATTGCATTCATCAAAGCAAACTGCTGCTCTGTCCGGGTACAGGCTGGCTGCCCGAGCCACCAACTCGTGAAGCATCATCGCGGCTGCATTGCTTCAGTTCCCCTGGAAGAGTAACACACCAGACTGCACTGTCACCTCCTCACCTTTAACACTTCAGTCGAGCTATAAACGCACACAAAACACCACCAAGTAGGAAAAAAAAAAAATATCCATGCCAGAGAACACACAGCTCTACCAGACCTTAGGCTGCAAACGGTGTAAAGCTGAATTTTTGATTTGTCCATTTGATTTTGAGGTGGTTTGATCCTCACCGTCATACCTTTATTTTTAAAGCCAGGCACCACTGAATTAATAACTTCATTAATACTGCTTAATTAGTTAATACCTCTTTCAATGGAATTGTGAAATATGAATCCTTCCTTCCCAAGCAGGAACCCCCAACGCGTGAACTTTCAGGGCACTGCTCGTGTCCGTCTCTGCCCCACGGGCCCTCCCGCCACGACCGCACCGCTGACCGGACGGATCCGGGCTATAGCCTCCGCCCGCCTCTTTTAGGTTACCCCGTTTCCACACGGAACGGGCACAGCCCGGCACTTCCCGGCGCTCCGCGGGGTCCCCACCTGCGGCACTTCCCGGCGCTCCGCGGGGTCCCCACCTGCGGCACTTCCCGGCGCCCTCCCGGCCCCGCCCCCGCCCGGCGGCAGCGGCGCCTCCGATTGGCGGGACGAGGTAACGCCGCGCTCTCATTGGCCGGCGCCCGTCCTGCAGTTTGGGCATCCATACGTAGAGCCCGTTCCGCCAGAGCCCTGCGCCATTACTTCCTGAGGGAAGGCGGGAGGGGCAGAGGAACAGGGAGGGCGCCAGAGCCTTCCTTGCTGTCCCCGGCTCCCCGACAGACATGGGAAATGAGTTAAAGCAAGCACAGGTGGCTGGGGCGAAGGGCACGGTTCCCCCGCCACGCTCACAGTTCACTCTTCTTCGTGCCCGTGCGTCCGTACCCCCCCGCCGCCCCAGGAGGTGGTACGTGCCTGCCTGCCGGGGGTACCGCTGTGGGCGGGCGGGGATGTCACGTCCGGACTGGGTCAGAGTGCAGCAGTTCCCCTACGTTACGGCCGGGAGGTCCGTGCACCATCCCCTGGAGCGGCCCCTGTAGCAGCCCATGTCCGGCTCCCGGCTGGGCGAACGGAGGTGGCCAGGGCCGAGCTTCCCCTCGGCTGCGATTTAGGGACGCCAGCGGGGAGTGATGGTGACGGGAGCGGGTGCTTTGCTGGGAGGGGGCACCGGTACTGCCCTGGGGGCCGCGTGCCTGATTTAATGACACGAAGTCATAGAATCATGGAGTGTTAAGGATCATCCAAAGTTCCGGGCAGCCTGCTCCTGCACCTCACCACCCGCACGGCGAATGATTTGCTTCGGCTCCGAGGCGCATTCTAGGTGTGTTTATTAAAGAAGCCTCCGTGCGTGGTGCCGGCGATGCCGCCGAAGGAAACAGAACGAGCAGACAATTCCCAACCGTTTTTAATGTTACGCAAAGGAGAAGTTAGACATTAGGTTTCTACTGTTCGGCCACATTCTGTAAGTGGTAGTTTGGCACAGTTGCACATTGGCAATACAGCAGAAACGGTTTCACAGTAAAACATTAATACAAATAGCAACACCTAAAGCCGGTTTTCTCGTTCAGCATCTCACTGATGTGTCTGTTGGCTGTATGTGATAAAAAAGGCCTGGTAACCTGAAGCATAAATCCAGCTGTCAGAATAAAATGACACTTGGAAAGTATCTCCCTTTTAACTTCAGATTTTGAAAAATACAACTAAAGATTCAACATTGTAGTGCATCTAAAAATTACAGTGCTCACAGTAGCAGACAGAATTTCACTTGCACAACATGGAGGCAATAGGACTCATTTTTTTGAAATCAGAATTATGCCACTCAATGCTCAAATCACATTGAAGCAATTATTACTGGACTTCAAAAATAGCAGTTTTGTTGAAAGCACGTTAAAAAACTATTTCCACAAGTTTCACTTCCAGTCTGTCCTATGGACAATTTTGCACAGATAAAACTTCTGCTTGCAGCCTTGTTACACTGTACATCTAAGTATTTATCTCACATATAAAGGGCTCCTCCTTACATTTATTTATAATCTAAGAGCTCAACTTATCCCTTCTAGAAATGATTTTTTTTAAGGGCAGGAAAGAAGAACAGTGAAAAACATTCATAACAGTTTTTCTGTTTTCTCATGCTCCTTCCTGGTTAACATTGAAGTGGGGGTGGTCAGTGTCCACCCTGTTCTGGTTTTGTTCAATTTATTGTCCAGATGAACTGTTACAGTTCTGTTAAAAACCCAAACTTGCTAATTAGAAGAGATCCATATACATCCCCCAATATGCAGATCTGGGCATTGATGAAGAAGCAAGAGTAAGAGCCCAATGCTCGCCAAACCTAGTTTCTCCCAGAGGCTTGGCTGCAAGTGGGTTCTGATTCCACTGCACAAGGCAGTCTTGACTTTGTTAAAGCATGTGTATTTACACGCTTTTTCAAACTAGGACTTTCGTGTTGTGATTGGCAATCAGGAACAATTGCTACACATAAGAAAACTCCCTTTTGAATTTAGTCACCAGTCCTGTAATTCTCAACTATATGGAAGATGATGGGGAAGAAAGAAGCTCTTAAAACTTTATTCTATTTATTTTTTTTAACAGTGTCACAAACAATTATAAGGCCAAAATACACAATATTAAATAGAAAATCTAAAATTAAGTTGCTGGTATTAAGTAAGAAAAACTGAGGTATACAAAATATTTTTACAATTGTGCGTAAATTTGCAATAGTTTTCAAAAGGTGCTTTTCCATTTTCATTGTCCAAGTGATCTTCCTCTATACAAGTAACTGTGTAATTGTGACCAACCGAACACAATGCATTTAACAGCTCATGGTTCTTCAGAATGCTTGCGTTTTTTTAAACATTACATTTATTCTAAAAGCAGTAATGCAGTAAAATAAGACTATACTCAAAACAACTCATGATCTTCATTTGATATGTCATTTTTAGTGTTAAAAATGGAGGTTTTTTTAGTTTACTTTGGATGTTGACACATGAAAAGCACATTTTCAGAAGTTGTCATGACTTATCCCAGAGAAAACAAGATGTAAAACAGAAAAAGGAATGGCAGTGCCAAGTAATTTTTCCTCCTTCCACATTGTATTGGCAATTGATAAAAGCACAGAAAGATAATATAATTACATGACTTCTAAAAAAGAATTTTAAAGTTATAAAACTAGAGAGCTTTTGGCTGAGTATTTCCCTGAGTCTTCATTTTAAAAAATCGTATGTTAGACATTATGTGCATAGAAGCTGTTACAAAGGCCTCAATTAATAAAGGCTGTTCAACTATATATGCAAAAGTTAGATACTTCTATTCTTAAAAAGCCTAAGCAAGAACTGCTGCGGAAGCAATTTGATTCTTCAGAATCTGGTATTTTTCCTAAGGAGGAAAGCAAACTTCAGATACTTTTGCGTCAAGATAATTTGGAATTACATCACATGATTCACAGTTTGTGAACAAGTCTAGTGAGGATATCTTTTGGGGCAAGACTGGAATAACAAACTCTGGGACTTCTACATAATTAAAAAACTTTGGTTTTTATAGCATTTTGTGAGAAAATAGAAGGCACAACTGTGCACTGAAAGTATATGATTTTGTATTTTAATATGCTTACATTGTTTTCATCAGCACATCAGACTTTCTGTAAGTCTTTACTTAAAGATGTGTTTTAGTAACAGTAATTAGTTAGCTGTCATAAGGCTTCTGTATTACCTAAAGGCAAGAAGGCTATCTAGCAATAAGGCATCATTGAGAAAGGTACATTCAACAACAGATGAACTGATGTCCATCCACTAAAAGTTCACCATTCCAGCTCAACGGGATACTCTCCGGTGAGACACGCTGTGCAATGACCAATCTTTCCAATAAATGACTTGTGGGTTTTAGGGCTGTTGTCTTGTCTTGCTTTGATGCTCTCTTGCACAGATGATACCAGCCCTTCCACAGAAAGATAGACAACACTGTCTGCTCCTAGAGGAAATAAAGAATTCATCGGTTAAAGCTGCAATATTGTACCAAATGCAATGCTCTTTGGAAATGCAGTTGCATTATCATATGGACTATGATGCCAGGTGGATCACTTTGCCTAAAGAGAATGACTGAAAAATTGTAGGATCATAATATGCCTTGCCCTTCTCAAATGCTTTGTGCAGGAAGCAGACTCACTGAAATCTAAACAGAAGGTTCTGTTGGGAACAAATAGATGACCCATAACTGCAAAACCACAAGCAAAGTCCAGAGTGTGTATTAAGACGCCCTAAATTCCCTGTAGTCTCCCAGAGTTAACCTTAGTTCAGGTCTGGTAGCAGATGTGTGTGTGGCTAGTTCTTCCCATATCTGAGCACCAATGACTACAAAGCCTCTCTAGGACTTGGAGGAGGGGAAGACCATCATGTTAAAAAAAAAAACATTATTCATTTTATGCAAATTTTCCAACAGTAGGAATGTTTGATAGCCTTTTCAATATATTAGTTTTCTATCCTTTGCACTCATGTGGTGAATAATACTTAAAAATGAGATCCTACAAACTTGAAATATTTCCATACACCTTTACAATAATTCTGGGAAAAAGAATTCATTGCAGTATGACAGTGAGAGTAAGTTTTTAACACAGGAAATTGGAGTTTACAGTGGAACATAAACTGTTGATTCTTCTTTTGTTCTGCTGCAAACATGACTCAAAATTTGAGAAGGTTTTTAACCATCTTTGATTGGTTTCAAATGTCATTTCTTTCAAGGTGAAATATATAATGCAGTTTAAATTATATACATAAATGTCAACTTACAGAAAAATCACTGGGTGTTTAAAAAATTCTGAACATATGAGTATCTCATGAAAGTGAAACTACATCCGCTTTTCATTATGGGCAGATTTTCACCACTTGTTTTCTTCCTGGTATTTTGACTGCAGTAACTCTTTTTTGTGAAGTTTCCCAAAGGAGCTTTACGTATTGGAAAGCTTTGTCATCATACTTTATTTGTAACTTATGCAATTGTTCTAATACTTTCTATTGTTTTGAGAAATACAGCTCCCTAACTGTGTTAAATAAAAAGTGTGTAGCTAAATTGGTTGGATCTTCAGAGCGCTCACAATGCAGAAACCTAGCTTACCAACCTTACAATTCTTTACTCAGTTTTGCCACTGGTGCCTTGATATGTTCTGCTTTATTTTGAAGTAGACTGTAAAATACCTAAAGATGAAAACTCTCTCAAAAAAAAAAAAAAAGAAAGAAAGTAGCATTTACCTATATAGTTTGCAAGATCATGAAATTCAGGTCTGTTGGCAATGAGTTCTTCTTTAGTTGGAATGTTTATTCCCATATAACAAGGAAATCTTATGGGAGGTGAAGCAACACGGATGTGCACCTGAATAAAAATACGATTTCAAAACAGGCTGATATAAGGTGATGGTCAGCAGATCATAACACAATAGGAAAGTCCCAGTTCTGCACAGTGTTAACGAAGAACGGAACACAGCACTGTACAGAAATCATCGAAGGGTTAAAAATAAGATAAAGCTTTTTTCAGATACCAACATAGCAGGAGAAGGCAAGACAGCTTTAGAACTTATTCTTTACAGTATTTCCTAACGTTCTTAAATTGTAAAAATCTTGATTTTACTTCTATGGTGTTCAATTCTTGATAAGTTTCAGCTTACAAAGTCAAACATTATATAGAACATTTTTGCTCCAGTGACTGACTTGCACGCTCTGTTTTGCTTTAAAAGTCTTTATCAATTAAAAAATTGGTGCTCTGGTGACTTAAGGCATGTGGTATTTACAGCAGTATGTGGTTGTACTTTATGCACTTCCACAAGTCACACATCAGGAATACTTGGTTTTCTGATCTTCTTTGTTTCCGTTCTCTTTTTATTTGCCTGATAGTGCTTTCTAAGTGGAGACCTGTTCCTCTCACCTCAATCACCTGAAGTCACAGTCATACAAAAGAACCTTCAAAATAAACACACATTAGCCACTGTTTTTTTCCACATTTGCCTTTCTAAATAAGGAAACAGTGTATGGTACAAATGAAGACAAACCGCCGTGCTTCAGCCTCCCACCAACTTCTATTTGCATCAGTATTTTATTGACTTAAAATTAACTTACCTCTTTGGCTCCTGATTCTCTCAGTAGTTTTATTATGGGTGAAATGGTATTTCCCCTCACAATTGAATCATCAATAATAACAACTCGTTTGCCTTTAAAATTATCAGACAGAACTCCAAACTTCTTTGCAACACCAAGCTGCCGTAACCTCATATTTGGCTGGATAAACGTTCTCCCTACATATCGATTTTTACAGAGCACTTCAACATATGGCAGTCCACACTGCAAACAGGAGACAGTTAAACAGAATTAATATGCAAGGACTTGTTATTCTCCATTACTGTTTTTCTAAAGTGACTTTAGGACTTAGTGAGACTTCACAGGCACCAAAAAACATTTAAATACCTTATTATAGAGGAATAATGACAGAAAAAACAAGGCAGAGGACTCAATAGGAGTACTCTACGTAGTGAAGATATAAAGCTTTATCAATAAACAACTCTAACAGCCCATATCATTACAGTCCCTAACAAAAAGAGATATGTGTAAATATGCTTGGGGGGTGGAAAAAGGGCAAGGTAACATATACCTTTTGAGCATAACCAAGAGCTGCTGGGGTTGCAGACTCTGGAACAGTGCTGACCAGGTCTGCTTCCACGGGTGCTTCAATGGCAAGCTGCTGCCCACATCTTTTCCGGACTGAATACACCATCTGACCTAAGAACAGCAAGAAGTGTTTTTCTTGGTGTGCTTGATTCAGATTTCCTCTCAGTTTGCTGTACAAATTTCTCTGGCAGGTTGCAGGCATAGAAGTCAGTGAGAAAAGTTCCAGAACTAATAAGCAGTCACTTCCATAAGGTCATTTTTAATTTCCTTCCATAATGTCATATTCTAACATTCATATTCAAAACACTACACAGAGGATTAACATCCCATTTGCCCTAATTGGTTAACTAACTAACTAACAGTCCTTTGGATGTTACAAAATCTATTTGCAGGAGGAAAGAAATAGAAATTATGCCTGACTGTTCATAACATTCATATTGTATTTTTAGACTGCTTTTTCCAACAGACAAAATGTGTGCAATCCTGCTGTCCGCCTCTGCCCACTTACTGACTTTGAACCAGTTGACAAAATTCACCCCACATTTAGTAAGGGAATCAGAGGACCCAGAAGCTTTTAAGGTCCTAAAAAATTTGCAACTTGGGAAGGAACTGGAAGTATTGTGATGAGATGAGGCACAGCAAAGGGTACAGCAGCAGTACTAAGGAATGTAATAAGTGAGAATATTGAAGGATAAGAGGATCGTGGAAAAAGGAATTTGGGGTGAAACTGGCTTTATTATAGTGGAGAACTGTACTGGATCAATGGATGGCATGTCCATAGAAAGCAATGAAGAGGTTGGTTGTTCCATATGAGAGTCCTGGCTAGTATCTTGTCACTGAGACAATATTTGAAGGCTTCTACAGAAATAATAACAAAAGCATTACACTGAGAATGCCAAGTACTTAGATACTGCAGAGATTTACAAGTTAAATTAAAAGAATCTTCCTGAGATGACACTTGCAAAGAAAATTTCAAAGCTGCTTTGCAAATCCTGTTTCCTAAGTCTAATTTTTAAAAAGTTTTCCAAGAACCAATAACATTCCTTTCTTAGGTCTCTCACTTTTAAGAGATATTTCCTGTACCTTAATCATGTTTGTGGCCCTTTTCATCCCTTTTATAGGACTACACAGGCAGCCTGTCTGAGGCTCTATCCACAGACAGAAACAGAAAAGTGATGGTACATGCTCCTCCTGATGAGTTTTATCTCAAAAGCTTTGCCAACCCATTCTGTTTCAGCTGTGCTCTGCAAGCTTACATTCAATGGTACTCTACTATGATCCCAGATCATTTCCAGAGTCATTGTGCTCCAGGATAACATCTCCCACTCTTTAGGGAGGAGCTCTGTGTGTTTTTGTACCTTCAAAAATACTGTCTGGTCTTGCAAAATAAACATATTCAAAGATGCAGAATGCTGATGGATCTCCTTCAGGTCTTCGTACAACATCCAGTGTCTGGACATCATATCTTGATATTTTCACAATCTCTCCAGGAAGGACCTCACGATAGTACCTTGAAAAAGAAACACATCAGTTAGAAATATCCTGAACCTGAATAACAGTTTTGAAATAGAAATAAGAGTCAGCTGAGAGGAAAAAAATGCTTTTTAACATCTTAACATGACAATTTGCTTCTATCTTAGGATTCGACCTGAAGCATTTTAAGAACAACATGCTAAGACAAGTGACCCTTTGTAAAGGAGTCTGAATTAATATCCAAAGCAGTAAATTAATACCTAGTGCCAGAGAATGATGGTATTTGTCCTATGTGTGAGATGTGCAATACAGACTTAATTGAGATTGAATCTATTTGAATAATATAGTCCTGAATCAATACTAGAGAAGTTTTCTATGAAAGCTAATAAACCTTACAGTGCAATATAAGAAATATAATCAAGAATAGAGGTGGTGGCCAAAAAAATCCTGCCTCACAAGCCAAACCTAGAGAACTATTTGTCTAGGGGACAGACAGCTACACCAGAATGACATATAACTGACTAGAAATGTACATTATATTTCTTAAATCTGCAGAAATATGGAATAGTATTAGGCTTATTATGGTACAGTGTTTGACCTTTTAAAACACTTTTCTAGATCCTTAATGAGTCCTCGGGTGAATAATCTAACAAAGTTAATCTAAATCTATCCCAGAATATTGAAACACTTTGGAGATACAAATCAGAGGTGAGCAAATCTGTGTTTATTCACTGGTCAGATATTAGCAGTAGCAGGCAGCAGCACCGGCTACAGAAGAAGTTTACACAAAATTGCTTTTTTAAAAACACACAGCTTTCAGCTGACGGTTCTACATAGTGAGCTTCTCTTAATAGAGATTTTAAGGAAGTTTCAGAAAACAGGTTAGTTTTTTCTAACAAGGAGGCCAGCTCATCAGACAGCATATGCTACAATCCAGGTTAGTTCAGCCTGTGAACTCTTCCGTAGTTGAAGAATTGTCTTGTAATACAACTATGCTGCTGCAAATGAGGCCAAAATGAAGTTACGTGGGTAATCAGGTATCACGCAACAAGTAAGAGGCATTTATTTGGCTCTAGTAGTTGTCTTTACTGTTACTTTCTGCACACATAGTCATTCTTTTACAATCATCTGTTCAAGAAAATAAACTGGCAAAATGCAGGACTAGCAAAAACATCCTCCACAGCAAACTAATCCTTGATGTCTTTCATGTTGTTATAATTATGATATTTGGCAACTTGGGATTTAATGTTTAATCACTGCCTGAGGAGAGCTTTCGGATAAAGTGAGAATCAGGGCACTTACTCTGCACCGATAGACAAAAAGCTACAGGATTCAGAAGAGACAACCCATCCTTCTGTTTCAGTGTTATCTTTTCCTGAAATAAAAGGTTTCAGTTAGAGTCCCCAATCTTTGCTACCATGACCCCCCACAATTGCATTTCTGCTGCAATATCTGGCTTGCTATGGTTGCCAAGTGTGAATTTAGACTGTTGTAATTTCTAACTAAAAGGTATAGCATTCCACACTTTCTGTAATATTATCTTTAAAAACCCCCAAAAAATCCACAACAGAAACATCATAAGCCTGTTTTAGGCAGAAGTGGAAGTAACAGCATCATATTTACAGCTCATGAAGAGAGACAGTTCTGTTAACTACCTTTGTTATCCCTGCACTATTTCAAACATCTCCAATTCTAGTTCAGTGACTTTAGATACACATAACTACTTTTGTCCACACAAGAAACTCCTTACTTTTCCTATGCCAAATATGTTGATAGATAGATGCTTTTGATTACAATGGATGCTGAATTCAACTCTAATGAAGCAACCACAGAAAAGACTGAGTGGTGTTACATAGGGTAGGAATGTTTATATGCTTTAAAAAATCTTGGTAATTTTTCTTGTGGTTCAAATGATCCGGTTTTGTGAGGATACGAAAGCATTTACTACTTTGCCTTTGAATTGTTTTAAACAACTGGAGATATTTTAAAATCACTTAATGGAAAATGTTGATTTGAACACTAAACAGGAACACAAATAATTTTTCCCATAAACTGATTGTATTATGGTCCATTACCATACTATATGTGACTGGGTTGCTTGGAATTCAGAAACAGAGTGAGTAATCCAGCACTTTTGGCTCACCTTACTATAGGAGAAAGGAAAAAATCAGACTTGTTTCTGAACTAGACATCATCCTGAGCACCTGGCTTTAGGTGGCCCTGCTTGAGCAGGTGATTTGAATCATAACCTTAAGAGCTCCCTTCCAACCTCAACCCTTGTGTGATTCTGTTCATCCCTGCTTTCCTGTTTAAGCAATGAAAATTAACTAAATTTCCACAAATACTGTATTACAGTTGGGCTGCCTAATTGTGGCTGTCATCAGACTATTAAGATTCCCTTTATCCGGGAATGGAATTTTGCAGATTTGCTACAGATTAGTTTTTCCTTACCAACTTTTTTTTTTTAATTTTTCAAAATTGACTTTTGCATCACATATTCCTACTTACACCTCAGTAAGTGTAGCTTTGATTACTTATACCAGTGATTTCATGCACAAACTATGTATATGCATATGGAGATGCAGATATATATATAGATATAGATATATATATATAGTTTACCTTTTCCATTCATGTCCCCTACTGGAATAAGGCGACCAATGCAGAGTGGGCGATTCCCATATGGATCACGTACTGCATAGATTATGTCTTTATGCATAATTAGCAATGAATATGAAGTTGGAGTTTCCTTCATTAAGTTTTTTATTCTGGAATGAGACAGAACATAACTGTGTGTCACACGAACAGCTGTGTGCATTTACAGCTGCATACCATGCTGAGATTAAATTCCTGTTCTTGATTTTCAAACCCATCCTCCTCACCTTGCCACCCAGTCGGCTGTATCATCATTTTCTAGCGGAGGTGTGAAAGCCAGCAGTTGAGTGATCAGTTCACTGTCAGAACTGGTTGACAGTCCTACACCATGCCTCATGAGCTTTTAAGACACAAACCAAAAGGTTTACCAGCATTAAATAAAATACCTCACATAACACTGCTCAGATTTTAATCTAAGAACACCTTTGTGCAATGAACAAATGTTTTAAAACTTATCAGTGCTTCAGGTGATCACACCATAATAATGCCACATTTCTTCCAACAAACCAACTATGTAAAACAAGGTGGTACAATCATCTACACTTGTGCTACTTTTTTCCCTTTTCATCTCATTCCTTTGATCCACATGCAACCAAAATTAATGCCACCAATATTCAGGGCATAAATTCATGTTTTGTCCATTTAATTAGCTTTGTGTGTGCATTGAGAAGAGAGGTAAAATATAAAAGAAAAAAGATGAAATTACCTGTAAAAGATACAGAAGGAGATATCAAGGCAGAATCCCCTTCACAGGACCTTTTCCCTCAAAAATCATTTGATTAAGTTGCTCTTTCTTTACCTCAAACAGTCTGGTATTAAGGAAAATTCACAGCAAACTTATTGCTTATTGCTGCCTCACACTCAGAAAGAAACGATGCCAGAGCCCCCACAGCAGGTACTAACCTTCCTCCTGAGTTGTGCAGCATTTGTCAGCTCCCCATTGTGTGCCACAGCGATCTTCCCATGAAGAGTCTCTACGACAAAAGGCTGGCAGTTCTGCAGCTCAGAAATTCCCGAGGTGGAGTACCTTGTGTGCCCAATACCAAGGTTTGAAGGGTACAGCTTCTTCAGGCTGTCTGCATTGAACACATGATTTATAAGACCCATTCCCTTTGTGAGAAAAAGAAAAAGACATTCTGTTGGTTTCATTTTCCTGATAAGTTTCTAATTTCTTCTTCTGTTTGGTTTTGAGACAGTATTAAGAGAAAGGCAAATAACCTGAAAGACATGGGAAAGAAAGAAGCTGAGTAGGTGTCACAGTGGTTATCCTGTTTTTAAATAAAGTGATACACATTTTTGTGCTGAGCATTTTCATGGAACAATTTATTCCCTGACTAGAAATACATACCTTCTGAAAAACATTACCAAGCTGTTGTGTTGTTTAAAAATACCTGAAAAAAGACTGCCAGGAGACAGGCAAAGAAGAAAAAAAGTTGCAGTAAGAAATTCTAGGTAAAGAACACCTTTTACAAGTTAGCAGTGTATTGGATTCACTTTTAAAGTGGGTCCATGATAATGTTTATTAGATTCCACTGTCATTCTTGCCCATGTCAGAAGAGAAGATTTTTTTAAAGTGGTTTATTTACTTAAACTTTTCATAATGCCAAGTTGTCTTCTAGCTAAAGCAGAAATGCATCAAAACTTTTTTAGTCAGCCGTCAGGACAGGAGCTTCTTTCGGCAGCAAGCACTACATGGAGAAAATTTAGCAGCGAGAATAGTCAAAAAAAAATTGCACAGAGAGTAGAAACTGCGACGGGATTCCAGGCCCTCTCATAAACTCTTGCTTTTGCTACTGCCTGTGGAAAATGTTTACATCCTTCTGAGCCTGGTTTGCCTATCACATGTGGTAATTGTGGTATACATGATGCCTAACACTCCTCTAGCACCTTCAAAAATACACAGGAGAGGCCTGAAGCTCTGAATGGCTCATAACCTGTGCTGCAGATACAACAAGAGAGCAAGATGGGACAGGAAGGAAGGAAGGAAATCGGTTGAGCTGTTTTCAGAGCTCAACCAAAAAAAGTTTAAAGAAGGCTCAGCTTTAGGGTATTTTCTGCTGTGACTGCAATAGAGTCAGAATACCAAGAGGCTATGGTTGCATATGTGAGTTTAGGATATTTATTATAACGTTAAAAAGTTACTGCCTCAAACAGTCAGGTATAGGTTTGCTTTAATGGTCAGAAAACTGTATCTCAAATCAGTTATCATCTCTGGTCTCACAGATGACATACAGGTGGTCTAAAGCTGTGTGCTCAGATAAGTACAAAAATGCAACCACGCACTCTTATTTTACTTAGGCCAACTTTATCTTGACAGGAGAACTGACAGTTCACAGGTTAATGAATGTGGCCAAGTTCAGCACTGCAGTAACTTACACAAGCAATGCTGGTTTAAAGCACATTTGGTTATGCAAGTACATAATCTTTTAATTGCAGTGTGAAATACTCCTCTGATTTAGATTGGGCTGGTATGGGATGGCAAATGTGAATTACGCCAGTATAAAAAAATCCCAACGAAGACAACCTTATGTCTGTATTATACAAGGCCTTATGCATGCCAGAAGACAATCATGGTTTGATAAATTGCTACGTTAATATATTATTCTGCATATCCAAGTGTGACACGGACAGTCTTTCTCCTCATGGCATCACTATATCTATAAAAGAGACTCAAGTTTTTCCCTGAGCTAATACGTCTGTGAAACAATGTTTTGTTGTATGAGTCCAGCTGAAAGGCTCCAAAAGACAAATCTGGACAAGTCTTTCTAGGAGATTTTAAAACAAAGGATTAATAGTCTTTGTCAGGGTTTATTAATCCATGGTCAAAGGCTGGCAACAATCAGAAGGGAACACATACTCATGCCTTAGACGTTCCAGTTCATACACTAATATAGATATTGCCTTAAACTGTTGACAAAGGCCAGTAAATTGATGCAGTGAAAAGCGAGCATGTTTTGTATTCTGATTTCTCTGCTATGAAGAAGAGTCAAGTGGGGTTTGGAGAAAAAACAGGTACAGTAGCATATTAACTGCTGACATTTTTATGGGCTAGTTTACAAGTCAGAGTCCTAAATATACTTTCACCAGTGTAAGAGACCCAAATGTTTGTTATATTACCACCACTTCTGGGATCAACCAGGTATAATACATTATACCCCACATGCTCTTTTTTACACTGTGGTTATTACAGTTTTTAAAAGTGCTGTAGTTGAGAAGTGTATTTCAAGGATAAAAGAAATCATCACATGCTCTGCAACTCTTAAAATATGAAAGTTGATGAGATAGTCAGTTAAATTCTTAGCATGACAGCTAAGTATTGTAGCTCAGTAACACAGAGATACTGCAAATTACTGTATCACCTACCGGAAGTTAATTCTGAAACACAGTTCTTACTATGGGATTTATAGAGCAGCCCACTTTAAAAGAAGTTGGAATTCCTGTAAACCTTAAGGAAAGCTGAAACCCAAGCAGAAGCAGGAATCAAGAACAGATAATATGGTGCTGAAGTTGAGAGAAGGTGTGTTTAAAAGCATGTGTATGTGTGTGTGTGTGAATCAGGCTGTAGTAACAGACAGGAGCAGCGGAAGTGCCTGAAGAGGCAACAAACATGATGCTTGAGAGAAAAGATTTTGCATGAGACATTGAGCAGTCATGCATAGATACTCATGCTGCTGCAGCAGAGCAGTTCTTACTCTTGGACTGATTTGAACAGCTTAATTAATCTTCCTCTGAGACCTCTGAATGGGAAGACAAACTGCTTTCTGATTGAGGTCAGAGAACACACATCAAGAATTGCCCCATGGTTTTTCTGCTGGAGTATTTTTTATTTCCAATTCTCAGTCCTTCTCCAGTATGGAATAGGCTAGTGATTTTTTTTTTTACTGATCACTATTCAATAGAGATTGAGCAGGAATATCCCCAGAGCATGCAGGTATTCTCTTGACATAATACTTTTGAGGCTGTGGTCATTTTGTGTCTTGTAACATCCCCTGAGGTTCTCTCAGCTTGAGAAAGTCTGCGTGACCTTCTCAGGCCTCCCTTCAGTCTTATATTCTGTTTATTGTTACCTAGGGTTAAAGTAGTTGCCACTTCCTTGAGTCTCACTAACATAAAATTTAGTCATCCATTTCCTTGTGCATAGTCTGTAACCGTATTTCTTTTCTCTTGAGACCAAGTTGCATCAATGCTCTTCCAAATCTGCAGAGTTAACTAACACCTGAGATGCAGGTAGGTACTAGGAAGTAGTTTTTGTGGCATCAGCAGCATGCTCTGGGTAACTTCTGTGTGTCTGCCACCGTATGCACAGATGCATCCAGCAGGACAATGCTGGCATGATTGTTTTAAGCACACACTCAATACAGAAATTGCACAGGTAACAAAATTAGATACTCTCACTGACAAAACCAAAACAGCCCATCAAACCATGTTAATTTTTCTCTAATTATACTGTTTCTTAGGAGAAACAAACTTACCTGCATCTCAGTTAAGAATCTACAAAACACTCATTTTCATTTTACCTTGTGCACTTTGAATGCCTGGGATGACTCTCCATCACTTGTCACAATTCCAGCGCTCTCCTGGCCCCTGTGGACAAAATAAAATTAACAAAAAGCACTGAAATGCTTAGAATATGAAATAGTTTAACATACAATGGATTGGTGTTTTGTCATGAAATTTTATTGTAGGTTTATTTGTTGTTTTATTTTACAGACTTATAATTGCAATTGGTTTCTTGCCCATGTTATGCTTTATTTTAAAACAGTCACATAAGGTTTGTGCCTAAGCCCACTGAATTCATTGGGAATCTTTCCACTAATAAGCCCTGGCTCAGGCTCTTACTGCAGTCGTATTTCAGTATGGGCATAACACAAAAACAGATGCTTAACTGGAAAGCCATGTTTAGAGGGATAATGGTCTAGGTGATAGTAGGTTCTACAGTGCTATTCTATTTCTTCCTTGGGTTGGGGGATGTTATTAAAAACTGATGATTTTGCCTAGGGGGATGGATTACCTTTTCCTATGATCACCTATGCACAAGCTTTTCCATTTTTGCACTTGGGCAGACAAGCTAGCATTTACACCTCTAAAATGCAGTAAAAGCATTTGAGTGCATAAACCTAATGTTGGGCATCTCAGCTTCTGAACTCAAGCAAAACAAATCTGATGCAGAAGTGTCATTGCAAATGGAAATACTTCTCTTGCAGCTAATCAGCTTCAGGCTGGCAGTTGTGCTTTGTTGAGCAGAAGAGCTGATTCAGCTGAAAATGTGAGTTTTCCCTGTCCTGCAGCCTGTACTCCCCAGCCCTTCTCCACACTGGGTCCCCTGGGTGTACCTCAGGTCCCCTGGTGCTGCCCTGCCGAAGGCAGGCAGAACACTGTGCACCTGCCCACACAGGGGTTTGTAATTCAGTCCTTGTCCATTGAAAAGGTTTGCTTTGCAGACTGGACTTTTTTTGTGGGTAACAGTGCAGGCTGCACCATCTCCCTTTAAAAGGCTTCCTGAAATAAGGCAGTGTTGTCTCTAACAAAACTGCTGCTATGTGCCTGCTGTGCCTGTAATACTTTTCAGGACTTTAGTGGACTGGTGAGCTCTTGTCAAAAGAGCTCAGGGGAAAGACTTAAAATATTTTTAGAATATAACACAAATGTCCTATTTGTGCATTGGACTGGTTTAACTCAGCTGAGGTCACTGTAATTATTTAGTATAAGGAACAATAAAACTAGGCACAAAAATCTACAGAATGGAAACTAATCTACAACTGACCATGCTCATTGCCGATTTTCTCCAGTTCCTAAAATCCCTTTATGTGTTACTAGTCCCAGTTGGATGCAAAGCAAAAATTTTAAAATACACTTGCTTGCAGAAAGCAAAACAAAACAAACTTCACACACATCTGAAGAAATTTACCCTGTTAGTGACACAGTTCTTCAAAGAAAAAAATCAGAGATGAGGACATTTTTAAAGCCGTTTACTTTAACTCGGCAAGATGTCCCATCTATAAACACAAAGACTAGTAGTAAAACTTAAGGGTTGGTACACTGCATTCAGCAACTTGTAATCGAGATATTAATATTACATGCAATTTCCACTTTAATATGTCATGGTCCCTTTAAATATTAACAAAATCAATAGGGAGGAACGGGGAAGCAGACACCCCAAGGAAGGCCCTGAGCAAGGCACTGGGTTACACCTTTCACGCAGCACTAACAAAAGACCTGGGAGCTCAGTGTCATTACTACAAGGCTTACACACCACTTTACCAGCTGAGCCAGACTTCTAAATATGCCAATTTTTTATTAAAACATCACTAATATATAAATTATACTAGGTATCTACGGCCCTCAGTTCAAAAGCAAACAGCTCGCAGAGATGTGAAGATGCAGGGCGGGATGATCCGAAACGTGCCCCTTGTGTCGGGAAAGGCTCAAACCTGCGGCCGTGCCCCTGAGGAGCAGGGGCTGTCCGGCGCACACCCAGGCCGTGCGTGTGGGGAGTGTCGTCTTGCTTTGTTTTGTTGGGTTTGTTTTTTGTTTTTTTGTTTTTTAAGGCATGAAACAGACGGGGTTTTTTTGCCTCTCTCCTCACACCGTGGTGCCCGTACTGACGCCCTTGTCCCCAAGAAGGGTCAGAGCAGCCCCGGCCCGTTCCAGATCTCCCCTCCCGCCGCCGGAGTCGCTTCCCTCGCCGAGCTCCTGCGCCCAGCCTGCTTATTTGGCAGTGTCTCAAGTTACTCCCCTCAGGCAGCTTGAGCCAGTAAAACTAGATCCTTTCATCTCGGCGGAGCTTACTGACAACCAGCCGTCTGGTTTCCTAGGAAACAAAATCTTGGCTAGAAATAGTGAATCATTTCCAGGTCACTTTCAACATGGAGAGTGGAGCAGGGAAGCATTGGACTGAGGAGGAGGTTAAAGCCTTGTTAAGCGTCTGGTCAGAAAAAAATATCAGAAAGCAACTGCACGGCACCCTAAGGAATAAAGGAATATTTATCTACATTGCTAAAAGGTTACAGGAGTTGGGAGTGTGCAGGGACTGGAAACAGTGTCGTGCAAAGTACAAAAACCTGAAGTACGAATACAGAACGGTTAAATATGCCCACAACTCTGGGGATGTCACTAAAACCATGAAGTTTTTCCATGATCTGGATGCCATATTGCGATATGAGCCTGTCACACAATTAGCAGCAGAAGAAAACGGCAGGTGTTCTGCGACTGAGACGCAGCTGAACACAAGCCCCACAACAGACAGCGCACAAGGTAAAAAAAATGTTTTTGCTTCTATTTTTCTCTCTTTGCTTAAAACCCAAAGGGAACAAAACCGAAGCCCGACTTGGCTGGTGCTGGAGCGGAGGCTGCGCAGCCCCAGCAGCGCTGTTAGAAGTGACTGGATGCACGCCTCGCGCAGGGGAATAAAATGTTAGCACCCACCAGTGTCGAAGTCTGTAAATACAGCGTAATTCCAGCAAAATTATGCTAACTGCCTGTATTGCAGCCTCGGTGAGTACTCGCTGGTGTCCAGGCTCCTGCACTGGGTTGAAACGCTAAACTAAAATAAGCTGCTTTCTTTCCCTTTGCCATTCATTTGCAGTACTTTGTAGAGCTCCAATTCAGATGTAAATGTAAAGAAAAAAAAAAACGTTGGACCTGTCAGGGTGTTGTAAAAATAATTATTTGTGATACAAGCAAAATTTAGGATTTTTATTTCTCTGTAGCTTGATATTTAGGTGTGATGACTTAAGGTAAATTATTTTATAAGCAGTTTTGCTTAAATATTAAAAAAAGATGCTTAATAACTTCTCATTAAAAACTCTAATTTAGTGATGAAAGTAAAAATCATCATATTTATCAGACTATTTTGAGGCAGACCAAAAAATACAGCTACTTTTATTCTGAAGGGAGTTTACTAAATTAATTGCATCTCTTGTTTTATTCAACCTTCTCTACATATGCATTTAAGCTCTGCTTAACATTTCATTAGGGTCAATCTGCTGTTTGACATCACTCAAATCTCCTTGTCACATCCTAAATGGCACTGAAGCATAAGCCCCAATGATAGTTATAAATACCAAAATAAAATTACTAAGAAGAGAAATTAAATGCTTAACTTTGTTCCCATGGTATGTGGCAATTTACATTAATTAAGACTGTGAATGTTTTTTAAGAAAACAAAAAACATTATTGTCAGGGAATGATATTGTCAAAGGCATAGAAAGGAGCTGGACATAGGGCTTGTCCTTGTACCCTTCCGTATCTCCCTCTACAGTGCTGTTTTATAGATCTGAGAAAAAGAATTTGCCATTTTTCTTTTCATTGTTTACCTTAATGAAAAGCTTGACCTTAATTTGTCATCACTAGGAGGAAGCCTCTAATCTGTCAAAGTCGCTTCAAATGAAAACGGCAATTTTACAATATTGTAATGTGGTCTCTGCACAGTGTATTGCAATCCATTTTTATTTTTAAACTTGCAGAACTAGGGCTAATAGAAGCTGTTACACTTGGATGACTACATGAAACTAAGATAGTGTCCTTCATCTCAGGATCTGCCATTAGATTATCCTCTATGTTTTGATGTAGTTTGCACCTGGTAATCCTAATTCTCATCTGCCTTAGACTGCTCTAGCAAATTTAAATCAGCAAAAGTTAATTCCAGTTGTGAATCTTAAACTATAACAGGTATTAAAAAAATAACCTCAGGTTGAGACATGCCTCATTTTGAAGCACTAGGACAGTCTGGTTTTAAAGGTGGTATAATTAAATATATCTCTTAATTGCACAAGCATTTCTGTTACTCCCTCCAAAAAAAATAAAAACAAGGTTTATGGATAAACAAAACTTAAAGCAACTAACTGTAATAATGCAATACGAATACAAAATTGAAATGCAAAGATTTTCACAACAACCACAATTCAGCCACGAAGAAAGCACACTAAGAGATGTGTCCTGCAGCTACGCAGAAGGTGTGCATACATCCATAACAAGGGGCAGAGGGAACAGCTGTGAGATTATCAACTTCCTTATTTAAGAATACAAGTCAAGCAACTGGCACTGTACTAGAGGCCCAGTCCACCTGCAGTCAGAGTAGTGATTCCTGCCGAGCCCAGTACTTTGAAGGGCACTTGTAAGGCAAAAATGGCTTTGGTGGCTCTGCAGCTGATACTCTCAAGTTCTTTTGCAGGGGCAGAGCTGACAGTGTCACTCCCACAGAAGGAAAGGCAATTCCCTGCACAGGCAAAGGCAGCCCCCTACCCCGGCCCCTGCCGGACTGCAGGCCCCCTCTGGGCTTCTTCCTTCACCCAGAGTGTTATGGGAAAGGAGAGAAAAATGGTCCCTCCCCTCTTTTAAAAGAGGCAGAGATGTGTCACTTTGACAGGGCTGGAGGAATTAAGAATGTCCAGGCTTGTGACTTGGGTAGCAGGAACAAAATGCTATCAGCAAACTGAAATCTGTGACAAATAATACTTGTCCACCATGAACTTCTTATTTTATTGGAAAAAATTAGTAGCTATACTAATTTGTCTTGTTAAAAAGCATGACAAGAGACAGAGCACACTCCCAAATAAATCACCGTATTCTGCTTACCTCAGTCTCAATATTCATACACATCCTTAATGTAAATATACGAAGCATGTCTTTGCATTAGCTTCTGGGAGATTGCTGGGGAGAAGGAAGAAGGGAAAGGAAGGAATAGAGACTTCCTTTTTTATAAGACTGAATGGTATTTCTATAGTGTTTCCCTGAGGTTTTTTCATATCTGATAAATTCAATTTTCTTTGGAAAGTGTAGTTGAAGAAATTATTACTGAAAATCTCAATCAAATCTAAGCGAGGGGTATCTCAGGACAAACTTGGTAGCAACACATATCAGTTCCCAGCTTGTTCATTAAAAGATGACACTTTATGCATAAGCACATGCAGAAATGTAAGCAGAGATGTTCATGCTGTCCTCCCAAAACACGTTTCAGAGCAAAGACAGAGCTGTAGCTTAAATAATCATTAAAAAATATACAAGTCAACATGTTCACTTGTCTTAAAATATCGTTTGTGTATTATCTCAGTAATCAACAACCAAGAAAATCCATGTAAAGTGATGGTGCACTATGAAAAATGGTATTTTTCATTAGAGTTCAAATGAATGACCTTCCAATTTTACCAGTTTTGATTGTTTAAGTTAATTTAACAATTAAGTTAAATCAAGTATTCATAAATTATTTACAAAACACTTGCCTAGTAATTCAAGTTATTTACTCTTTTTTTATATTTCTTTCTTTATGTTTAAATAGTAAGGAGCTGGCCACCTTGCTTGACCTTCACCTTACCTCAGCAAATGCAGAAAGATTTATCAAGTCTGAGCAGAAGTGCATCAGCAATGACAGGCACAAAACTCAGCTACTAAAATGTAGAAAGATCCTTCAGAAATGCTGACTTGAAAATGCCACTTACATATAGTTTTTCATGTCTGGACGTTAAACATGTCATTGACAAGTATTTAATATAGTTTTTTTAAACAAATGTGCAGTACTTTTATTGAGTAACTTTTCTGCTCTTCAAATGCTATTTTTTTTTCAATTGTTCCCTGTCAAAGATACTAATATCTTTTTGTGGTAACTGTTCTTGTTTACTTAAAATTAAAAATGTTGCTCTTTTAATATGACCGTGTAATTAACCTTGCTCATGCCAGTGCTGATGGCACACTCAGCAGCCTTCCAACAGAGAATTTATTTCCCTCTCCCTGCTTTGCTGCTCTTAAGCTAAACTGCCAGTGCTGTTGCTGGAGGTGGAGGCATGAGCAGCAGCTCCTGCCAGGGAAGCCAGGCGGACAGCAGTCAGAGATCAGGCCACTGCATCTATGAGTCATCGTGAGCCTTGCTGAAAGTCAGGAGGATTTAGGATAATGTTTTCAAACGCAGTTTTCAGTTTCACCGACGTCAGCGATAGCAGGTTGCATGCTAACCGCACCTCATTACTGCTGCCTGTGACGAACCACCGCAGAGCCTGCGAGCTTTCATCTGAGTGCCCTGCCTGGCTGGAGCTCACAGTAGCTCAGCTCCCCATGCAGTGAATCAACATTGCAAACCTCTTGTCAGCACGGTACATTGAGTACAGCACACTGTCACAGGACAACTTACAGGTTTTGCCTCTGTGAAAATTAAGCTGGTTCTGAACCTGACTTATATATGCTGCTTTCTAAATTTACATAGCAATTGCTGTAATGTTCTTTTTTAAACAAATGTAGAAATGCTATGCTGGAAAAAGCAAGACTTAATCCTGCCAGCTACAAATGCATCCGTTCTCAAGTCACAGTGAATATTTTCGTTCTCTCCCTATACCATTAATGAATTCCATAGATTTCCAGAGCTCTTTCCAGAACATTCTTGTTTTCTTCATACTCTCCTAGAAATTTATTTTTGTTACATAAATGGATTTGTGATTTTCTGAATCTATGTGCAAAGTCTGCCTTTATTTGTATGTCTCTTACTTTACATTATCTGCTTTCAAACTGTACTTGTAATGTGCTAGCAACCCTGAATACTGAGTCAGAAGAGCATACAAGTCACTGGAATCAAGTCCGTTTCAACCAGAATTTAAAAAAAACATTTCAAACAGGCTTCATATACAAGATACAAAATAATTTACCTTCTATAACTCATGTCCCCTTATGGGAAGAGGCCAAATTAATTTTAAATTTAAGTACAAATTAAGTGTAGAGATTACCAAGTTAAAGATTTTCTCATGGTGTATGGACATTATAACTTAAGCTAACTTCAGCTAATTTGGTCCATACTTATTTTTCATCTAAAAACTCTTTCCTTCCCAGGTGAAATATCAGTTTCTTTAGAAGACGATGAGGATGCTCCAGGAGATCCACTACTTTTTATGTCTCATGTCAGACCAGTTCAACTAGGTATAGTATGGTGGTGCAGACAGATCAAAAACTAAAACACAGCATGGGTGTCAGAGCACTTCCTGACAGCTTGAATACACTTGGTCTGTTTCTGATCCACACAGCTTTAATACCGCCACTCTTGCACCATCTCCTTCCCGGCGTCAGCACTCAGCGGTCTCGTGCATCACTGGGCACTGACCGCTGTATATGGTGTAACACCTGCATGACCACCATTCACATGCAAAACACCTACCATGCTAGAGCTTAATCGTGTTAACTTCGTTAAATGCCGGTGGGAAGTATGCCAAATGCTAGTGGGGATACCCATGTCAACTTGCAGCTTTTCCCTAGCTCATTTTCTTAAATCATGGATGCTTAAAGTGAGTGGCCTGAGCCAGGAGAGAGATGCAGAGCAATCCAGACTTGAAGTGATCTTCAGCATAACTTCAAAGTCCTCTCTCCAAGCAAGGGGTGGTCAGCAATGCTTTAGTCCAACCAACCACAGAACAACTAATTTGGAAAACATCCTCCTCTAGTACTTTTGCTCATGAAAATCATTACAGAGCAAAGGCACAAATCTGGCAAACTAGAAAGAGGAAGAGGATCCTGGGTGTGAGCCCCTTCAAGGGGCAGCTAAAGGAAATGGAGAAACTTAAACACATTTTAGGCAGATTAACTGGTGAGCTGATTTCTTGCCTCGATGAGCAGCAGCACTGTCCTGAATTTCCTACATGCTCTTTCTATTTGTTCTATACTCTCTATGCCTTAACATACATTCCAGTCCAGTTAGAACAATTTTAACTACAGAATCTGCAAGGTGCCATATTCAGGAAAAAAAACAAGGCCCAGGCTAAGCCTATGGCTTTAATGTTACACACTACACCCCTCTTGCCTGGCATAGAAAGAAATTAAGGAAGAGACCAGAATCTCACATGGTATTTATGCACATATAAAATACTTTATGCACAAAAACAAAATATGCAGAAAGTATCTGAATCAAATTTTACAGGAATATGTTTCTCAATGCTCAACACACTGCCAAGCAGAAAAGTCTTCAATTCAGAGGAAGCTGTTTTCTACAAGTCAGCAAAATAACTTCAATTGCATGGGCTTTCAAGTATGTACTAGCACTAAAATGCCCTCCCTTAGGACCTCTTCTAGACTAAAAGTTTCAGGCACTATTTCAGAAACCACTGAAAAAAATGTTAAGCTCTTTGTGTCTATAATGCTTAATATTTTGGTTTTATCTCAGCAGATTTCTCAGGCTTGAATAAGCTTAGAAAGATATTAAATATGGCATAAATGCATCTTTCAAGTAAAAATATAATGTATATCCTGTCTTAACATGTTTTAAAAACAAATTAGAACTGAAATATTTTTAAGGCATAAGGAAAACTTTTGCATTGATCATAACAACTTTGTTTCAAAGCGGTAGTTGTAGGCAGGATATTTTGAATCACCATGTTTTTTAAAGGGAATGAGGAACAAACAAACCCACCGTTTTCCACTCTGCACACAGCAGAATGAACGAACACTATACCAGGTCACCAGAACTCATGTGAACTAACATCCACAACTGAAAGTGGGCTCAGTTGGAAATTAACTGACTTGTGAGGAATACTGGTCTATACAAGGAGTAAAGAAACCTTATTTCTCCCAGATAGCCCCATGCTCTATGGCTTTGACTAGGAAGTGCAGGCAGCACCTTCTTGCACTCTTCCTCTTTTGTTTCTCTCTTCTTCCCTAGGCCTTTCCTGTCTGGCCTATCTGATGCTGGCAGTTGTCAGCTGTGGCAATTCCTATGGTTTGATTCACCTGTAAATCAGCATTTTCTTCCACTCCCTGAGGAAGAAATGGAGAAGGCATAATTGACGTGTCACCTGAAAATTACCCTTCTCAACTACATTACCAGTGAGCTGGCTGCTGCAGAGTCCTGACTAACACAGGACTATCAGGGGAAAAAAAATGGTATGAGTTAGAAGACCTTATTGACAACTAGAATGAGTTATGGAGACTAGCAAAGAATGGCTTTATCTAGGACAAGTTTGTCTCAGGTTATTGCACAGAAGTATGCTCCACTGAAGCTCTGTGCACAAGCAAAGATCAGGTAATACTGCCATCACGCAAATCTCAGTGGCTATAAAGTATCAAACCCCCATAATCTGGTTTGCCCTTCCAGAAAAAGACAATGACAAAGGCATTTATCACTTCAGTATGACTGCAAAAACCTGCCAGTTAGCGTGCATTTTCATATTTGCTCTATTTGATGATGCCATGGGTTTGTTTTTGGGTTTGTTTTTTTGAGGTTTTTTGGTGTTATTTTTGCAAAGATTTAGAAAATGCATGAGAAATCACTCTTCAAACTAATTTGATAATCAGAACAAAGTCTTAAAGCAAATTCATAAATAGAAACAAGGAAACATTAAAAAACTGAAAGATTTCAGTGTTTTAAGTTATTGCATGGGTGGCAACCTTTACTTCTTAATGTTAAGATGTAAAGTTATAGACTGGGGAAAATTTTAAAATACCTTAGTTTTGCAGAGTAAGGTAATTTGAACTCTCATTTTTACTAATATTTTTGATTGATCTGCCCTGAGAAAGGTGGAGGTTCTATGCCATGAGAACTGGGTTCCATCACACAAATGTTTGACTCAAGCAAAAGTCTCCATTCCTCTGCTCCCCACAACTAGGGTGCTTGGTTAAGAATGAAGGATTAGATTCTTCAGATCCTTACCCAGGTTAAATCTTTCCATGTGTGTAAAAACTGAAGTATGGCATGAATGCAGAAAATTAAGTCTTGATGGTAGTGTCAGTGACTCAAGTCCAATTTATTCCTGTGCTAATGCAGCACATCCCATCTTCCCAATGTGCACTCTTCTCCTCTCTAATGTCTGAAGGACAAAGCAGCTCATCAGTTGTTCTCCAAAGTGTTACAAGTAAAAATTTAGTGTATTAGGGAACAGAAGAAAGAAATGTTCCTCTTAGATTAATTAATGTACATGTGCTATCTTAATATCTTCTTCAAGTGAAGGCAAAAATTGTATCAGAATTAACAAAAATGCTGACAAATTAATAAGCAATAGCTTGATTTTAATGTCACCTCTGCTTCACCTTTCTCCAGAGAAAGAGCATGCTTCATTCCCATTCTCTCTGTCCTTTCCCCACCCCAACCACCCAATGCAGGTAACCCGTATCTGTGTCTCTCTCCTACCCCACACAATGCAGGTAATCCAGCGTCAGCAGTAGAGGCTTCCAAACCACCGGCTTTTATTCCTACAGTAGCAAATGAAGGAGGAAAACACTGGACTGTTAATGAAGTCAGAGCTTTGATACGCATATGGTCAGACAAAAATATCCAGCAACAACTGGAGGGGACAGTGAGAAATAAAAGAATATTTGAACAGGTTGCTGCTAGACTTCAAAAGTTTGGAATTGACAGGGACTGGAAGCAGTGCAGGACAAAATACAAAAATCTGAAACATGAATACAAGAGTGTAAAAAGTGCCCAAGACTCAGGGAGTACAAGTAGAAGTATGAAATTTTTTAATGAACTGGATGCTATTCTGGGGCACTGCACCATGGAACAAGCAAGTAAATCAGGTAATGATGAAGGTGAGAGGCTTCCAGAATGGACAGAAGCAAAATCAGAAAAGGATTACATAGGTAAGTACTTCAGCTTACCCATGTATCATCTAAAAGTTCTAATTTTCCAGCACTAGAGAGAGCTTAAAAATCACATTAACTGATTGGCAGGGGGTAGGGGGGAAAACACTGAATGGAAATTTACTATTTTGTCAAGTAGTTCTGTACTGTGTTATAAGGTAATATATCAGATTGAGGATTCCCCTGCACTTTTTAAAAGAGAACTGAGAAACAAAAGGAGGAAAAAAGATGAAGACATAGGATAACATAAAATGGTACAGAGAGATAATTCCAGTTAAAATCATGTCAGAAGAGACTATTTCCAGTTTAGATAAAAGAAATGTATCAGAGAGATGGTCAGACTGTGTTAATGGAAAAATTAAGACATTGAGCAAAAGAAATCTGTAGTTATAGACATTAGTTTAAAAAACTAACGTTTAAATTGTCTTTCTCTTATGGTCCCAAATAGCTCAGTTTTATTGGCCTTTGAGAGCAAGACTCCCAAACTAGTGAGACAACTGTGAAAACAGCAAAAGGAATAGCACTAAGCATGCTGGCAGAGCTTGCCTTTGGTTTTGGGTGATTACTGACAATTGACTTGGTAATGGATGATCAGTGCAGACTTAGAGTAGACTGAAGAACCTACACTACCTAGGAATTAAAACATCTTTTATTGGTATGTACAACCAGAAACGTGCCTGCTGTCTAAGAACAGAATTGAACATTAAACTCTTTATTATGCAGTTGATTCTACACAGGATATTATGTTGGCCAAATGTAAGATTAGTAGTTAGTAAAGTAATGGAAGAACTCAAGAATAATAAAATGCAAAGATGGTCTCTGGCTGAAAACTGTGAAAACATTTTGGGGGAAGATTCACTCGTCAGTTGCCATTTCTAGACATTTCGCTAATGCATCTACTTCACTTACTGGCATAAAGGGCAGCCTTGTCTGGATGGATTTTTTGATTTGACGCAGTACAGCTATTCTTATGTAGTACAAAAATACAATTAATGCTAATTAATTTAGCATTATTTACACAGAAATGCCTGGAGAAACAGGTGAAGAGGACTCTGTTAGTAATATGTCAGAAGACCTGCAGGTTGCAGATATAAGGAAAGTTTCTGATTCAGGTAAACTGGAAAGTCTTTTATATAAATACCTAAATTTAGTAAATTAAGATTAATTTCTAAAATAAGCCAAAATTGTAATTATGGCTAGAAAATGCAGAGACTTAAAAAACTTATAACTAGGAGATATCATAGAGATAACCATCATATGCTTCTGAGCACATTTACAATGTCCTGCTAAATTTGATAGAAACAGTCTAGTAGACTCATTGTGCAGAATGTAAAGAAGAAACTACTGGTTTAAGGAAGTTGAGTGCAATGTACTACTGTATTTACTTTTACTTTTACTGAACTATGTATTCCCAAGGTTTAGAATTGTTCAGTCTCGTGTATGAACTAATATAGCATTGCTTTTTCATAATATATGATCATTATATAATTGTGTAAATGCTTGTGTCAGGGGATGAAAACTTCATTTAAGAGTCTCACTGAATATGAAAGTCATATGCTCTGCTCTTTACAAAGAAAGATTACAGTTTACATCTGAAAGCATAACTTTCAGGGGAAGCAGAAGTTTAATATTCAGCTAGAGACACATGAAAGTCTCACAGGCTGAGAGGTTTTATTGTCCACAACAGGGCACCTTATGATCTCGTATCAGTAGTGTGAGGCAGAAGATGGTGTAAATTAAGCATTAAGGAGTCATCTTATGGAATATAAAATGGTCTAATGTGAACTGGAAAGATTTTAATATCAAATTAAAAATCTTCTGACAGATGATATTACTTTAAATACTACTCCAGAGAATCGGGCAGCTCTGCATATAACGAAAGAAACAGCTCTGACAAGTAAGTAAAGAGATGGTTTATCATGAGAGGTAATTTGAGGTATACTGGACAGTAGCATTTTTGTTTTTTCATTCAATAGCAATTATATTCATGAATTTAAATTTACTAACCAAAAAAATATACAGCTGACCTTTTACCAGTTCACCATGGGCACTTGAGGCATTCACTGGAGAAAAATAGGTTATCAGGAAAAATGCATTGCCTATAGGAACCTCATTTTGAGAGAGACAAATATAAAAGAAATCATAAACATCACTTTGTGGGATCTACTTAAGACTACTTGAAAAATGCATCAAATTCCATTTCTCCCCATCAGCAAGTAAAATTACTATATATACATGAACAGTATAGTAGTAGTAAGACACTGTAATAATACAAAAATTCTGTAATGCCCGTTAACTGTCATCTGACAGTTTTCAACTGTCTGGTGCTACATAATATTGTAACTTCTTGGACTGCACTCTTCCAAACAAGTTATTTAAGATGAAGTTAACTGAATACTTCTAGTAAAGTTCTGAGTACCCATTTCTGACACTTAGGGTAAGTGTAGGTGTTAAGATATCTGTAGTTTACCTTGGTTACCATCTCCCTTCTCAAATATATATGTACTTTAACTGCATGCTTTGTTTCTTTCTGGGTAATTGTAAATGCAGTATAATTTTGTGGGGAAAGATTAAAACAGCGATGGCTTCAAAAGTGTCTGTGACTCAGCTTGTCCACTCTAAAGACTACTTTTCAAACTTCTGTGGTAGAAAAAAGGGCAAAACCACCCTCCATAATGAACAGCTTCAGTTTCCAAAATTCTTTCCCTCATTCTCAAACAAACAATACACACTCAAATCATTTTATTGCAGGTGGTAGAAGACACCTAGTCTTTAATTTTATTAATGGTAATGTAATTAGGTATTGCATAAAGCAGAGAAAAGATGCGCAATTTTTATGTTACAAAATCACGGAGGCCCTTTGCCCTCCAGTACTGGTACGTGCCTTTCCTAGATAGTCCAAATAATTTTGAAGTGAGAAACTGGTAAGTAAAGAAATTGTATGTACGTCTGTACTCATAAATTTACTTGGTGATAAATAGTGAAAAAGGCAATCAGGCCGTGATGCAGTACTTTGGTTCTTTGGTATCAGTAATGTCTCACAATCACTAGCATTTATGATGTGACTTTTTAAGAGCTACTCCATATTCAACAGAACTTTTGGAGAACACTGTTTCTCAACAGGCATGCAATTATTAAATTCATAGGTATTCATGTGCCTTTAAAAAAAATTTATGAAAAAATCCAATTTGACATAAACAAGAATTTAGAAATACTGCTCATATCAGGGTATCATCCTTATCGGCATATGCAGTTAATGTGCTCTGCAGCCAGAGGTATATATGCTGTTGCCCATATATACACATACATATATATACCCCCCCCACATATATATATATGTGTATATATATGTATACATATATGTATATGTATATATATGTGTGTGTGTGTATATATAGATATATATCTATATGAGTTAGCCTGGACAGGCACTGCTTACTGGCAACAGCAGCTGCGTAAATGCACAGAAGGTGCATGAGCTTCTCATGACCTTACATGTGAATCTGAGTTATGAGCCTCAGAATTGCTGTCACCACTGCCAATCTTCATAAACAGCCTAAATATGTTTGCCATTCTCTAGTAAGGTAAATGTTAAGATGGTGTTAGTCAAAAGACAATACACCAATTTCAGGAAAACACCTAGTTATTTGATGTGTCACGGTATTGTTTTTCTCCTCTGCCCACGTGTATTTGCTACACAAAGAGCAGCAAATGCCCACCTCAGAAGGAAAAGACAGAGGTAAATAAATCCTTACAGTTCTTTGCACAGCCTGTCACAGTTCCGGACACGTCGCTGTCAGAACTGCCCAGCTGGGGGAGCAGGAGGACCACAGACGTCCCCAACCCCATGGGTTTTCAGGTAAAGCCTCATGGGAGAGGCTGGGGATACTGTGGATTGCTCTCTCTTCTGGCAAAACATACCCCACATTGAATCGATCTGCAAATAAAACCTTATTTAGTCATTTTCACTGATGTTCTTTCAATTTAATGGGATCAGTTTTAAGTTAGTTCCAGAAATCTATTCAGAAGAGCCAATTGCTTCAGTCTGCACAGGCTCTAGTCTGTCAATTCAAACTCCATGTACATTCCATATATGTCAGACTTTGTAGTACAACTACAGACTGTGTGTATAGGTGTTTAATTAAATCTGGAAGTGCCAGGGAACAACAGTGGAGATGAAAACAGATTTCTAAGAAATACCAGCAGACTGATGTTTTTAAAAAACCTACAGCAAGTATTTGCTTCAAATTGCTTTCCTTGTCATTTTTTTTTTAGGATTTTTGGTGCCCCACACACTTTACTATATGTCCCTCTCAGAACAAATTTGACATTAAGTCGCGACACTACCAAGATACAGTCCCAAGCAAGGGCTTTTTCAAAATATGTTGTTTAAAGTTAAGATCTTAAGTTAGTACATACTCAGGCGCTTAACATTGGCTTGAACACTTTTTGCTGTGTGCTTGGAATTTTAAAATGTACAGATATAAAGTCAAAAGGTAATGTTTTAATATATATGCCCTAGGCTAGTGTTCAGTAGTGTTTAGGAGTGCAAACCCAAAAGTTCTTGATTATTCACTGCCTTAGCCTAGGCATATTTGGGCTGCAGACACAAACTCTTAATTGTGCATCCAAGTTTTCTGTATCCACTCTCATAGATCTGTATGACAGAGATGGCAGCAACTTTGCAAGCTGTTGAAGAATAAACATAAGCCACACACTGAAAATTTTCCCTAGCTTTCACATATCCCACTTCCATTTTAGACTATACAAGACACACAAGAGAGTAAGGATTAGGAGACAAATTACTAATCTTGCCTCATGAGCCAGAAAACAAGATAATTAGTGATAGTGACAGAGTGCCAAAAGAGAACAGAGCTTGTATCAGTCTGAGCTGGTGAAAGGAAAGACTGCGACAGCATTGCTCGGGTGGCCTTGTGAGCAGTGCTTCAGACACAAAGTAGAGATTAAGCATATTTGTTGGCAACTGTCTATAGCTTCACTGAACAATGCAGATGGAACCACTGTGTTTTATCCTTGCCAGAAACTGTTGATGGCTTGCTCTGTTTGGCTCAGTCTTGCTCTTCTTGTGCCCTCCCTCCAAAAACTCTGAAAGGTGCCTTAGAAAAAAATCCAGGCTCCCTACCCACATTCTTGGCTCGCCAAAAAAAAAAACCCAAAAAAAACCCCAGGCACATGATTCTGGTCACGTCATAAGGAACATCTGATGCAAACAAGGCTGTATTGATTTGGGGGGTAATTTTTAATAAAATGGCCCTAGATTAAACTTTATTGCTCAATCTTTAGGGGCAATATTCTTGAATGGACTGAGAACAGGCTGGGAGCCAGAAAACTGCTGTCATTGATCCATGATGTGGCCTTCACCATTTAATCTCTGTAAGCAGTGTCCTCACCGGGAAGGGAGGATCAGCAAGACCACTTGCATCATCCACCTGCCCATCCCTCTGTCCCAGGGCAGAGGGGTGGAATTCTCCCTTAAACACCAGCGGGCCAATGGCAGAGGAGCAGACATCTCCGCCCCATGGAGGGGAGCCCAGGGACACCTCTGTCACCCAGCTGTGTGATGTAAACGCCTGCAAGCTGCAGCAGCAGGGATGCTCTCAGGACAGGCATTTAGTAGTACATTGTCTCCATCAGGCAGGCAGGCAGATCAGTTGTCCAGGCACAGCACCCTGATGCAGTGTCAGGACCGTCGCTCCTTTTGGGGCTAATTCAGACAATCTTGGCATCAGTCACTTTGGAGTCTTTCAATAATTTCAGTATGTATTGTACCCTTTATGAAAGTCACTGTCTTGACTGTTCTGCTGTACAGATGTTTGCCAGTTACTAGGTATCTTACACCCACAGTCAGCAAACCATTGTACAAATTCTGATCCAAGTTAAAATAACCTAAGAGTTTGCACATTTAACCCATAAACTTCTATTATGCAGCTGTTATGTGGTGTTCTGGATTTACTTTAATATGTAAGTGGCTTCACTCTGTTCTTAAGCCTACTACTACAGAGAAAGGGCAGCTTTAATGTATTAAGAGAGGAAAACTTTAAAAATAGTTATCAGTGGCATTCTAAAGTTGGTGATTCTCAAGACATAACGCAAGACCTGTTTAGTTAGTAAGACCTATGTAAATGATTATTATTTACAGAAATCCTGGAAGATGAGGGGGATTTTCCCAACTCCACCTTGGCAGCTCTGGAAGCTACACAAATAAAGAAGGAGACAATTGATATAGGTAGGTCAAGACTTTGTCTTGATAATTGTAACAGCACATCCTACTTTACTGGGCATTGCAGATTTCTAAGGTTCATATGTTACTCTGGCAAATTATACTAGTTCTAGCTTATGATAAAATATGGGTTTTGTTTGATTTCATAATGCAAAAAGGTATAAACACTTATTTCTCCTTCCCATAATTATAACAAAATCTTATTTTCCCAGACAACGTGCTCCTTTTTATGATGAATATAATTAGTCTGCATTTGATTGTGACACAAATACTGGTTTTCTTACACAGCTTTTAGAGAGGATAAACTGGAAAGGTAAGTAGCTGTCTCAGAAACTCAGATCATTTTATACCTTGTCCGTGTTTTCAAACTACTTCATGACATTGCATTTAATTTCAGATTATTCACTTTCAAACAATTTCCATATATATTCTGAATTATTTTAAATGTAAAACTGAAATCAGCAATCTGTAGAAGTCATATATTCAATGACAAGTGAACAGGAGAAGATGTGTTTTATTTATAATGTTAAACATTAGAACACAGCAGGGACATTAATATTCTGGAATAAATGAGCATAAAACCCCTAGAGGAACATGAGAAGAAGACATCAGAGGAAATTACGATGACACTGAAATCTAGTGACCTGATACCCTGGATCAAAATATACTTTACAGTAGTGCTGTTTGTACACAGAAGTTAATGGAAAAAAAAAAAAATCAATTACAATGGTTCTGTGAACAGCAGCTCTTTGGCCTTTGATACTGAAAGTTTCTACCATATTTCTATAGTCTGAATCAGGCATATTCCAGGCAAGAGCTTCCTTTTCAGCATTTATATTATCTGGAGTTTGGATGTTGAGCCATCCTATGCAACACACCCTTTACAACTGTTTGCATTGGCTGATCTCGATCATGGCAAGACAACTGTAGCAACTGTGACGCTGAGGACAACGTAAGAGCAGTGCCATCACAACAGTGACACACAGAAACACAAGTGACACTGAGGATAAAGTAAATCTGTGACCCTGAAAGTTGAGACATAGTGAGGTCACACAAATGCAGAGCAAAGAATAAAATATCATGCAAATCAGCTGACTGCCTTATACACACAAACTCCCTGTTCCTATCATGTAATATCCAATTGAGGACAGTAATCATGCAAGTCAGCACTACACAAGTGCCATTGCCAAAGCCAGGAAGCGATTACAGAGCCAGTATGGTTGAGAGAAATTAAATGAGCACAGAAATGAAAGCCATGGGGAGGCTGGTAATAGTTAAAGAGAAAAAGAATCCAGTAAGAACCTAGGAGGAGACTTATAGCTCAATTTTGGCCCATTTCCAATAGCTGCAAGTGTCAAGGAAGATGCAAGTATTTTCTGAAGAGTTACAGGATGCCTATTTATAAGAAAACCCACCTTTTTCTTAGTACCCCGAGTAAATCACACGTACATGCTGATGAGAGGATAATTTCTGATTCTGTTTTCCATAGGTATAAAATTTATTTCTGCACATGGCTTATGAAAAACAAGTATTTGCCAAATGACTTAAGAGAAAACAAGTTACAGAGCAAATACGAATTCCAAGTAGTGGTTTGTGCATATATTGGCAAGTACCATTATAGAATGCATATCACATGAACCTGGTTATTTACAATCTCTATTTCTCACAGAGCCTAAGTAAGCACTCAGTTTTTCAAAACATGCAAGGAATATTTACTTCTACCCTTTACCAAAAAGGGTATTGAAGATAATTAGCCAATGACATCCCCTACCAAACAATGAGAACTAATCTTTCTCTTCCTCCCAACCCAAAAAGTAATTCCACACCAAAGTGAGATTTCAGCCTCAGGGAAGTCCAAGCATGAGTGACTGAGCCCAGAAGCAGCAAAGCTGGGTTTTGATGTTCATAAATGATTTCAATAATGCTGATTTCTTGGTAGGCAGCAATCAAGTTGCAAACAGAAGCCTGACAGCAATCCAGAGAGGCTTCAGGGCCTTGGAACAACTGGTTAAGGGATCAAGAGCACAAGTAGTGTTCTCTTTTATCCTTCCAGTTGCAAGGAATGAGGGGAAAAAACAGGAATACCCAGCAGATCACCACTATCTGGCTCCAAGCTTGGTGACACTGGGAAAATGTTGGGTTCCATTTACATGACACCAGACCTTCTGACACCTGTCTCAAAGGGGGAAAAGGATCTTAGCACAGGTGTTAGCAGGGCTCACTGAAAGAGCTTTGAACTAAATTTGAAGGTGGAAAGAGATAAAACCAGACTTACTAGACAGCCTGGGGGCAATATGCCAGTGTTTGAGGGATGGTGTCCTAGAGAGGACTACTGCTGTCTCAGTAGAATCAAGGGATGGAGATCAGCAAAGACAGAGGGGTTACTGATATGTTAGAAACCACAGAAGCACCTGAGAATGATCATGTAGGAATTAGAGCTTCTCCCCGCAAAAGGTGGCGGGGCAAAAGCCCAACTGAGGTGCATCTACACCAGTGCACACAGCATGGGCAACAAACAGGATGAGCTGGAAGCCATTGTACAGCAGGAAAACTATGACATTGTTTCCGTCTTGGAGACACAGTGGGATGACTTGCACAACCAGAGTGCTGCAGTGGGTGGCTATAAACTCTTCAGAAGAGACAGGCAACGAAGGAGAGACTGTGGGGTACCCTGGATGTTTTGATTGTCTAGAGCTCATGATGCTGACAGTAGGGTTGAGGGTGTATGGGTAAGAATTTGGGGAAAGGCCAACAAGGCAGGCAGGTGTCCTGGTGGAAGTCTGTTACAGACCACCCAACCAGGGTGAAGAGGCAGGTGAAATATTTTATAGGCAACTGGGAGAAGTCTCACAATCGCTGGCCCTTTGTGGGGACTTGAACTTACCAGATGTCTGCTGCAAATACAACACAGCAGAGAGGACACAGTCTAGGGGGTTCCTGGCGTGTGTGGCAGACAACTGCCTGACACAGCTGGTGAAGGAGTCAACTAGGAAAGGTGCCCGCTGGACCTGGTGTTCGTGAGTAGAGCAGGGCTGGTGGTGGTTGGAGGCCTCTTGGGCACAGCGCTGATGAAATGGCAGCTTTTTCTATTCTTGTTGAAGTAAGGAGGGGTGATCAGCTGAACTGTCACCTTGTACTTGGGCAGTGGAGTCACTGGCCCTGGAGGGATTTAAATGATGTGTAGATGTGGCACTTAGGGTCATGGTTTACTGGACTTGGCAGTGCTGTTTTCCATCCTAAAAATTCTGTGATTCTGTGATTCTTCAATTCTATAATTAAGGGGTTAGAACATTTTTAAGTGAAAATACGTGTTTCCTGCAGAGGATGACAATAATATTAGCAGTTTATTTGTCTAAATCCAGGAAAACTGTGTGTTTCTATAGATGATGATTCTATAAGCACTACCTCAGAAGACAGATCTTGTACACCAGTACCAAAACGGATGGTTGGGACAGGTCAGTATTAATTTCCATGCATTTATTATGAAATAAATCACATTGTTATTTCAGTACCAAAGCTGGAGCAACCAGATCTCTACTGTAAACACAGCTCTTCTTTTCTATTTCTGACTCCAGTCTAGCTTTGTCACTATACTTAAAAATTAGTTTCATAGCTCTGTTTCTTGTAATGAGCAAAACTTGCATCAATAGTGTAGTTCAACTTTGCCTTCTGTACACATCTGATGAGCATCATCTGCCTCCTCCTGAATATTTTTGAGTCTGAAGATTTTTTTTGTTCTGTTGACTCCCCAGTGGCATTCTCATTTGCACATTGCCAGTTTAATTTGAAACCATACTTCTTACCAATGCTGAAATCTTGTGCTTTAATGCCTAAGGGTTATTGCTTTCCTGCAGGTAACACTTGGATATATCTGTCTTTAATTTGACAACAGCAACAAAATTACAGTCACAAAATGTTGAATTTTAAAGGCCTTGGAGAAACAAGAGATTCCACTTGCTACATACTTTACATACTTAAGAGAAAAGTGTGTATGGATACTAACATTATAAAATTAAGAGATTAATCATTAATCATTAGTTGCAATTGCCTTTTTAATATATATATATTTAGTATATATTTATAGCATTGATAGCTTGTTGGTTTTTATTTGTATTTTCAGACAATCACTTTCCCTTGGAAGAAGCACAAAATCACTTTAAAGTTATTACAGTTAATGATACTGGAGCAGGAAAACACTGGAGTGATAATGAAGTTAGGGCTCTGATAAACATATGGTCAGATGAAAAGATACAACAGATGCTTGAAGGGGCCACAAGAAATAAAGAAATATTTGAGGAAATTGCCAGAAGGTTAATGAAACGTGGTATAGACAGAGACTGGAAACAATGTCGCACAAAGTACAAGAACCTGAAATATGAATACCGTGCACTGCAGAAAGAAAATGAGCTTCTTGGAAATCCCAGGAGAAAAATGAGATTTTATGATGAAGTTGACTGTATCTTAAGAAGACAGCCTCTGGGAACCTCAGGCTGGGGATGTGAGAGTTCAAGTCTCCTATCAGGTACTAAAAACTTCAGTGATGAGATAAAGTGCTTAACGTTAAACTTTTTAAGGTTGCCTGATTGAGCCATGCTCAAAGGTGTGAAACGGGGAGGGAAGCTATATCTGCATGGTCACACAGGGAATACTCAGGGAACAGAGATGGTCTACAGAGGCATGTAGAAGTGAGAATATTAACAAGTGAAAGCACCTGAAGTGTTCGATGTTACTGGAGAATCTTGGCTTTTGAAAGCCTAAGTGAGATGAAATGAAACGGTGCTAGAACACATGGCAGGTTTTAGAGGTCATATAGCAGGCATGTAAAGTCTGATGGATAGAGAGCTGCAAGCTTGTACCATTTAGAACTGTGGAAATCAGTAGCAATCAAGCGAAGTGCAAGGACTCCAGAAAAACCAAACTATAGTATATCAATTCACACCACAGTCAAGAGAGAGAAAAATCTAGGGCAGTGATATTTTTTTGAGCACTTGTAATTATTATATTAATTTTGCTGAAGCAGATTCAGTTTTCAAAATAGAGTTTGCTTCTATTTTAGGATCAAAAAAGCTCTGATCTAGGAACCACACAGCTAATGTTGTGTCTGCTGTAAGGGTTCTCATGACCGGCCAACTGCTTCAGGCCTCAGGGGCACCTGCCGCTGCTCCAGGCAGATCAGATGCTCTTGTAGAAGCAACTGAACCTCTGTAACTTAGGGCTCAGTGACTTATGGTAAACCAGAACTTATTTTGATTGTTCTCAATATGTTAGATAATAATTTGCAACACCACAAATGTTAGTTGAGGACTTGAACCATTTCTGCAGCAGAGGCCAGATGGACAGCTTGAGCAGAAACTGCTGGAACCACCCTTAAGCCAGCTGTCCTCAGTCATGGATCAGAGCCCTAATGTGCTGTCCAAGGGCACCATACACATCCACACGCTGTGGGATGACACTTCTTCTCCCCTGCCTCATTCTTGTGCTCAGTCACATTCTCAAGACATATTTCTTCCAAATACAGAAACTGACTATATTATTGCTCATTTCTGCTCTCCATGAATGGGACTTGTCAACACCAATATTTGAACCAACATGGCTGTTTAACATTTTAGCATGCTAGAAAAGGTCTGTGTAACCTGGGCTATGAATGCTGATGCCGCGTCCAGTAAAACAATGACCTTTCAGAAAAGAAGCATTACTTATTAATTTGCTTGAGGCATCTGCCAAATAAATGTGTCTCCACCCTGATTTTGTGTGCCAACCCAGCACCTAACTTTACTAGTAGATTCTCATTGCTCCAGGTCACTTGTCCCAGTATATTTGCTTTTGTAATATAGAACTTTTTGGTATGTGACTGACTGCCTTGAGAATCTCGGCAAAATACCTGCTCATCCTGTTTTTCTCTCTAAGTTTCAGTGGGAGATGTTACAGCAAACACAGGATCTTTGAGTATCAAGAGAAAAACATGGAATGACGGTAAGAGCCCTTGACTTTTCAAAGCATCTATATACTGCTGTTGAACTGGATGCCAGATTCTCGTATCCAGTATTCAAACAGTTAAAAAGAAATAATCCTAGAACTTAACACCAAGCTCTAAAACAACATTCTCCTCTCACCCACAACAATCTGCAAAAGAAGAGTTTGATAAAAATGTGGGCCTAAGAAAAATTGCAATGTCTTTATTTCAGTCCTCATCCCTGGTATAAATGAGGTAAACATCAGGAAATACTTATTTGATCCGTAAGAATCATATGCAAAAAAAGATAATATTTTTAGAACAAGATATCCCAATTACCCACGTTGCTTAGGGGAAAACAGTGACAGTATCACAGTCATGGATGTCATCTCCTCATACTACACTACGTGTCTGTAAACATGTCTAATACGTTGTACAGAAGAAAACAGATTAAGTCAACTATTTCAAGCAGAAGATAAAGTACAGAATCATGGAGAGAGAAAAATGATGGGAAGGATAAAAATATGTGGCATATGATCTGATATGGGGAAGGTCAGGAGCTTATTTTTCTTCCTGCAGAATCATCAAGCCCCAAATGAAAAGGAAGTCAAACAATGAGGGACAACAAACTTAGTTTTTAGGAGTTCACCTCTATTTTTAGTACTAAAGTGATGTCTACAGACAGATTAACAGAAATGATCTGAAGACGACATTTCTGAATTCAGCCTGCTTAGTTCACCATCACAAACCATACTGACAGGACTAACTCTGTGTGATTCAATAGACTTTCATTTATTGTCTGTTATGTAAGTACATCTTGGAGAAGGCTGTAGCTAGGCAAAACTGAAAGTTTCAGATATAAGTGATTTTTAGAAGGTTTTGCTCTCTGTTATACAATGACCCTTTACACACCACCAGACAATGCCTGCCAAAAGAGCAGAACAGCAGCTTTAGGAAAATCCAGAATGTGCTAAACTTCAGTGTTAGCAGTTCATTGACGTGTGCACTCTAACTACATACTTTGCTTTTGTCCACAGAGGTGTCACCTGTTCCACTTAAGAAAAGAGCTTCTGAAAACACCATACTCCACTTCCAAAAGCTATTAACGGAGAGAGTGCACACAGTAACAGAAGGCAAAAAGTTACTGTTAGAAAGGCTTTGTAAGCAGGAAGAAATGCAAGACCTCAACAGAACACAACTGTATGCTGATCCATCAGCCACACAACAGGTTGGTTCAATGAACTTTCTATGAAATTAGCATGCAAAGAGATTCTCTCAGGTACTAAGAAATTAAATGAGTGGAGGCTTCCCACATGAGCTTGCTTCCCTCTAATACAGTCACCTTCAGTCATTTAAACTAAAACAAGGTGTGAGTTCCTATTATAATCCTTAACTATGAGCTTCTAGCAGTAATCTCAGTTAGTCTAATGAAAGATACAACCTCTGCCTACATATCTTGGTTCACCTACATGCCACAATTAACAGCCTTAATTGACAGAAAATAATACTTTCATGCATGAAAGAAAACATGTACAGTTAAAATTTCATCACATCATTTCCAATTACCATCTCTATGGCCTTCCTAACAAGTTAGTCCTCTGCAAATAACCAAACAGTTGAAACCATAAGAGAATGTTTTGGTTAGGCAGGGTTGGTGGGGAAAACACAACTCTTAACTCCTTAACCAGCATTTACCCTCCTCCCAGCCTCGCCTGTGCTGGTGTGGGGGAACATCCCCCTCTGCCTACTGAAGTGTGGTGCTGTGCAGCACTGGTGCTGTGCAGCAGTGAACTGGACAATTCAATGAGCCAGAAAGAAAGCACACAGAGTTGATGGCCATGTAGAAGGGGCAGGCGTGAGTTCTGGTCCCTGTTCTGTACTGGGCAAGGGGTCTGTTTCGTCCAGTAACCCACAGAAAACAGAAACAGTGCAGGGAACAATGACATGATAAGAGCAAATGCCATGCCATAACTGTTATTCTACAAAATCCTACTAGCCATTACTTCATTTTGTGATTGTGTAAGTACTGCCTGCGAGGCATACATCTGCAGGGTTTTCCTTTGCAGCTGCAGGGTTTTCCTTTCAGTGTATTTAAGCAAAATAACTTTCTGGATCTCAGTCATATTTGGATGTAGACCTACACAGCCCCGCCAAAACCTAGTCAGTTCTGGGCACACAAGGGCACAACTCAAGTCAAACAGTCAAGTCCTTATTGCAGCAGCAACAGCCACCAGGTTTATTTATACACAGAGACCTAAATTCCATCCAAGTCCCTCTTCGCAACACTTTACACAAAAATATTACTGGATATAATGCTTTATTTCCTGCTCTGTGTTTAATTATTTTCTTGTCAATTCTTTTTTGAGACATTATGAAGGCAAATACTTTCTCTCAAGATAGATTTTATCTGCCATTTGACTAGCATTTTTAAAACAATTCTGAGAAGTCAAGAGAAGGATCCCTAGAAAATAATATGTTTTTGGTCATATTCATTTATACGGATATACAGTTGTTGCGGTGTATGCTTATCTACCACTTTTCACATTTTACACTGATTTCTCAGTATAAACATTCTTTGGCTGGTAATACTAGTATTATCATTGGTTTAAAGATCATTCTTCTCTCTGTACAATGAGTTGGTGAAAAGGTACATCATTGAACATGCATTGTATTGCTTGCATATAGAACTGTTGTCTTTGGAGGGAGGACAAGGTCTGCCCCTGCCATCACAGCTGTCAAGTATCCCTACAGAACATGCTGAGCCAGCTGAAGACCTCACCATTCCCAACAATACTAAAATCACAGGTTACTCCTTTCACTTGTGAACCAGAAAAACATGTGATCCAATCCTAATTCACTTCAGCACATTTAAACAGTTCAGTTCAATTTAGATTTAAATTATTTTTTTAATAACTGTACTGAAAATATTAAGGGTAGCTTACCTGTTTTGCTCTACCTTCTCTGTTTCATGAGTGCAAGGCTGAAATTGATTTGATAACTCATTTCAACAAGAAGATTCCCGTTTTCTCTATGCTACTCTGAGCAATCCAGTTCTTGCTGGATGCCCTATAAACCAGTTCATCTCACTAACCTCACACAAAACTAGCCCTGCTAATAAGAAAAAACCCTAAATGGTTTTCTCTGTGAGCTGAAGTAGCTCAGTAAGTTCGAAGCTGTGTCAGATCTAACTTTGAGCAGCTGAAAGGTTGTTTTTGTTGCAGTGTGACTGTCCTTCCAGAAGAAATGCTAACCTGAGGGAAACAGTTAACTATCACTGCAGGGATGACAAACTTCACTTTAAATTCTATGTGATGCACAAGGATCCAAATCTTTTCAAACCTTGCTGTCATTCAGTACAATGACCCCAAAAAAACCCTTTCTCTTCTTCCAGAAAATAAAAAATAAAGACTTTTAATTCATTAAAATCAGCAAATCTTTCAAGAATATGTATTTGTTTTTAAATGCTGTTGCTCAGGTGAGAATGGCACAAAAGCACTGAGGCAAAGGACTTGCTGAATTCTTAGCACGTCAGAACAGAGAAGTGCAGAGCACACTTGCAGTCTTTACTTGGAAACTGTTCATGTCAACACTAGGTGGTAGACATGAAGCAAGAACTGACAGAAAAAAAAAGAACACAAGTGGGTTTTTTTCGTCAGAAAACTTTCCAGAGAGCAGCGTTTATCTGACAAACAAATGTCCAAGGAAGTTGGACTTCCCCTCTGTGTGGGATTCCACTTCTGTTCTGCTTTGTGGCTGCAAAGCATAGCTTGCTTTTAGTAATTGTTTTGTGAGAAAGCTGTCTCCTGCTCTGCTGTTCATTTATTGTTGATTAAAGATGGTAAGAGATGTCAAGTGCAAGATGGGGCATTTGGCATCATCTAATATTTATGTGCTACTCCCATTTATACAGACAACAATTAATTTACTTGAGACAGATAAAGTGACATCAAGATAACCTTTCTTGACTGCAGTTGTAGTTATGATTCCACGTAACTTTTTGCTTAGAAACAAAATTAACATGAATATTATACATTTAGAATTCTGGTTGTCTAGAGCTATGATCGGTCTCCTTTGGACAGCATCTCCTGGGGTAGTGACAATGGCCAAAATAGAATGTTGCTAATCTGAAGGATTTCTCAAAAAAGTCCCTTCAGAAAGAGTATTAGTTAATCCAACTCATCCTTTCAGTGTATTTTTATATCCACTTGAGTTTTGCTGTTGCTCTGCTATCTGTGATCACAGCTTTACATTTATTAGTCACACAATATTTAGTCCAGACACACTTATGGGCCAGTTAAATGGAACTTGGGACACCATCTGACACATCCTAAATGGTTATGTGTAGGGTGCTACCACAGGACTGCAGTGGTTTGGGAGGCGAGCCTTTTCTTAGACATAGATCCACAACAGAAAGATCCAGACCAAGTCATTTCCATGTAACTGATCCCGGGAATCTTAATATAAATTACACCATGAAAATGTTCCAGCTTAATAATCAAAACCAAGTAACGATGGCAAGAGCATCAGTCCTATAAAAACCAGAGATTTTTGCTCTTCTCCCTCCCCAAATATCTGTGTTATTGCCAGAGGGCCATTAGCACTAGGGTGTGGGCAGATCTGTCTCTTCTCCAGTTTGCAAATGGCAAAATTGAAATTTTTCATTTGTAGCAGATAAACTATCACCACTCTGATTAAAAACACCTACACTAAAAAGTTCCATTCTTCTGTAAAGCACACTTACTCAGTAAGATTAATGGGTCACTTGACACGTCTTTGATAGGGCTGTTACCGTGTAAAGTCCTCTGAATGCCCTTTTAGATTATTTGAAACAATATTTGGGCCAAAGGCTTGAGAATGAGCTTCAGGAAGCAGAAATGCTTACATTGATGGTGGATCCACAGGCATTATCAGCATCACTGGCTTTAAAGACTCTGCCTTTAGAGTGATCCTTTGTTTTTGTCGTGGTTTTGCTAGACCTGGTTTCTGGTAGCGGGGGGGATGCAGTGGTGGCTTCTGTGAGAAGCTGCTAGAAGCCCCACTATCATGTCCTGCAGGGCCAGTGTCTGGCTGGCTGCAAAGACGGACATGCCACAGGCCAGTTAGAAGTGGTAACACCTCTGTGATAACAGATTTAAGAAGGAATTCAAAACAATTCTGGCGCAGCTAGGTCTCCTTTGTGTTGGCACAAGCATCCATGTGGCCACCCAATGACAGCACTGATTTAAATTAATACAAATTTAAGGTACGGGCAGAAAAGCAATTGAGCCATCTTGTGAAAATTACTGGAGAGCTGTATAATGCCTACATGGGTGACTTATCTACAGTCAAAGTGAGAGTCAAAGAAGAATGAGCAATCTCACCCAGCTCTATAGCTAGGTTAATGTAATGGGAAGCCTTGGCCACAATAAGCATAATGGCTGCCTCTGAAATGTCCTCTTGTATATATTGTTTGGCACCACTTCCCTCCTGTTTTTTCCACCTCTTCTTACATGATCTCATTCCAGCTGGTTACTCCACATCGAGCTAAGAGCTTAGACTGAAGTGCATTGGGTGACATATACATTGAAGAGACCTGAACTTGGTTAGAATGAAATCTGGCTTATCTTCACCTTCCCAAAAATGAGTGTTCAGGAATCTGAGCCCTGCAGGATGTTATGTAAAACAGCCGAGCAGATGTAAGAGCTCACCACAGCAAAAAGGCCTTGCTCTTCCTCCCTTCTTGCAGGAGCAAGCTTTGCAGCATGTAATTAAACCAGGCTGTCATCACCTGCAGCACAGAATGGCCCAAAACTTAAACCAAGATAGAACTAAAAGGTAGAAGTATTTCTACATCTACATTCAGTGTCTGAAGGTACTCAGGAGTGTTTTACCAGCACATACAGCATGAGTGTTCTCATAAAACAGCACACAATTACTAGCTAGGCAAACATCTTACCCTGTATATTCCATAGGGAATTTCCATAGAAATATGATTAATACAAAATTTTGTATTTAGATGATTAAAATATTTAACACTGCAGTTCTTGCACCTGGGAATGAGGGATCTGCTGAACTCGTAATGGGTTCTTGAGATGAAGAGATAAATACGTTACATACCAAATTATCAAGATCATTACCTGTAGTATATCTGCATTCCTCAGAAAATGCCCATTCAAATACTATTGCAATTTTAAGCTTTTTGCTTGAAAGATTCACAGTGTAAGTCATTATACCAATGGCTTGCTAAATAGCCTTTAAACAAACCCTATCTTGTGGCCAAGATGTTGTATATAAGGTGTAGATAAACACTTTGATTATGCTATATTGAGTGTAGGTGTTTGGAAGGATGGCTAATGAGAAGCAACCAGTAACTTTACTAGATTGAAAGAGAAGTTTCCTAACTCACAGTGGTGATTATCTGGGTTCTGTTGTGTGGGTTTTAGTATGGACAGTAACAGGAAAGGTATCAAAAAGCACACTGGCCAAGCCTCCACTCATAACAAGTTCCCTACACAGGCCCAGCTGAAACAAGGAGTATTCACTGACTTAATGGGACTTCCACCTTCATAGAAGAGACCTTTTAAAGCCCTCTTCTAAAAATCAGTACAAAGCTGGGTACACTCAGGTTTCAGTACACACTAGTACTGCCAAAAATATTTTCCAGAGAATTTTGCAAAAAGTTAACAGAAATCCCACTTGTTCGAAGATTAACTTTGCAAATTTGTCCTGGTCAAGGACTCAAATGACGTTTAATAGATTTGTAATTCAGAGTAACTCCTCCTCCCTCCCTCACCGCCCCCAAGAAAGTCCTCTCCTTACCAATATCCTCTGATTTTATTTTGGCATGCTGTCAGTGGATTTTGCAGTGACTTTGTTCTCTGGCTTACAAAATGCAGAGATGATTTAGAACATCCACTTTAAAGCTTGTTAATGTTGATGCCAGAGTAACATGATTTGCTTTAGCAGAATGAAAAGTTACAAACGTAATTAGCATTCACTGCTAATATAGCTGCAAAATGTTACAGTGGTGTCAAGTTAAATTGATAAAATGTTCTTAGTGTGTGGAAGGCCTTGATTAGCTGTGAGTAGGAATATAGTGGTTTTCCTTTTAATTCGCAGTTCACCATTATAAAGTTAAACCCAATAAAAAGCCATGTGCTAACTTCTGCTACAAAGGAGTGCGGATTTAAGCCTCAACAGCAGCTGCTGTTTAGTTATTAAAAACCCAAAACAACCTAGAACAACTTTTGAAGTTGTTTCTGCTTATGTCACGACAGTGAAATTTAAGTCTTTCACCTTTCATGCTGTGCCTACTTGTGGGCTCCAGAACCTCACTTACATAAACACACCGATTTCTCATGCAGAACAGTTTTAGTGAAGCAAGGAGCACCACTTGTACACACCGCTGAACACCTCTGAAATATTTTGGTGGCTTGATCCAGCATAGAGTTTCAAGTTTGCAGCTGCAAACATCCCCACTGAAGAAAACCTCTTAAGTGCCATAGTAACACGAACCATCAACTTATTCTAGGCCATTTATCAGAAACAGCAAAGTCCTTCACCTTGCTGCAACAAGCTATATCAGAACATAAAGCTCAAAAAATTTATGCTGCATGTTTTTGAGACATCTAACAAATACTGTGGATTTTTACACATACAGGTATGATTTCAAAGATTAGAAACTGTAACATGTTCTACTCTTTGTGGTCCAGTCAGCTCAGAAATGCAACTTGATGCAATGCTATGCTTTCATATTGTGAATTTTATAATCTAAGATGAATTAAGGGCCAAATTCTGTAATTTGATTTATTGCACAGGACTAATTTTCATATAAGAAGAACATGCTTAAATCTAAGGCCAATAGTCATTACATAAATATCCTTACTAATTTGAAGGTGATGTCTACGGACTGTATCTTCTAGTGGCCAGTCAAATTTCTATTAGTCACTTAAGCCTGACTTGGATGGCCCATTAGTATTTACTATAATTTGTTTTCATATTTACTTATTTTTAAAGGCCTATGGTTAAGAAACACATCTTAGTTTTTAACTTTAAAATAATGGGCCTAATGCAGTTTACTGATATAGTTGATGCTAAATTGTGGTTTAATTGCGGTTTTCAAGAGACATTCCAAAAAGTAGAAAGAAATATAGGTGTTACCCTGTTACTTCATGATAGGGATGCCAGCTCTTCTACACCTCATAACAGGAAAAATGGAAAGAGGTTAGAGAGAAACAGTAATGAAGAAAATGGGGACAGTAACATCTCAGCTACTTAACAGAATTTTATTGAGTGCTTGCAAAGGTATACCTACTTGAACAGACTGTTTCACTTTACAGATGCAATGTTTATGTCTCTAAGAAGGCACCGCTTAAAAATTTTGACCATTACTGAGTTAGAAGGTCAGAATCAGAGGTAGTGCATATATGCCTTTAGGTGTGTAGCTTCCTGTAGAACTTGTGAACTGCTCAGTTTCAATCACAGTATAAGTACTGCTGTCTACAATTGTGTCTTTTACAGGGGATAGCTGATATTAAAAAGATCTTGCAAATTAAATGTACTTGTCAAGTGCCCATCAGAAAGAAAAGAAAAAAAGAGAAAAAAATGCATATTACAAAATCATAAAATAAGGTTGCAATGGAAATTGAGATAATAAGATGCAAAGTAATGAAAATACATCAATCATTTTAGTTCCAACTAAGAAACTCCAGGTCCACCAGTGTAACTGTAAGCACAGATGAGGTAAGATTTTTTCCAGCCTCTTCACAGAAAAATGACACAACCTAAAATGAGACTATTGATTACATGTCTTTGTTCCTTGGATTCTGCAGCTCTCTCACTCCCAATAAAAACATTTTTGATGGACACTGGCAAATAGATATAGCTTATGAATGATACACCTGCAGTCCAAAAAGAATTATTAGTATATGAGAGTCATGTAGGGGTACTCCACTGTAATAAACAGAAAATCTCTATGTAAAGGATTTCCTGTTGTTGGCCCAAAACCAATTTCAGAGTTACCTTTACATGTCAGTGACCTCAGAAATACAAAGAATGTATTTTATCTATTCAGTGCATGTGTACTTAGAGAAGCCCACCTACCCACACTGTCAGGAATGTCTTTATTTAGCACACTTTTTGCAACTGTGATGTTAAGCACAGTATACAGGTGTGTGTACTACAGAAGCTCAGCATGTACTCCTAAACGAACGTGTGCCTGTTTGGCTGTGCACGTGTTCCCACAAGGACCACATCCCGTTCTGGCACCACTGAAAAAATGATTAGTATATGTCAGTCCATAACGTTACTACTTTGGATACCAGCCAAATGGAAGCAGAACCCAAACTTCATTCTGCAGCTCTGCATCCATATGGATCACAGTGAATCAGGTCTGTTGTACGTTGCCGTAGACGTCAGGCAAAGTTTTATTGTATCATGGTGACGAATCTAAACCACTACCGCTAGTAGGAGCCTAAAAATGCTTCAGAACTTCTCCGTTTCGGTAGCCTCGGTTTGTGTGTTACACTTTTAACGTGAGCATCACCAGAATGACGGCCAGGCCTGGCCGCGACTCCGGGAGGAGGTCACCGCCCGCCGTGGCTGGGACGGGGCGGCGGGCGCATCCCGCCGCGCGGGGCGCATCCCTGCCGCCAGGGCACGGCCACGCCGCGGGCTCCGCGCAGGGACGTGCGCACGCCCGGGCCGGTGGCGCGGCCCCGGCAGCGAGAGCGGATGCGACTCAAGCGAGATGCAACCGAGGTGTAAAGGCGTCCGACAGCTGCTTCTTCGGCGGGAACGGCCCGGGGGTCAGGAGGCGGAGGGGTGTTCCTTGCGCTTCGCCTCCGGGATGCTGCCGGGGCTCCCTGCTGGGGCGGAGCGGAAGGGACCGGCCGGGACGCTCCGGAGCGGGCAGGCCCTCGGCTGCGCCGCTCCCCTCCCCTCCCCTCCCAGCCCACTCCCGCCGCCGGCGACCCGGGGCCCTCCAGGCTGCACGTGCCGGCGCGGAGCCCTGAGCAGCCGCCGCGGCCCGGCCCGACACCGAGCCGCGTCCGGGTAGCCCCGTCCCGGCAGACGTCGCCCCCCGCGTCCCCTTTACCTGTGCTGCAGCCCCACCAGCCCCAGCGTGATCACATGGGGCACGTCCAGCTCCGTGGGCCACGCGCCGGAGGCGATGCAGCCGAACACGCCGCACTCCTCCCGGATGCCCAGCTCCTCCAGCTCCATGGCGCGGGCAGCACGTGGCGGCGCGGCGGCCCCGCTCCCAGTCCCAGTCCCGGCCCCGCTCCAGCGGCTCCCGCGCGCTGCTGCCGGCGGCGCGCTCAGCCCACAGCGCCGCTCCGCTCGGGGCTCACGCTGGCCCGCCGGGCGCCTCCCGTCCTCATTTACATGCGGGGGGGCGACACCGCACCCCCGGCCCGCTCCGCCGCCTCGCCCGGCCCCGCCTCCCCCCCCTTCCACCCTGCCCCGCGACCCCGCAGGGCGCACCAGGCCGGGGGGACGTTTGCCCGCGGGGTGAGGGTGCGGGGGGCCGGGGGCCGGGCGCGGCGTGGCTCCGCCATTGGCCGGGCAGAGGGCCGGGGCCGTGTTTGCATGGGACGGGGGGGTGATGCCGCCGTTCGGGGTTCGCCCGGGGGGCTCGGCGGGGCCGCCCCGCGGCGTAGGGCGGCGATTGGCGGGCGGCGCCGCTGCCCGCTGCCCGGGCTGCCCGCCCCTTCCGCCGGCCCCTTCTTACCCCGGCGGCCGAGCCCTGCGGCGTGCGCTTAGGCTCTCTCCTGTGCCCTAGGTGCCCGCGCCCGCTCCCGCCGCAGTCATGGCCCCCGCAGCATCAGGTAACCGGGCGGCCGTCGGGGACTGGGTGGGTTGGTCCGGGGCGCCCCTCTCGGGGGGCCGCTGCCCGCTCAGGGGCTCGGGGTGTAGGTGCTTGGGAGCCAACTCTTTCCCCGCGTAGTTTTAACTTACATATATTCTTTTTTTGGTGGATAGCCGATCGTGCGTGGGGGTGGGCACGGCTGCAGGGCAGGCGGCAAGGGGCAGCTTCAGGCGGAGGATGCTGAGGGCGACAGCCGCCCCGCGCCGCTCAGATCGCGGAGCTCCTCCGGGTTTGTCCTGAAGTTAAAAAAAAAAAACAAAAAAAAAAAGCGGGGCGGGGGGGCGGTGAAAGCGGCGCAGCTCTTGCCTGCCCCGTTCAGGCGGCAGCTCCCGGCCGCCCGCGGCCGTGGGCGCTGGGGGCGGCTGGGGCAGCACCGCCGCCTGCACCGGAGTTGCCCGGCTGTGGCCCCAGCGGCTCCGGGCGTGCCTGGGTAGGAGCCTTGAGCGGGGCTTTTGGCCTCGCTGCTCGCGGAGCTTGGCCGGATCGCACCGTAGGTAGGGGCTCAGCGAACTCGTGGTCACGGACCGCAGCGCGGGGTCCTGTTCACTCCCCATGGAAGGTGGCGGCTCTGCGTGCGGAAGTAAACAAGTCCTTGCGATGCAAAACTGACTTTTTTTCTTTTTAATTCTTCTAGACCTGAAACTTGGTAAAAAAGTTAATGAAGGTAAAACGAAAGAAGTGTACGAGCTGCCAGATATCCCGGGATGTGTTCTCATGCAGTCAAAAGACCAAATAACGGCGGGAAATGCAGCCAGGAAGGACCGAATGGAAGGGAAGGCTGCCATTTCCAACACAACAACTAGCTGTGTGTTTCAGCTGCTTCAGGAAGCTGGTAAGTATTTTAAAGGTAGGGTATGTATGCCTGTGCATTACAGACATTACAAAACAGTGTTGTTTTATAAAAGTTTGTCCTGCCTTGAGGCTCTGGTGGTTTTTTAGTCTCTTTTCTACTAGTTTATAGTTACGCTTTTCTCTCTGGTTCTTTAGAGCTGAGTGAGTGACATCTTCCTTTGGAACACGAGAGTGTCTGAAGAAATCTAGTTTGCAGATAACTCTGCAATAGTTTCTCCTGCTTGTTTGGACACGCTCCTAATCCCGTCCCCTTTACTTTTGTCAGTTTTTCCATACCCTACACCTCCCTACCTGTAACACTGGGCTGGATGCATCTGCCTTGCTTTACTAGATCTGCATGCATGGAAAGCACTGCTAGCTAGTAGCACTACTAGACTATGTCTAGGCTGCGTGAAATCCGTGTATGAGCGCTGAAGCATAAAATAAGAGTGTCTTTTCCTCCTCTCGGTTTTGTGTTGTAGGAGCACAAACTTTCTGTAAGCTTTGTACATAACGCTTGTGGGGACCACATTGCAAGTACATTTATCAGTCTGTATTGAAAGTATCAGGAGCATAATGCTTACTTTGAAAGACTCAAAATATTTCTGCTGCTAGAAGTGAGCTTTCAGAGAGTACATAACTAACTTGAGTCACTCAAGTAAGTTTTGCACTGCATATTCAAAAATGGAGCCACTAGCTTTGCTTTGAGAAAGCATTTTGAAGGTGTCTTTTGAGAAGTCTGTAAGTTGCAAAGAGGAGTTTGTGCTGGTGATAAGTCTGCTAACAGTACTAGAATACAGGCACCGGTAAGCTTAGTTAAGACTGCTTACACCTGTGTGGTGAGTGTGCAAAAAGACTGCTTCAGGTACCAGCTGAGTTACTCTAGAATTTGTATTATCTGTTACAAAGTGTGGTGATAACTCTCAAACAGTGAAGTCCTAGCGTGTTTCATATGTGGGAAGAGAAAGATGGTTTCTCTAGAGCTATATATTTCTGTGCAGATAGTTTTTAAAATACAGGCTGAGACAAAGATATATCAAGGAATTCAGTGTAATCCTCAGTCGCTGGCTTTTTTGGGAAGCCTGTTGTGCATACAGTACAAAGAAGCCTCCAAGGTATTGAATTACATTTGTAGTTGATAACAACTTCTAATTTTCATTTAGGAGCAATTAGTGAGATGTTTTGCCTAGATCTTGAATGGCAATAGTTAAGATAACAATCAAAATACTTAATATCCTACAGAAGTGAGCTTTTAACATGAAGAAGCCATTCCGTTGACCGCTCAAATATCCCTGAGTGGCTTGTACTCGTAACTTCCACAGGTGCTGTGGAAAAAGGTGTAGGGTAAACTGCAGCTGCATTTTAAACAACAAAACAACTTTCCGTGTTCTTCCCCAGTGTCCTTATTTGAGTAGTGTAAATGGCAGATAATGGGAATGCCTTATTGTAGAGGTAGTTTGTTTGCCTTGCGCAACTCTTTACCTGCTCTTTCAGAGGTGATGATTTACAAAGTTCAGTTAAAGTTTTTCTCCCTTCTACAATAGAACGAATGTCAGCCCAGCAAAAGCACACGTGCCCTGGTGAAAAACGTAGTAATGAACCAGACAGGGGGCCTTAACGGGCAGTTGCTTATTTAAATTGTTCTGCCTGGGAAGGAAATGCGACAAAATTTGAAGAGTCAGTGTTCATACTGTCTTTTACGACATTTTTGTTCTTTCTTTATGGTTCTGGAAGTGGAGTGAAATGGAGCTGCTACTTGGTTTGACTTGAGTGCAGCTTCTTTGCTTTCCGTTTCTGACAGATGCCAGTTGGGCTTGACAAATGTCTTGCCCTGGGTGGGGAGAAGAGTGGGACTTTCCTCAAGAGTGAAATTGAAAAAAGAGCCATTTTGCACTAACAGTGCTGATCTGCACATTGGCTGTCCCTGTTTAATATGGGGTCAGTCATCTTACAATTATGTAAAAAGGTTGACTTCCTGCAGCAGGTTTGAGTGCACATGCTTCTGAATCCTACTGTCTTTTGCCTAACAAACCACCAAGATCTAGTGTCCTAAATAACTTAGTTTGTAATGAAAGGGAGGGAAAAAGCCATTCTCTCTGCCCCATCTGCATTTACTAAACAAAGTAGTAAAGACTACTGTGCTCCCTAACTCCTTTGAAAGCCTCCAGTTACTGTCCTAATCTTTGACCTGAGAGCATGGTTGGGTACTTGGTTGCTGCTGATTTTTTTTTAACAAACAACATTGTGAAGGATAGATTTTTTTTTTTTAAAGGTTCTGTGAACAGAATGCATTTTTGAGAATAGGATTTCTGAGTTACAAGTAAGTGTTGTATGATAAAATCGGCCAAACTAGTAACTTGTGGAAGATAATTGCCTCTTTGCAAAGCTGGAGTGGACTTAAAATACTCTGAAGAGATTCAGTGTGTGTCCCTTAAGTCCAGGGAAGAACAAGACTCAGATGTACTTAAAATTAAAGGTGTTTGTGACTCTTTTTTTCAACTGCGAAGTGTGCCTACTAATGGAACTAAGCTGCCATCTTTATATTTAGGAATCAAAACAGCTTTTGTCAGGAAACAGAGTGACACAGCATTCATAGCAGCTCACTGTGAAATGATCCCAATTGAATGGGTGTGCAGAAGAATTGCTACTGGCTCCTTCCTCAAGAGAAACCCTGGTGTCAAAGAAGGATATAAGTTTTACCCACCCAAAATTGAGATGTTTTACAAGGTAAGTTTCCTTGCCTGTAATATTAATCAAATGTAAGCAGAGCTAGAACTCTGCATTATCTCCTTTAAGATGCTGAAGATAAAGCAAGTAGTGCTAGTGGCTGACCAATCCTCTCAGTATCAGCAGTTTTGCCATCCTAATGTTTCCTTGCATTCTTGTCCAACGGCTGTTGTGTCTAAAGTGCATACAATACTGGCTTGCAGGGCAATTAAAGAGTAACATGCCAAACTGTACTTAAAAATAGAAAAATATAGGTGTAAGGACACTTTAGGCATAAGCTTAATGCATCACTTGAAACAGATGTGTTCATATATTTGAAGAAATTAAACAGTACTTGCATGCTGAGGGTAAGTAGCTAGCTAGTCACTTAGGATTCGGAACTTCCTTGGTAGTGTGTGCTGAAAGATTTATCTTGTGAATTGTGCTCTAAAGTGTTGTTCGTGGTGTACCCTGGCACTCTTAAAGATGGTCAGGTGTTACAGCAAGTGTTTTCAATGTTACTGTCACTTTTTTTCACGCTTTATCATAAAATACTACTTTGAAGCCTGTATTTGTTACTCGAAAAACAAGCACACAAAACCTAGTATTTTTTAATGGTTATTTTTCTCTTATAGCAAATTTAAATTACATTATCTATTTGTTCTGATTTTCTTAACAGGATGATGCTAATAATGATCCACAGTGGTCTGAGGAGCAAATAATTGAAGCGAAATTCTGTTTTGCTGGACTTACTATTGGCCAAACTGAAGTGGATATTATGTCTCGTTCTACTCAAGCAATTTTTGAGATCCTGGAAAAAGCATGGCAGCCCCAAAACTGCACTCTGGTAGACCTGAAGGTATAAGCATCTCATTTCTCATGATCCTGTTTTTGACAGGAAATATATCACTGTATAATTACTGAAACAGGATTATTACTGTCTTTTTAGATTGAATTTGGTGTTAATATGCTGACAAAAGAAATTGTTCTTGCTGATGTTATTGATAATGATTCATGGAGACTGTGGCCAGCAGGAGACAGAAGCCAGCAGAAGGACAAACAGGTAGTGCTTTCATCTTTACCTTCTAAGTCAGTAGGGGAGGAGAATGAAAAAGTAAACCCTACAGTTTAACATCTGCTTTGAGTGGCTTTTTTTAGATAGTATTATCTTGTTACAGAGTAGTTTGTATGGTACCTCATGTCCAAGCCTGTTCTCATTAAATAGTTTATCTGGTTTATGGTAGAAAAAAAACCCCTCTGTATACCTTCAGCTGGAATACCCAACAGTACTGTTGACTGGAGCTGTTGTAATGAAGTGTGGGATTTTCAGGAATAAGGATTGCTGACTTGTGCATATAATAAAATAGTTGGATAACAAATCAGGGAAGAATAGAACTTTGGTTCACAGGTCTGCCTCCCAAGTTTCTCAGTTTATTCAGAGTGGTTCCTCTCCTAGCAGAGATCTGGTGATATGTAAGTGGGAACTGCAGGGAGGATGCTTTTCTTTGTTTCTTATTTTGGTTAACCATGAATTCACTATTGTTGCCTCTAAAAGTGTTACTAATAGACTGTGCCCACATATGAGGGCTGCAAACAAGTTTGAAACAACTTGTCATTTATTTAAACTTAGAGCAGTTATACTTCTCAGATATCTCTGAACTAGCAGGTACGTAGTTATGAAAGGACTTGTTTGGGAATGCTGCTGCCAGGAATTTGTGTCATGGTTGTTGAGACTAGTAATGGAGACTGTGGGAGAGAAAGTGTTGTATGCCACAGGGGAAGATTTCCAAGTGTGCGTGGGAGGAAGGGTATTAATTTTAAATTGGGAAGCAGAACTTCTCTATTGTTTACTTGACCTGAATTATATATTAGCATGCTTGAGTGAATTGCTCTGACATTGCCCTAAAATAAGGTACATGATAACATCATGTAGAACCTAGGCTGGCTAGTACAGTGCTACTGCAGGCAATCGTGTCATTACAAATCCAATTTAAAAGAAGTTGTATGTCTTTCATTAAATTTTCCCTTTGAAAAGCTTCTAAAACCTTGATACCCTTATGACTGAAAGTCTTTTGTGTTGCAAATGGCCATAAATTGCAATGTAGAAGGTTGTTTATGTCTGGAATTGCTAGAAACTGTGTCAATATTTCATTTGAGGTATAATAATAATAATTCTTATCAATTATGGTAGCAAAATGAGTCTTTTGTGTACCCAAACCACCAGCAAACTTCATCTGCTGGTTTTGGCTGGGGTGGAGTTATTTTTCCTGACAGGGGCTAGTGTGGGGTTAGGTTTTGGATTTGTGCTGAACACAGGGTTGATACTATAGAGATGTGTTTGTTATTACTGAGCAGGGCTTACACAGGGCCAAGGCCTTTTCTGCTTTTGGTACTGCCAGGTTGGCAAGGAAGTTGGGGATGTATGGGAGGCTGGGAGGAGACACAGCTGGGAGAGGTGATCCCAACTGACCAAAGGGACATTCCCGACCATATGGCATGATGCTCAGTATATAAAGTGAGGGGAAGAAGGAGGAAGTGGGGGGATGTTTGGAGTGATGGTGTTTGTCTTAAGTCACCATTGCATGTGATGGTGCTCTGCTCTCCTGGGGATTGTTGAACACTTCCTGTCCGTGGGAAGCAGTGAAATCATTATTTTGTTTCCCTTGTGTGCATGGCTTTTGCTTTGCCTGTTAAACTGTCTTTATTGCAACCCATGAGTTTTCTCACTTTTACTCTTCTGATCCTCTCCCTGATCTCTCTGGTGGCGGGGAGTGAGCAAGAGGCTGCCTGGGGCTTGGCTCTGGCTGGCGTTAAACCACAACACTTCAATACTTCTGTTTTCCTCTTTCCAGTCCTATCGGGACCTGAAAGAAGTGACTCCCGAAGCACTGCAAATGGTTAAGAGAAATTTTGAATGGGTTTCAGAAAGAGTGGAGGTAATGTTTTATGAGCAACACATGTAGACTTTGGTAACTGCATGCCTTCAATCCTGTTGACTGCTTTTATTTCTCTCCTCCCTCTCTACTCTTTTCCCTAGCTGCTTCTAAAAACAAAGAGCCAAGGTAGAGTTGTGGTGTTAATGGGATCTTCTTCTGACCTCAGTCACTGTGAAAAAATTAAAAAGGCATGTTCAACCTTTGGAATTCCTTGTGAATTAAGAGTGACCTCAGCTCACAAAGGGCCAGATGAAACCCTGAGGATCAAAGCAGAATATGAAGGTAAATGCCAAGAAACATTGATTTGGATTGAAACAGGAAAAATGTTCCAGAATGACTTGGCATCTTAAGGATTTATGTGGGGTTTTTCCATTTTTTATTAAACAGAACACCAAGCTCTGACAATGGTGTTTCACACTTGCTGTGATTGCATGACTGCTCTAAGCAATTTCAGAGCAATGTATTGTCCTACTGCCCAGCCACAACTTCCATTACTCGAAGTCCAACCTCTGCTTTTATCCTAGTACCAGAATTGCTTTGTCCAAGCCTTGATCATGTTAATACATTTATTTTAGCATCTTGCTGATGATGCCACCCCTTCTGAAACGAGGAAGAACAGTAGTTTCTCTAGCTGACTCTGAATGTTCTTGTGTTATTTACAAGGCGGATGTTGCTCCCGCCATATATTTCTGTTTGAAAATATTCGTGCTTTAGGTGCCATAAGAAAAAGATACTAGATTTAAATTACTCACTTTACCAAGAAAACTTGACATCTCTTCAAAAGTGTTTATAGCCTAGCTGAGGAGAGATAAGAATTATTTATTTTTGTGGGAGTATACACATTCTACACATACCATTCTACTTGGTGAAACTACAGATGTGGTAACCATAGTTGAAACACTTATTTTGAGGTGAACTGTTTCAGATTTAAGGAGAGGAACACCTAAAGATGCAAAAGGTTTAATGGCTATGTTCTCTACAAAGCTGAGCAGCACCTCTTCCTCTGATACTGAGACTTCCCCTCAGAGGCAGAGTAAGAAATGTTAACTTCAGCTGCGGTAAACAGTACCTGGGATTCAAGGCTGTAAGATTTCTTAGAAAATATTTCTGTAAAGGAGGAAGTTGGACACAAAATTTTAGTGCCATGTAATGGAATTGAGAAGGTAACTTCAAACAGAACTGTGAACTTGGATAAAGCTCCCATGAAAGCAAGTGGTAGAGAACAAGGTGGATTGCTTATCTCTGAATGTCTTCCTCCCCACCAGGAGATGGAATCCCAACAGTGTTTGTGGCAGTAGCTGGCAGAAGCAATGGTTTGGGGCCAGTAATGTCTGGTAACACTGCTTACCCCGTTGTCAACTGCCCTCCGCTCTCGGCTGACTGGGGTACTCAGGATGTGTGGTCCTCTCTCAGACTGCCCAGTGGTGAGATGATCTTCAGCTTACGCTCTTGATCTAACTCTATTTTTGTTGTTCTAGTGTACACACATGTGGCAAAGCATTGAAAAAGTAGGTGGATCAGTACTGAGCAAAGTCCGTAGAAATATGTTGTGTACAGCTTATGGCAAAAAGGGCAATAGAGCAAAGATTATGTAGGAATAATCTTTAGAAAAATATAAACCTTGTCTTATCCTTACTAAACATTTCATTTTGAAACTGGAAGTAGTATTAATGGGAGTTTTAAATAATTGAATTTTGATGCATTTTCCTTACAATCAAAATCAAATAGTATCTTTCTCAACAATCAATGTAGGTAAGACCTCAACTCTTAATTACTACTTCAGCGCATTTCTACCTGCATGATTTTTAACTTCGTTAGTAACTTGAATGGAGGGCCCTCTGCGCACATTTGTACAATGACTTTTGGTTTAAAGTGCCTTGAAGCACTCATGTTAGAAGTAGTGGAACACAAGACACTTCTAGCTTTAAAACTGGATCATGTGGCTCCTGGAGGCTGAAACAAGCCTTGCCTTAAATTGCTTTTCAGAGACAATGACATGCTTGACTATAAACTATGCTTTAGTAAGTGGCATTCTCTTCTCTGCAGGTCTCAGCTGTCCTACTACTCTGTCACCCGAAGGAGCTGCCCAGTTTGCTGCCCAGATATTTGGGTTAAACAACCATTTAGTGTGGGCCAAACTGCGATCAAACATGTTAAACACCTGGATCTCCTTGAAGCAGGCTGACAAAAAACTTAGAGAGTGCTCCTTGTAAGTCATACTAACAAGTAACTATTATTAGTTACACAATGATAATGGCGTGCGTATTCATTCACATTAGGATTTACACTAGGATGAGCTCAAAAGTCCTGCATCATTTCTTGCAGAAGAAAGCATTGTTAGAGCAGAAGATTGTCTGTGTCCTCATCCTTCCCTTGCGTATTTTTTTAATAGAACAACTAAGTAGAGATGGGGAAGTAGTATTTTAGGTATCTCTTTCTGTTGCTCCAGAATGGTGCTGTTCTGCTTTCTAGTCTATACTGTTAACTACAGACTATGTCAAGAGAATGATTGGGTGCAATCTAAATAGAATTCCACTAGTCTTCTGCATTTCTGTAACAGTTATATTCTTCCATAGTATTAATGTATGTCTTGAACCTTATTAACTCAACTGGACTGCTGACTGAAGCCAGTGTTGATGCTGTTCTGCTTGCAATGATGGTATGCTTTCTTTAGCAATAAAATGGCAACATATGCTGTATTAATAGGAAAAGGGCGTGGAAAAATGTTCTAAGAGCCTGAAATAAATACATGCCTTATTTTAAAAATGCATATACATACATGTATCTTTTTAAAAAACATGTGTGTGTATATTTACCCCATTGATACATTTTGGAATGATGTGATTAAGTTGACACCAATTTTCTTGTTCATAACAAGCTCTAAATACAAATGGCTTGAGTAACCTGTAACTTGGCTTGTTGTCTGTTTGCTCTAACTCTTGCCTAGTCCAGGTTTGCCCTTTTAAATACTAGGCAGATCTACATTCAGTAGTTCTGTAGGGCCTATGTGATGATGTCAGACTGTCTTCATCCACTTCAATAACTGTAGCTATTATATATCTGTATTTCCTCACTCTCTTTCTGTGGAAATTTTACTGAACTGAACTGGGGAATAAATAGTAAAGCAACAAACTTCTGGGGGGAAATCTAAGCATGACTGTCTTGTCTTTGCACACACCAGTCTTCTGAGTAGGTAAGATTCTAACAAATATGCAATTATTCAAAGTATGTAATACCTATGCTTTTACAACTATAAATAAACTATTGAACGCAAATCTGCTTCATGGTGATTTATTGACTAAGTACACTCAAAAGTGTACATCAGCTCTGGTATGTATCTTCAGGACCTCACATTAGGTAATAATCTTGTAAGAAGCTTATGCACTAAAACCTGCATGCAATGCTATTAGGTGGCAGCTTTTGGGAAGATACTCTGCTACTTGATTGTGTCAGGTGTGTTGCTTTGTTGCTAAAGTACTCCTCTAGGATGGTGTGGTAGGTCAGGTTTACCCTGTAGTGTGAGTAACTGGATTAAATGCTGCTGCTGGCCTTCACCGGCACCGACTACATTTCATGTGCATTTGTACAGAAGAGCTCTAAGCAATGTTCTCTATGCCAGGGTTTTAAAGTGGTCAAAGCCTACAGTAAAATAACTATAGCTCTTAGGCTTTGGGGCAGTTGCTTTTCTAAATAATCTCAATGAAATATCAGTAAGAGTGAGGGCTAATGAACAAAGAGGTTGAACCTTCCTTGTGGCATGATCTGTATTAGGGGATTTAGTCTACCATTAGCAAATTTGTGGGTGATACCAAGTTGGGTGGGAGTGTTGAGATGCTAGAAGGCAGGAAGGTTCTGCAGAGGGATCTGGACAGGCTCGATTGATGGGCCACAGCCAGTGGTATGAGCTTCAGCAAGGCCAAGTGCTGGGTCCAACACTTGGGCCACAATAACCCCAGGCAGTGCTACAGGCGGGGGGCAAAGTGGCTGGAAAGCTGTCTGTCAGAAAAGGAGCTGGGAGTGCTGGTCAACAGCCAGCTGAACGTGAGCCAGCGTGTGCCCAGGTGGCCAAGAAGGCCAGTGGCATCCTGGCTTGGATCAGCAGTAACGTAACCAGTAAGACTGGGGAAGTGATCATCCCCTGTACTCGGCACTGGTGAGGCTGCACCTCAAGTGCTGTGTTCAGTTCTGGGCCCCTCACTTTAAAAAGGACATGGAGATACTGGTGCATGTCCAGTGAAGGGCAGCAAGGCTCATGAAGGGTCTAGAAAACATGTCTTAGGAGGAGGGGCTGAGGGAGAGGGGTTTAGTCTTGGGAAGAGGAGGCTCGGGGCACCTCACCTCTACAACACTCTGAAAGGAGGTTGTAGTGAGGGGTTGGTCTTTCCTGCTGTGCCTGCAGTGAGAGGACAAGAGGCAATGGCCTCAAACTGAGACAGAGAAGATTCAAATTAGATATCAGAAAAGTTTTTCACCATTCAGGTGGAGTAGGTTGCCCAGGGAGGTGGTGGAGTCACACCATCCCTGGAGGTGTTCAAGAGGTGTCCGGGTGTGGTCCTGGGTGGTAAGCTGTAGTGGTTTGAGGGTTGCAGTATTAGAGCTGGGTGGATGGTTGCACTTGATCTTAAAGGTCTCTTCCAACCTTGATGATTCTATGACTCTATACTATCTTTGTGGAAACACTGACTTAGAAGCAAAGATCCTCAGGACTGGGACGTTTTTAGCAAGCAAACTACTTACCGAGTTTGTACTTGCCCGTGTACTTGCTGAGGCACATCTGAAAGCATGCTGCTTTCACATAGGAAAGCTAGCTCTCCTAACAAAACAGTGCTGTTAACTTCAACTAGCAGAAGAATTAATAGGTGAAGAGTCCATGCTCTTTTGTTGGCTTGGGTGAGTGAATTGGGTCATCTTATCTTGTAATCAGACAAGCACCAGAGCCAACCGTAAAGGAGATTGCAGCACTTCTTCCTCCGGGTGGCAGCAGTCTGCTAACTCAGCTGCATAACAATACACGACCTGGGGGTGAAGTTACACAACAGGTGAAGGTGTCATTTCCTACTCAGCCCTACCCGGCACTGGCTGTTGGCTCGGATGGGTAATCAACCTGGTCAGCTTACTCATCACCTGACCGCCTAGCACCACGGTGAGACAGACAACTCCAGCCAGCCACTGGTGTCTCTTCTTCAACCCATATTACTGTGCTGTCTGCAGTCTTCCCCCATGCAATAAAAATTAGTAACAGATGATGACATGAGCGTTAACTCAAATCTTCTGTTTGGTCTCTAGTTACTTTTCTCAAATCACTTTAACTCTGATGATACTAACTTTATTTGTAAAATTGTGCTAATTTACATTGGGCATGAGCATGCGAAGTGCTTTAGTTGCCATAGAGATGGTCTATGCTTTTGGATGGGGTGGCTTGTTTGGGGGGTTTTTGTGCAGTCTATACTGAACTCAGTTGCATATCCTTGTTTGAGCAGTTGCCTTGCAAAGAAGCACCAAGAAACAGCAGCTGACATTAACAGCATGTTGCTGTGGTCAGCAGACAAAACCTGCAAAGTCTGTCTTATCTGCAAGGACTTTATGTAGTCCTAAAGGCCAGAGTGTTGCATATCAGCTGTTCAGTTTAGCTGAAACTTCTTCACAAAGCTTTTGCTGTGAAATGAAAATAATTCCCCTTGATTCAGCATTCCAACTATTACATTGATGCAATAAACTGAGAATTGCTTCAGCCAGAATTTGCTCTTGTAGCACTTCTGCTTTTTTGGTCAAATTTTAAAAACAATCCTAACAAATTCTTAAATAAAAAAGTGCTTTTATCTTCACAGAAACTACTATATAGAGCAATTAGTGAAATTTACTTGTATTTTGTAAATTGAGTTGGAATATGTGTAACGAAAATCTTTTAAGCACCTGTTGTGGAACCTAGGAACCCTGAATTAATTATGTCTAATTAGCAGTTACCCACCTAACAGTGTAAGTTCTTTAGAGATATCAGTAAAGAACTGCTTGGACTTAGCAGAGGGAAGTGATGAGGGCAGAACGTGTTTGACATCCTATGCTGCTTCAGGTACGGATGAGTGGCACCTGGTGCTCAGCCTTTCTAACAGTTTCATTTCCGGAAAAAAGCCAAACCCAAAAAAACCCCATTTTGTAAAAATGAGGGAAAATCAGCCATGGCTCCCAAAGGTTTGTCCTCCATCCACAGCTCAAAGGTTAAAACATTTACCACTGAAGGTCTGGTTTTAATACCCGCTGCCTGGGGGAAGCTGTAAAAGTGAACTGAAGACCTAGGAGACGATGTGCTTTAGACTTCTTGGGGATAGCATTAAGGCAGTCCCTGTTCTAAAGAAATTCATACCCAAAAAAGAATTATGATTGTTCCCTCAGTGGAGTGGGCATTTGGACCTTTTCTCACAGCCCCAGTGATTTCTTTTGCAATGCAACTTAATTGTGAAATAGTGTCGGAAATTTTGAGCCAAGTTCTAAAATCAAATCAGAAGTGCCAGTTGCACTGTATTTGGATCGTGTTGCCGTTGGCATGTCCTATGCATTTTCAGAGGACACGTCCTGTTCAAAACTTCCAAAAGCTTACACATGAGAATGATCAGTTTCTGGACTCAGGCAAAAATTAAGTGTAAAGGTTGCTTGAACACTCAAGACTTGTTTCAAGATATGTACAAGAGAAAGTTTTAAAAGTTTCATTGAGGGTTGATTAAAAAAAAACCCAACAAAAAAGCACCCCAACAAAAACTCTGAATTTCCTGCAGAGCTCAAATGCTTCTAGAATTGTATTGCAGTCCCAGTTCCCAAATTCCTATTCTATTTCAGATCTAAATGTGTGCATTCAAAGCTCCTCACTCTTGCTGTGCAATGGCTACCTGGGTGAGCAGGACCTAAAGCCACCTAAGGATCTGCTGTTGCACTTTTGCAGAAGCATTTATCTCAACAGGGCAAAAGAGCCTGTTACTAATCAGCCTTATCAGGGTACACGAAGTCAGTGTTCCAGCCGGGGCCTCACAGCACATCTATCCACACAAAACATAACATGCACTCTACATGTTAGAACAGCCACGCTGGTTATAAGCAATTTGATTCCCTTTGTACTGCAGGACAGGACAGAACTTAACCTTTCCCTTAATTCTTAAAGTGCTTTGCTTTAACCACCACAGGCATGCAGAGATCTGTAGGAAGGGAAGATCTTCATCTCCCCTTTTTCCCCCACACTGTTTCCTTAAATAACTGCAACAGAGGTCATCTCTAGAGCTTTTGGTTTCTGCCTTGGGAGTCTTACAGCAGGCCTCAGACTGTTATCTTTCTTCTGTATATGATGGTGACTATGAAATGTCAGTTCAGCTAGAGTAGGGAGCTTTCTGCAGTATTCCCTGAGTGCAAAGACAATCTTAGATTTGTTGTTCTCTGTGGAAGGAAAAGTTCAAAACTTCTTTAAGAAGGAATGAAGATGTTCTGCATGGAAGTTGAAAAGAATGAACTATAACAGCTATTCTCTTTCTTCTCCCCTCCTGATGACAGATGTCATCACCAGTAGGAGGGTATCTTCACAGAAAAATAGTACAGCAAACAAGTTGCCAGGATATCAAGCATCAAGTTCAAGTCTTTTTCAATGACAGAGCTTTCCACAGAAGAGAACGGGCTGTCGTTCACTTGGTGCTTCCTGGACTCCGGGATTTCATCCAGCAGGCGGCTGAAACATCCGGTAAATGGGTCTGATACACTGGCAGGGGAAGGAGGATGGGCTGTGCAGGCCCCACAAGGAGCCCCCCGTCAGAACCGAGTGAGGGCTGATGCAAAAGGAGAAAAAAGAAAAAAAAACAAGAAAGAAAAGAAACATTGTCCCTCCCCTTAGAGCACTGTTAGGGAGACACTGTTAGCCCACTTTGCCAAGCCCCTCTGATAGCTTTTTTGTGCTGATAAAAACATGCTGAGCTGACAGACCAGAAAGCTCTTGAGCATGAGGAACCAACACTCTCTCAAATAGACAACATAATTAAGATGCCAAGCTCCAGAGAATTTGTGTGGATTGGAAAGGGACTGTATTTTCCTTAATATGGCATAGCCTCCAGTTTCCCATTGCATCATTTCCCTTTTCTAACACATGAAACACCTAGTAAATGGCTAGTTTCAAAGCTAGTACAGGCTCATATTCAGTATGCTTTAGAATTTATTTCCAATATCCTTCCAACTTATTTATGAAACAAAACCAAACCCCTCAACCAGAATTTTGAAGACTTCTTTATCAACTGGTTTCTCTCTAACACTCCAACCTTTTTGTCCTAGAGAGCCTGTCACATCTCACAGGCACTTCTGACTCCAATTAAACTACATCACTTGTACTATCACTGGTGTAATTTTTATTTCAATCCATGGTGAAATCCTGGTATTGCCCTTTGCTTGTAAAAGTAGTCGCAGTCCTGAGTGTACAGAAAGTGTAACTTCACAAAAATCAAGGCTCAGTGGACTCTTTATTTTGCTTTGTTTTGATAAAGGCCTTTAAAATGAGTATCTTATATACTATGATTAAACATTTTACATCTTTAGGTTTTTGGAGTTTAGTTGTAGAAAAGTGCATAAATGAAAGTATAATGAACAGATTTCAGTGTGATGCCAAGTGGCACGGATACTATCTTCTTAAACAGGTATTTCATCTACTAAGCGGAATGACCTTCTTCCCATTACGAATCAAGTTGCAGACAGCCAGGTCTTTACAGTCAGCGTGCTGAAAAAGCAACATCTCAGCCTTGGTGAGGTGCAGGCCAGGCCGTGGTTTATCTACTGCTCCTGAGAACCCGCTCAAAGGCAGTTCCCGCTGTTCCCTCTGGGAACTGACCCTGCCCCACTGTCGAGTCAGCGAAGCCTCGGACTGTGAAGCTCCCTCGTGCTCTTGCCCAGAAGATTCAATTGTGCAGATAACACTATCCCGTCTCATTTGCAATTAATGCATGTGATCTAAAGCAAAATTTGAGTATTTAGCAGGTATTACCCCACCCCACACATACTGATGCAGAGCTCAAAGGAATGGGCTAGATCATTAATAAAACCAAAAAGATAAAAAAGTCCTGTAACACCTTTAGCAATGTTTGAATGTGGCCTCATCTTTCATGCAGTTCAGAGCAAATACGTCTCTCTACTCATGTTCTACTATCGCTTCAAGTTTCACTCCCACGAACACACCTTAAAGCCATCCTTGCACACTGTCCTTAAAGAAACTCAGAACCAGTAAAAGGCGCACAGAGAAACAAGTTGCTAGAATGAGTGTGACAAGTACTTGCCAATTGCCAAAAGAAAAATCAAGTTACGTGGGGAAACATGACGTTGCCATTTCATACCAGGCAAACTGAACTTTCTAAACCTGAAGTTCACTGGTTCTCACCCGGGGCACCAAGCCTTTACAAGAAATGACATTTGGTAAGAGTAAAGAGGCTAGAGATGGATATTAAACATAAATTAAGAATTTCAGTGAGATCTCTGGCCACAATTTGACAGAACTGGGAAGAGGTCCTTGCCTGAAAGATTTGAAAAACACACATCACTTCCAGACAGATACTTCTGTCTATGGCGACTCCACCCTGTAACGTTGAAGTTTACGACCTCTCTCATTTAACACAGGCACACCGCACAGCTATTTATGGATTGCCAATCTTTTGAGGCACATCTAGTTTTGTTCTCACGCTTACAGAAAGAATATTTCTACATCAAACTGTCAACCTTACGCCTGAAAAAAGAAGGCACAATCTCATAAATAAGGTGCTCCAACAGTAATTCAGGGTAGCTCTTGCTGGCTGGTCCATGGTGCTGCCCAGCAAAGGAGACCCCTTTCTGCCTTACAGAAAATGAGAGGCTGACAGTTATGTTGACTGTTGCTCATCATCAGGTAAGAATAATCATTAATGGTATTGTACCTTGCCTGCACAGTAAGTGAGCTTTCATCTTTTCCCTTTTGCTCATGTCTAGATTGCTTGCATTCCATTCAGGCTTAATTACATTGTTCTTCAACCTTACAATAATAATATAAGGTGATCAAACTTTGTCCTTAACCACTTGCTGTTTTACTGTTTGATAGCTAAAGAACCTGTGCTGTGTGGTGGGGAAGGGGAAGAAAGTTTAAAAAAATAATTGTAAAAATAAGAAAGTATTCCCAAATTCAAAATACAATATACCAAGTACAGCATGGTGTCTCTCCAACGTATTTACTGAAAGGGCTTTGCCAACATTGGGTTGAGTGTTGTTCTGCCCCATTCTAACTGCACAAGGTGAAAAAATCTGGTACAAAAAACAATCGCTTAAAAAAATTCCAATGTGAAAACCTTCTTAAAAATCTTTCATCCCCATTCCCAATTTTCTGTGATTCCCAAGAGCACCAATAATCATGTGTGTGGAATGGTTACTGAAGAGTAGTACTTATAAACAGCCTTAATGCAGCATGTGTTAAACACAGTAATTTTGCTTTTTATATTGTTATTGGTTTTTTCCAATGAAGTTTTGCCTTCCATAGTTTATACAATTCCAGAAGTAAAACTCATTTATGCCCATGACAGTGCAACCCAACTGACACTTGCATTTTTACTGTACTAAAAAGTCATGAGAACATGTAAAAACATTTAAAAGCCTCATCTTTCAACAGAGTAGGGAATACTTAATTTCAAATTCAAGCTCTTGGCAAGAAGAAAAAAACCCCAAAATTACCACTAGTTTATTTGGGTATTTCAAGCCTGGCTACAGGGACTTTTCACTGCCAAGGAAAAAAAGTCCTTCCACCTGGATTCTTGAGAAGATCATGCTGATACAAAGATTACATTTCTAAGGTTGTAACATATGCAAGTGGAAAAATTCTGTTACTATGCAAATAAACCATTCCAAATATTCATCCAGGACTTTACTCAGACCATAGAGGGGGAATTTACCCTAGGCAGAAACCGACATCCAAAAGATCCAGCTGCCTGTAGTATCTCCAGCCTTGAACTCCAGAAGAGAACAAGGCCAGAGCATCTGACTAGCAAGTCTGTCAAATACCTCACTTGTCTTCCAGAATGGCTTCCTACAAGTTCTAAGTTTTGCAAAATGCAAACTTCATACCTGATTTCAACAAAGTAGATAGTGAAGCAAGACATCAGGAAAAAACTTGTCTGACCAATAATCAGTCTGAGACAGGTACTATAATCAGAAACAGATTATGTACATACCAGTTATGTCATGAAGTGCTCACAACCTTAATGTAGGTTAAACAGCAGCTTCTGGATTTACTTAAGATCCCAGAATAGAAGCACATGGAAAAGGAAAGTGATTTTTAGATTCTGACAAAGTTAAAAATATTACAAACTTTTAGCTTTTATTGAAAATTAAATATATTAGCAAAAGCAAGATTTAAGAAATATTTTACAAATGATTTACATACAAGAAAGCCAGTATCAGACATATTCACAAAAATGCAAACCTTTCATTACAAAAAGTACCTATTGGCAGCATAATGCTAACCTTGCCACTGCAGTGTGCTCTACTATTGATATGAATAAGGCATAGAACTCACATTTGCACCAACTTAAAAAGTTCAAATAAAACTTTAAGCTTTTGAATCCTGGATGCACAATCCCCAATAGACACACGCACGCACACTCTAAAATGTCTTCTTCTAAGCTCTACAAACTAAGTGTGTGCTCTGGAAGAACAGCCTGAAAACCCCAGTAGAAACGTAACTGGTACTAGCATTTCGATTTCAGGTTCCTCTTTAACATGTACAGGCCTAGGTATGTAAACCATATTCACAGTTTAAGTATTTCTAGACAGAAGTACCTTTTCTTTCTGCAGTTGTTCCTTAAAGTTGGCTCTCAGTTCAGCATACAGTTCATGTCACCTGTTTTGTGATGCATACATTTACAAGATAACTTAAAAAAAAATCTGTGCCATATTCCTGGTCAAGATAATTAAACAAGAGTAGTAATATCCAACTGTGACATTCAATACTATATTTCAAATATTTGTGCAAACAGCAAAAGAACAGTTGTATGAGGCAAACATTTGCAAAACCTTTATTACCTCCTCAATGTTGTAAACTTGGACTGTCAGCCTTAAGTCCTGCACTTCCATAGCTTAGAAAAGTCAACTGCTAAAATGATCAAGTCTCAAAAAGGTTCTTTCTACATAGTGCAAATTTTAATGCAGATAACGTGAAAAACATATCTAGCTGGATTGACTTTGTGCAATTGTCAGTGGTCTTCTCTCATAGTAGAAGAAAGTGTGCATTCAATGAACCACGTGGTTCAGGAAGCTGGGAGGGTGGAGAGGAGAGAAAAAACAGTTCCATTACACTTCTCAAACCAGTGCTAGATGTGCAAAGGCAGCAAAAATTCCAGCTGCTACTACAACCAGAACAGAGTAACTTTTCAGGAAGACCCAGGCGGTTAGTCACTTGGACTGGTCTCTAGAAAAATATGTGAGTATATGTTGGATTTTTATCAGACGGTCTTTTAAAGACATCATGGAGAGAACTGACAGCTGGTATCTGGGGTCTACTGGGAGAACAGCTAGAAGCCACCAACACCAAGCAGGACCATTGGGCATTGCCTAAAAATAAAACATAAGCTGGTTACCCATAACCAATGTCAGATAGTTGACTACCACGAAGACATCAAAAGACAAAGTTGTCAATGACCAAGACTATTTTAAAGTTTGATACTAACTAGAGAATTCCAGATCCACGAGATCAGAAGAGTACTGAAGGGATCTCTTCTCCTCAACTGAGAAGTCAAACGAAGTACACTTAAACTAAGCTTGATAAAGCGATTATTTTTAAGCCAGCACAAGAAGCTCATAGCTTCCTTGGGAAAAGATGGCTAGGTACAGGACAGTCACCCAATAACAAACTTCCCTGATAAAAATTAAATCCAATTCTCATCATGCTGTTATTAAGGCTTGAATAGTCTTGAAGCCTCATGTTTCCATTACAATCATCTTTATTCAAAGGACTTTTCTATCACCTCCCAATTCCACTCCCTTTCTTATTAGCTCCTAGACAGAGCAGGACTACTGAATAAGTTGCTTTTAAGCTCTTTAAACATACTCTGTAACTTTTTCCTGTACTTTATTCATTACCAACACCAAGCATTAAATGTCAGGCCCTGAATAGGACTTAATACTCCTCAGCAGAGGTCCTACCACTGCAGGGAATATTAATCACCTCAAATTATTTGAAAAATATTACTGGTGGTGGTACGCTCCAGGATGACATTTCCTCACTTGCAGCTGTATCACACAGCTGACACATTTGTGTCCTATTATAAATCTCAGGTACATACCACAGTATTGCTGCCCTGCTAATCACCCTGGTTCTGCACATGTATTCCTCTTTCCTAGTATGCTGGTTTACATCTATTTTTTATTAAATTGTTCTAAAATCACGTCTGAATTCATGCACTGGACTCTACAGCATCTACAGTCCCCCCACACAGGTTAATACAGTCTCATAGAAGTATGTAGCAGAGGGTTGAAGGACAAGCTCCTGTAAGACCCCAATTCACATATAATTCCACTTTGAAAGGCAAATTTTACATACTTTTCAATGTTACTTTTCTACCACTGAGAGGCTCCACTCTCTTAGGATCTCACCAACCTTATTAATTGTATATAATAACCATTAAAATAGATTGCTGCAGCCAGTTTCTTAAGAAACATTTGTCAAATCCTAGCAGCTGCAGCAGTTTATGGCACTAGTTCAGAAAGGAGGAAAGTGTTATTCGTGAGTACCTCCTTGCCAAAGGTAACTGCCTGTATGTGGCAGATTCAGTTTCTTGCCTGACTTTCACAGGGAAGAAAATACAGGATTTTTTCACTTAGAATTCTAACAGCTTTACACAAACCAACAGTTTAAATGTTAGTGGAACTTGAAGTGTTTTCAGTTTACTAGTTTTATTTCTACATCAGCATAACATCCTTTCATGGAAAAACTGCTGACCAGTGACAGAATTGCTTTTTGTTGCTCATTGTAAGAGAAAAAGGTGCAAGCTTTATTGCCTTTGAAGCTGGGAAAAAACTGAGTTTTTTTCTTTTAATACTTAGCAGTTGTTAACAAAGCTTTTATTTTTAGAAATAAGCATCTAATAATTGATAATAAATGATGTCTCACCTGTATATTTTCCTCCCTGTCAGGCATTGGTCCAAAGTGCTGAAGAATTTGAGAGCGAAATTTGTTTCTTAAGTTTTGGAACCAACTGCAGGCCTGATTGTAAACAAAATTGTGAAGCTCTCTCAATTTCTTTAGTTCTTCCTCATCAGCAACCTACAGAAGGAAAGTTATGAAAATATGATTAGTGATAAAGAAACACTTAAGGTGTTTAAGCTAAAATCAGAACCCATTCAATTACAACTATACTTAGCTACATTTTTTGCATTCTCCTAAACCTTCGTTGCTAATGACTGAATAGTAAAGAAATCTTGTGATATTTTTAAAGTTACAGCTTCAAGCTATTGTTAAAACAAAACCTACAGTTTTCTTAGTTGTGTTACAGTAATAAAGACATTAAGCTAGCTTCCATTTCTTCCATGTGCTGGCACTGAATCTTCCAGTGATCTAGGAACCTGAAAATTAGAAAGAGCTCTCAAGAACAAATCAAGCAAAAATCTTGATATATTAATACTAATAAGTAGACAGCATTCTGGATACCTTAACATCTTCCAAATATTCAATGTCTGCAGTGCAATAACCATCTTTCATCCCTCTCCGTAAAACTCTAAATCTCTTTCCACCAATTGTATCAACAACAGACCGTCCATCAGGTAGAAAATGAACGTTCCTAATTTGCAGCATGCAACCATAATCTGCAAAACTAGAAAAGAGACCTTGTCAATAATGGAATTATACACCTCTGAAAGGACATATTTTGTAATTAAAAATGACATAAGAGATGAGAAGCTTAGAATTAGGATGTAAACCTACCCATTTTGAGAATCACTTATGCACATCCCAAACTGTTTAGTTCCAGTTTCCATACTCCTGCGAATCATGAGTCGGTATCTTGGCTCAAATACATGTAGGGGGCAAGGCACAGTAGGATATGCCATAGTGCAAACAAACATTGGAACATTCTTGGTCAAGCTTCAAGAGAACGTAAAAAGAAAAATGTACGTTCAAAATCTAAACATTGAGCTACGCCACGACATTTTCTTCAGTGTGTCTGCTGTGTCTGAGGTCATAAAGCACGCTTTTCAAAGTCTAACACATTGTAAAAACTTTCATGAGCAGTTAAACCACATACTGATCACAGGGGCTGGATACCTATGTACTGATTGGTATACATTCTGGACAGTAAGACTCATCCTTATCTAGGTAGTGAGTATGTAATCAGAGAAAGAAGGGCTCTGTCTTGGGGACAGGCGTGTTAGTTACTTTCTCATCTTTTGCTTTAGTTTGAGTTCCAAAAGCAATTAAGCCCTCAGAGACACAGTCTGCCTGGAACTAAAAAGAAGCAGTAGTAACTACATAGTAGCTAGGTCACCATTTCCATTAGTTTCAAGGAGGGATTTGAGATCACAAGATGCAACCCAGGGTATAATTTGTACTTTGCAATATGCCTCAGCAGGCGTAACCAAAAAATGAAGTAATTTTTTCATGCTATTTTATCAAGTTGTATTTTGTATCAAGTTGATAGTTGATACAAGCAAGTTGTCATTAAAACACTACCAGGCATTTGATTTTAATACCTTTCAGACTGTAACGCCTAATTCTACTGGATAGATTTTGTAGTTGCAAAGAGTTTTCCAACATTTGTATCTACAGTACATGATGTTTTCCAACATTCGTATCTACAGTACATCTGAAGAACTCTCCATGAGATAAACAAAATTTTTCAAAAAATTCCAACAATTTCTTTGGATCACATCTATCTGTAGACTAATGACTATCATGAATTTCTTTCCAAGAAATTCAAGTCTCTGAGACTCTCCAGTCAATTGAAGAGGGCAATTCCATTAAGAGCAGCAAAGCTAAAACCAAAGCTCTGTGACAGTGCATGGAGAAAGAAGAATGGAAGGGGAAACATATTTCACAGAATCATAAAATGGCCTGGGTTGGAAGGGACCTTAAACATCCAAACCCTCTGCCCTGGGCAGGGACACCTTCCACTAGACCAGGTTACTCAGAGCCTCATCCAACTCAGCCTGACCAACCTAGTGAGCTTCTATGATGGAGTGGCTACATCAGTGGGCAAGGGAAGGGCTATGGATGTCATTTATCTGTAATTCTGTAAAGAATTTCCCCCTCAACATCCTCTCCTAACTGGAGAAAGACTGATTTGATGGGTGGACTGTTAGATGGATAATAAAGTGGTTGGATGGTTGCATCCAGAGGGTAGTGGTCAATGGCTCAGAGTCCCAGTGACCAGTGGTGTCCCTCAGGGGTCTGTATTGGGACCAGCACTGTTTAATACCTTCATCAATGACTCTGATGAATGGATCAACTGCACCCTCAGCAAATTTCCTGATGACACCAAGCTGAGTGGTGTGGTTGACACACCTGAAGGATAGAATGCCATCCAGAGGGGCCTGGACAAGCTTCATACTCCTTCTTGCATCCGTAACATACCATGATTAATAACCACAAAAATAATACAACATTTCTAAAAAGAATTTCCATACTAATTTCTCAAGTTTTTCAAGACAGCAAGCTTACTTGGAGTGTTCAGCAGTTTCTTCAGCATGAATTCTTTTTCTCTCAAATAATTCATCAGACAAATATTTCATTATTAATTCCTCCAGTAGTTCTGTGATACTGTATTTTCTGCTTGCAAGGTACTGTAAACAATTTTAAAAAATATATTAATATTTCTTTTCATGTATATTAACAAAAGGCTTGAGAAAATGCAGCTTTTATTTAATAATATGATATAAAACTCATGAAAACTTACAGCTCTGAAGTTATGTTTCATTACTTAAAACCTAGTGATACTCTAATATTTGAGAATTAGATTATCTGTGTTAGTTCTTAGTGTCTGACAATTCGAGAGTCTCATTTGGTTTGTATTTCTATGCTTACGAGAGACAGAATTGATTTCCTAGGATATAGAGCCATACAAATAAGGAAAGTGTACGGGAATCACAGAGAGGTGTAACTGAATAGTTACCAAAGTTTACAAATATGCAGGATTTAATTACACCAATAAAGTAGATGGTGACAGAAACAAAAATGTTTTAAGACCCTGAGGCAAACCTAATCAACTTGTATTGACAAAATTCGCCTCAAAGCTTTCCATTCTAGAAGCAATCCATAGCCTAAGCAAATCCAAGTTGTTGGGTTTAAGTGAAACAGCTTTTAAAATTACACAGTATTTGTATTTGTGAGCTTTACTGAGAAACAATACCTCTTTCAAGCTCTCCTTACAGAGAGGACACTGTGGAGCATGATCTAAACACCGTTCCAAACAACCTTTGCAAAAAGTATGTCCACAAGGGGTTGTCACTGGCTCAAAGAATAGCCTGAAACAACATTATTAGATGTTAGATGTCGTGGCCAGCATGTGTTTTGCTAAAACTGTCAGTGATTAACCTCTTTAATTTTTAAGACTAGCTATACTATTACAAAGTAGAGAAACAATTAATCCCAAGTCTCCCTATTCTACTTTTTCCTCTATACTGCAGTTTGTTCCATTTACTGCAACACTCACTTTTTTGTTTTCTGATGAAGCTGGACACATTCCAACACTCTAAGTACCTAAACATTTACCCCAATATACAAAGATTTTGGTCCTCCTACACAGAGATTCAGAATACACAAAATTAAGTGATTCTTTGAGAAACTGAATTGTTTTAACAGCAGTGTTACATATTACTAACATAACTATGAATAGTATACACCATATGTTTTACGGTACTTACTCTGAAAATTGAGACAGTTCACTAAGAGTTTTCAAATACAGCATCAGCTGCATTTAAGTAAATTAACATTCTGAAGTATCTGCATCTCAGACAAATATAAGGTTCACAGCCTATGCTTCTAAGCATTAGCCTTCCCAAAAGAATAGTTTTATTGACTGAAAAACCCCTAATATTTAATCACAAATATTATATTTGTGATATATTTATATCACAAATTTCTTTATGGTTACTAGGTAACAATGCCAAGTTTAATTTAAAAGGCAACTTGATTAAAACAGTCCTATAGTATATAGCATTGTGCAAGTGACATTTAAACAAACATTTAACTGTGGGGACAGAGAAAAGCTGCAAATTATTGACTGATACCAGAACTCATAATAACCTACAAGTACCTCAGTTTTTTAACAGATATGCGGCCAAGCATCTGTAACAGAAATACCAAATCAAGGACAAAATCTTACCTCATACATAGTGAGCATTCAAAATCTGATACATCAATCAAATCCTCTGAAATTGTTCCAAAAGCCAGTGTCATGTCCCTTTTTGTACTTTCTAAGGAAAAGCAAGACAAAATACTTCTTCAAAGAAAGGCACAAGGCAGTAAATACTTTAAATTTCAAAGTAAGTGACTGTTTACCTCCTTGCTTTTTGTGTTTGTTTCTTCCATCTTCACATACAACTGTATCCTGCTCTGAAAAGGAAAGCTTTCTTTTTAACAAAGCACCTTTTCCTTGGCCAGAGAGAAGGGGTTCAGAAGACACTCTCTTTAAGCCATCTTCCTTGGCAAGGTCTTTTGTTGAGTTAAGAGCATGGGCAGACTGTGCACGATTTAAGACTCCACTCACAGGCTCCAGTACATCTGATCTTCCTAAACTCTGTAATAGTAAGATGAGCTGAACTGTATTTTAAGAGTAACACAAGTCTAAGCATGTAAAATGTGACTATGCAAAGATATATAAGCCAAACTGATACCCACAGTTAGTTCTTTAGTTAACTACAGAAATTTGTAAGTCATGATAGTACTCAAATTTGCTTAATGTTAACGATTCAAAAAATCTTCATCCGTTTCAAAGAAAAATCATATTTCTCTTTGTTCTGAAATCCCTAATATCAAACTTCAGTACTTTCTAATATTTTGTTTATTACTCATTCCAGTTCACTAGAATTAGGAGTTTTAACACTACAAATGAAAATAAATTACACTCAAATCATGATTCTTTTCCTCCAATTTAGCCAATTACATAAAATCAGTACTTATACCAGAAAGCAAGCAGGACAAATCAGGGTATCAGTACATCCAATGTTCACATATCAGTTAAAGAAAAAAGTTATCCTAGAGTTTTTGTTACCTGCTGAGGACAAAGCTGTAAGCTGCAGTAAGACGTAGTCACCTCAGAACCGAGCATAAAAGCTTTATTTCGAATATGGGGTGAATTCCAAGCAGATTCCTTCAGACTCTCACCTAGCTTCTCTGGTGACAAAACATCACACAATGTCTAGGAAAATAAAAGCTCAATGTTAATAATAACAAAGAAAAATAATCTAGACATACCTTTGTTATAAAACTATATATGAAAAACTTAAGAAGTTAATCTATATGAAGTTATCCTCATAAACAGATCTTTATTCTACCAGTAACTGTGAAGGCAGAGTTGAGAACAAACAGAAACCTACATACCTACACTACTAAAAAGAAATTTATCCAGAAATATTTTCTACTACAAGTCCAACAGAGTTACACAATATCAATTCAGTATTATGCAGTTTTTTCAATATAATTTTTTACTATTACAGAAAAGACTGTTGTGCTCTGGGCACAGAAGATTTCAACTTGAAAAATTTCATTTGTTGCCTGCTTTCCAGTTTTCTACATATTAAATGTAGTTTTAAACATGTATTTCAAATGCATACATTGGGACTATCTCTTCAAGGTAGTACCGTTTAAGATATAACTTAAAAGGAATCTGCCACCTGAATCTTCTCTGTATGTAATGAAGATTTTTAGACACTCAAAGTCTATCATATGAGAGCTTTATGAAGGAGTCAAGTCAGAGAAAGGAATCTAGTTCATAAATAAAATTACCTTTTCTACTTCTAGCTTGGCTGGAAGAAAGTCCTCATCAAGGGCTAAGCACTGTAGAAACAGCTGTAAGGCATCACCTACAAAGCCAGAGTCTTGCAGCACTTTTCCTTTCCGGAAGTAGACCTGAGGAAGAGACACCATGAAGACACTAGTAGAGAGTATGCAGAACTGCAGTATTGATCTTACAGGCATTGCAACAGCGTTAGAATTAGAACCTGCCGTGACAAAAGAACACAGCTCTTTAACGAACTTCAACGGTGCGCAGTGTGTGCGATCCATGTGCCTTGTCTAACACACAGCCACTTCAGCATTTGAAAAGAGTCATGGGATGGGCTGGTGTTAGTCTTCTTCCAGTTAACTTGTTTTGGCTTCTATGAAGGGTTAAAAACCTCACTAGTGCTAAATTCACAGCCCTAAATTTCCCTCTTCTGTGAGCCTTTGGAGAGGAAGAAGAGGGACAGGAAATGCAAATTACTACTTAATCTCACATAACAGCTTACAGGTTACTCGTTTTACCCCCTCTTTCATTAAAAGCGTTATAGTTCCAGCCTTCAGGAGAAGGGTGACTACAAATAAAAAAATCCACACAACTGTGCATCCCTTACATATATCTCACCCTATATTCTTAACACAAAACAATGCACTTTCAGAATTGCTTCTTCCAACTGTATTTTATTCTTGAACACTAGACACCAGCTAGGAAAAAAGTATCTGTGTATTATATTCTTTCAAAGAAAAGAAAGGAGGAAAGACTACTGAATTTTGCTGAACTTACTTGTAAGTGGATGATGATGGAACTAAGAACTTATCTCCATTTTTAAAAGTTGCACTGGCAGTAATAAAGTTAGATAAAACCAGCAGTTATCTAATAAAAGTTAAAACAACTTTATCTATTTGTCCATATGAATTTGGATAACGGGCCAGAAACTAAATTAAAAAAAACCTCAAATCCAAACAACCCAAAACTCCACCAAACTCCAGAGTGCAGTTTCTACAGAATGAGTGACAGTATGAACAGAAGCATCTGTTCAACAAGACTGTTAGATGAGGACTTGCATCCTCTTTGATGGATGTGGGCAGTTTCCTTTAAGATGAATTCTGAAGAAAGGAAGTTTGCTAATCTTTCTCTTACAGACAGTTTATTTTCCTACAGACGTAAAGATTGTTACAGGAATCCATCCATCAAACCAAGCTCAGTTAAATGAAGTGACGCTTCTTTCCAAATACACAGAAAAAAGCAGACAGTACTACCAACACTGAGAGACGAAAAGCAGGAGGCTTTATGAATTGGCAGTAGTCAAGAGAATTGCTGCACACCGGAGAAACCAAGACAATTGCAGTTATCTCCCCTTGGTTGCAAGATCTTGCCGCTCCTGCTGTGTTCAGAGTTTAGACAGTGCTACAATATGCAGTATCGTAGGATTCTGAAGACCACTGACCACACAGCTGCCTGTACTATTTGCAAAGCTCAGTTCCCACTGAGTTTATCTGGGCTTTTTCAGGGTAAACTTTCCAAGCTGAAACAGCAAAGTGTCCCTCTGCTAATAAAAATTAACAAACAAAACAAGCGCCAAACCCCAGCTGTTACCAGTTACATCACCATGAACTATCCCAACTCTAAGTAAATTTGTCAAGCAGCTCTAACCTGCCACATTCATCAGCAGCCTGCCTCATGTAAGTCAACTATTTTAAAGATGCCTTTTAGTATTTTGCATGTCTTACAAGATAATATTTAAAGTAGCTGGCTTAGGTGTTTAAATTGATGCAAGTAGAATTTGGAATTTATTAATTTTATAGACAAACACAAGACTGTAAAATGGTGACTTCATACCAACTTACCTCTGGCCAATTTGGCATTTTAGAAATAACAAAATTTAGATCTTCTATGGCTGTTGTATATTCTTGGAGGCCAACATATGACTCAGCTCTGTAAATTCTTAGCATCAAGTCACTGGAATCTGCAGACAGAAATTAGGTAACATTTTCTTAAAAATCAAAATTTTGTAATTTTTAATTAGATTTGCTTCCATAGTGGTATGTCATAAGCACAATTTTTTGTACAATAGTTTCAAGATTACTGGAGTACAGTCTCCCCCACCCCCTAGTGTTTGGTTAATAAAATGGCTGTAATTCCCAGTTCATGGCTTTTAAGCCAAGGATTAAATTTTGGAGCCTAACATACCTTGCAGCACCAAGAAAATTTATTTTCAAATACTGAACAGAGAGGCTGACAAAGCACTGCTCAATATTGCTGTGACAACAAAAATTGAAGACTAAGTAAACTATATTTCTACAGTACATCCAATCAAAACCGCAGAAATCTGGGAATTCACCACACATGCATTAAAAGTCTAAGTATTACAAAGTTTGCTTTCCAACACCCAAGCTTTTCTGTAGACTATAACTTGTTTTTATAATGCCTGACCCCTCCTAACTATGGCTGGAGATGTCACTTTCACAGTCGCATCCATCTGGGAAGTACCAGAAGTAGGCTTTATCAATATATGATAAAAACAGACAGCCATTACAAGAAAGCCTTTAGCACCAGCCGGCAGCCCTGCTGCAAGGAGTGTAGCAGTGGAACTTCTACAACAGCAAAAAAGCAAGATGTGTTCAGTAAGGACAAGTTCTCATGTACAACATGCAGCATTTTGCACTTTCAGTACAGCAACCTCTAAATGGGAAGGACACACATCTCCCTGCCACTAAAACTATGGTTTTGTAACACAATTAATTGCTATTGCTGCTTGGAAAAAATGCCAGCACACTCTTTTGTTCTTAATTGTTCTGAAAAATACACCTGTTTTTCATTCAATGTGATAAATAAGCAAAGGTTGGCCTACTGTAAACAATACTGAAATGAAATAGTTCTTTAAGTTTCTTTCAAAAAAGGCTTTATTGGGAGGCTATAATTTCAATTTAATGTTCTATTTTAGTTTATTCTACATGTCTAATATAAATTTTCATAAGTTTCCAACATTAGCCTGTTCTATAGTTAAAAGGCATCCTGGTCAATGTTCCCACATATTGCAACACATTGCTTTGTATTTAGACCCACAATGCTATGTGTAAAAAAAATCTTAATGGAAAAGAAAGGGTTAGGAAAATCAGAGAAGAATTCATATAGCTGAAACTGAAGTGTCTTCCTGATTTCTCATTGAGTTGACAGTTTCCCATCAAATATAAATATTGCCAAAACTGATTTGTTTCATTTTCATGTTAGACACAATACAATGTTTGTTCTAAAAAGTTAAACTCTTTGTCTGACTCAAACACTAATTCTGCAAGCAGAACAGCTCTGAAGCCTGATTTCCTGTGGCTTCGTGTTTTGTGACTGCTATAGCCTAGCAAGGTGAGAGCTCAGATCAAACTCTTCAGATAGTTTTTTGTGTTGTATTTGATTCTTCGGTGTCCAACAGAGTTAATATCAAACCAAACTCTTTTCTTCAGAGGTGGCAGTAAGTGCAGGTCTTTGTTCTCTGATAAGCTGCCTATTTGCACAGAATCAGAGGAAGCTCATCTTTTTCAGACTTTCAAGTGCAGAACATGACCTGAGGAACTCTGAGCCTTTTTTGCTAGGGGGAGAATGACAGGTAGTTTGAAGATAAGAATGTGAGTTCAAGTCTACAGCAGGTGGACATTTTATCCACCGTTTTTTCAAAGATAAATGCATGATTCCAACTGAACCGGTACAAAGCAAGGAATTTAGCTGAGACCCCAACTCTGCTACTGAACATGCTGTCGTGGTTTTGCTAGAC